>CM060983.1:65795675-66203175 GCA_030765065.1 Deroplatys truncata | reverse complement strand
TCTCTCTCCCCAGTGTAATATTTTAGCAAAGCGCATCAGCACATCTGCCTTCTGCGAAATACTTGAGAAAAGCAACAAAAATGTTTGTATGTTTCCAATTTCCAGTTACTATGGCACTGAGTAAATCAACTTGGTGGCTTATTTATTCTTCTTGGAAGTGAACATCGCAAACATGTTTTGCGTAGTATGTAATTTGTAAATTAATGAAGGCCATGATAATTTGTTTAATTTTGAATAAAACACAATTTAAATTTAATGATGCCACCACAAAAGCAATTCACAGTACATTTAATTAATAATAATATTATGAATTAATAAATATCAATGAGGAGCAATATGAAAATTATTACTGTTCATAATTAAATATAACTCATTGATAAGCATTAAAGCTGCACATTTACATAATCTGTTACAAGTATCTGTTTTAAGCAGTTGAGCATTTGCTCTACAAATTGTCTATGCCAAGGTATTTACTCGTTGAAACTGTTTCATGTAAATATTCAACATGATTACCAGGAAGTGCATATAAAATTAAGCTTTTGTGTGAATAATTTTAGAATAGCAATGAAAATAAATGATAATGGCTACAAAAATTTGTTTTCATCACTGATATGCTAATTTTATATAATTGGTTTCTATTTTCTCCAGTAAAATTGAGGTTTCTTTCCATAAGAAGTTTACATTCTGCATCACTGATATATTCAATAGGTTCTAAGAATTCTGCTTTAGATGTAGAGAGTGGTTGCTAATTTTGTTTTTCTATTTTCTTACTGTTGCAGCTTGCTTTAGAGGAAATGCTCGGTGGAGTAGGATTCCAGGTAGCTTTCGAGATCGGATTTAGCATGGCATTAGTTGCTGCATATTTTGTGATTTTTCCAGTAAAAGAGCGTGTGTGCAAGTCAAAGCATCAGCAGTTTGTGTCTGGAGTGAATGTACTAGTATTCTGGAGTTGTACATATTTGTGGGACTTCTTTATGTTCCTGTTCCCTGCCCTAGGAGCCATGATTGTTTTACTTGCATTTCAACAAGATGGCTTTAGTACTGTGGAGGAATTGGGTAAGATATATTTATATAATAAATCTCCTAAATCAAGGTCATCAGTTTGCTGCATGATAAAGCTTACTTAGGTTTCTTCCTTAATTGGACTTGTTCTCAAAACAGTGTTTACCAGTATAAGGGAAAGAAGAGTGGGGAAGAAACAGGGTTGCCAGATATCCTGGACTTTACGGGATTGGTGCTAAATGTTCTGCATGCTGGACAGTTACTATTCAGGATGGTAATTGTCCCATATTAAAGTATGTTAATGTTTTCAGCTCTGGTGATGGTAGAACCAATTGTTATGTTTCTTTATACTGCAAAAAATAATTCCCAGCAAGTTTTACCCTGTTATAACAGTTGGTACTGACTCACAATACTATTTGGTACAAAGTTTGTGATTTTTGGGGCTTGGCCAGCATGGCGAATATGATGCATAATAATTAACAACTGCTGTGCCACTTGTAGAGTACTGTTATTCTGGTACTGCTTACTTTTACCTTATGATTGATATCTGTCAACAATGAAGGGCGTTTGTTAGAAGCTTATGAAGTGAACACAAACATGTGGTTATTTTGTTGGAAAGCATGAAGAATATTAATAATCAAAATGGATAGGAATTTGAAATTCAACTGTGATCATGTTAAAAAAGGACAAAAGCTGAGTATTTTTGAAAGGATTGGGAAAACAAAACTGAATTTAGTGATTTTTAGTGATTGATTAGTATGCAATGATAAGCATTACTGTGGACATCTAGCAACTGCTGGTTTGGTGGAGCTGTTATTGTATTTACATTATGGTAGCCTGCATTCACTATACACAGCAGGGATTGTTGCTACATGATTGCCAGTAAACAATGCTAGAGATATATGTCCTGAGCAGAACAAAGCATTTTGTAAATATTGGCATAAGGGAATAATGTGCATCTGTCCCTTATTTCGATTTCAAGTATCTGGCAACCCTGGGGAGAAATCTATTGATAGCAGTGGTAATCTGCAATATGGTCAACATCTGTATCTAATTATTGTTGTTAAGATTATTGTCTTAAGAAAAAGGATGCTAAAAATTGTTTGTTTTATATTGGAATCATAAGAGGATTACATTATTGTTTTTATTACAACAGGTGCAAATGAAATAGCTATTTTTTTTAAAGTAGATGTGAACATAAAGAGGGACTTCTTTTCTTGGCACAGTGTTACATAAAATTTAGCACAAATGAAAGTATGGGTCATTTAGAAATTTCAAATAACCAATTCCAGATTAAAAGCAACTAAACTCACATGTTAGCAAGTGCATTTTAAAATAATAATTAATAATATTATGACTAAGCCCCGGATTTTTAGGTTCTAAAATGTTAAAATTAGGTTCTATGTATCAGTGTATTAGGATTTTATAGGATCTTATATGTTGAATTTAGGAATTTATAGGATCTTTGGCATATATATATATATATATCCGTATGTGTCACTACAGGCTGTGGAGGAAGCGGTATCGAAGGATACTTCTCTCTGAATATCGCCACTCGATTTGGTGCTTTCAAGAAAACCTTCTTCACCGAAGAAATTACTTTGTTGACTGTAGGATGCTCTTACCGAATCTTTTCAGCTACCCGGTGGAGTCCATGTGCAAGACAGGTGCCATGGAGCATACGAAGATGGAAAGCCTTTATATATATACATATATTCATGCAAATCACTGGGCACTTTGTTTAAAACACTAACTTTAAATTGTAAAAAGTTAAATTAACTGTAACTTTAGTATGTATTTGAAAGTTCAAATTCAATACACCTACGAATAGTGTGGCTTTGAAAAGCAAACTAATTTCAAGCACTACTGTGCAGAAGTTGAAAAACACATAATTTAATTTCCAACACTGCATGTGCAAAAGTACTGAGTATACTCATTTTGCTTTAATATTATACTTTAAAAGCACACAATTAATTTTAAACACTACAAATGCAAAAGTTTTCAGTACTCATTTTGCACTCCTAGTATGACACTGAACAATGAAGTATTTGGAAAGATTGTGAGGTGCAAACCTCCTTCTGTCTTCTGTTAAAATGCACTTGAAAGCGGAGAAACTGCGTTCCACTACACACAAGGTAAGAGGTGCGAACCTCATCTCGACTATTTCCTTAGGATTCCAACCCAATGATCCCTGCACTTTTTCTCCACAGAGAACGCAGCCAATTGTTGCTACGACCTTGAAATCTGGACTGCGCACCAAAACAGCTTCTAACTTCTTTTTTATAGATTCTCCACTTGGAAAAGGTACCACTTTGTTTATTACCTCCTTGCAATGCTTCTGTTATGGGGAGAGATGATTCTTCCAATTTTTTTATTGCACTTTCAAAGTGAAAGCAATTTGCTTTGATATAGCTCAACTCCTGTACTGCTGTTCCTGAGTGCAATGCTTTCTTTGCCTTTACAATGGCGGCTGCATCAAGTTCATTTAATGAATCAATTACCTCTACGACGCTTGTGTAGTTTTCCGCATAATACATTGCTGCTGATAGCCACCTACCCCACTGTGTCACTACAGGCTGTGGAGGAAGCGGTATCGAAGGATACTTCTCTCTGAATATCGCCACTCGATTTGATGCTTTCAAGAAAACCTTCTTCACCGAAGAAATTACTTTGTTGACTGTAGGATGCTCTTACCGAATCTTTTCAGCTACCCGGTGGAGTCCATGTGCAAGACAGGTGCCATGGAGCATACGAGGATGGAAAGCCTTTAGACATTCACCCGCTTTCAACATGTAAAGCCCTGTCCACACTGATTAACATTTAACAAAACTTGTCAAGTGCAACATGTTAGCAGTTTGCATGTTGACCAAATTTCGATTGCAGAATTGACTTAACATGTTAATCGAAAGAGTTGTGCTTGACATTTTTAACATGTTGGATGTTTTCCACTTTTAATGGAAAACTTGTTAAGTCAATTTGCTCTCTGTGTATGTGATTGGATGAACTTCGGAAGTATCCAGACTGTAAACATGGCAGTTATTGTGTTTGGTAGTTCCATGTTGACTCGTTCTGTGTTTATATCTTTGATTTGGTTTGCTTCATGTTAAGTTATGGAATGGATGAAAGAAAAGACACTTTCATTAATAAAATCTTTTTTGAGACTATCATTATGGAACATTGTAATATATGTAATAAAAAGGATGGACGATTATACCAAACTACATGCAATTTATTGTTGTTCCAGAGGCAATTACAGAAAAAGAAAAATAATAACCTCACTTTGCTAGAGAATTGCAAAAAGGGCTCAAGTGTGGCAGCTGGAATGGCTGCTCTCAAATGTGTGTCCTTTTTGTGAATTATAGGTTAGAAACCTTGCTCAAAACAAAGTTGAAGTCACTTTGACTTGTTCTCAAGAAATTGAAGTCAAACCTGCTCCGAATTTTAAACTCATTCAAAATATTTTCACTCCTGTGCCGACTAACAAGATAGAACCTCATCACCTTCCATTTTTCTGTTTATTACATATCAAGCACAGATACAAATAGCAATGGTCAAATCCTAATCACTGGAGTCCATTTTGCTTTTAGTTGAGAGAGTTTGTTGTCCCAACAAGTCAACTGGTGTGGATAGAATGCTAAACGTTCACAGTTACAACATGTTAAAGGCATTTAACATGTTGAATGAAACATTTTGTTAATTGTTGAATGTTAACTGTTGATATGTTGAACAGTGTGGACTCACCTTAAGCTGCACTGTCGGTCACTAACAATCTCAATTTTTCCTCTCCTTCTGCATCTGGCCATATGACCTTTAAAGCATCCCTCACTGCAATTGATATTGTAGAGTGGTTGGTTTGTTGAAGCTCCTTGCATAGGATGACATGGGGCATACTGGGTTCCTCAGAAGTGAGTTTGCCCACAACTATGGCGGCATCCATTGTTTCGTCCACACTTAACCAAATGTTGTGGTCACCGATGTCTGCCTTTATGTCTTCAATAGCTTTCTCATACAACTGGGGCAACACTTTCTTTCTTAAGGTGGTCTCATCTGGTACTTTAGAGTTGCAAAATTCTTGAAAAAAGTTTTTCAATATTGAGTTTTGTAGTGTAGCAATTGGTATATTGGCGGCAGTAAAAGCTTCACATAAACACATGCTAAATGAATTAGTTTTGGCTTCATTAGAACTGCCTGGCTTTGATGTTAAGAAACTCTGCTTCTTTTGAGATTCATTCCTAACAGCATTTGCAGAATGAGTTGCTGATTGTCGATGTTGCACCTGTAAATTAAATGTAAACAAGAAAATCAGTCAATTTAAATACCTACTGCCGGCAAATAAGTATTAAATACTTTTGGATGTGTGATGGAGTCTAAAGAGAGCATACTTTAAGTTGCACTCCAGTATTATTTTAAAAAATAGCAGGGTGAAGAGTTACCAAAATACGAAAAACACAAGAAATTATTCCTACCTGCTTCTGACATGCATTACAATAAATAACCTTTCCATCTGTAGAAAAGCTTTTGTCGATCAGGATCCACTCGTGGAGAAGAGAACTTCTTGATGATTTGCTTTTGGGCATGGTGCAAACGACTGCTATCATCACCAGTAGCAAGAAGACTGAATATTTTGCCACTGAATTTTAAAAATGTCATGTCAGAAACTCCCTATAACGGAAGAAGCTATAATGCATACTATTCAACAGCGCTATTAAAATGTTTTCCTCTAGTTTTCACCTATTGTTGCGGCATGTAAACATCACACGTTTCAGAAATGCCGCGTGCCACTGACCACCTCTTTCGACAATAGTTAGAAAATGATAACTGAAGGCGGCGAACGTTTTAATTAGTTTATTATTGTGGTGGACGGTTTAATTAAAGTTTATTATTGTAAGGTATTGCGCAAGATTTCATAATCTAATTATTTAATAGTTTCCTTATTCGAACGGTCTCCCTTCGTTTTAAAAATAATTTTATATTCATAAATCTACTCTTATTTGCTTAAATAACTGAATTAGGCACTTTTAGGTTCTATCACAAAAAATAGGTTTTATTAGGTCCTAACGTAACATTAGGTCAATTTAGGCTCTATAAAATTGAAGTATATTACTCGTTGGTAACTAAAACATTAAAATAAACCAAAGTTTGGAGTGTAGGAGGTCAGGAATAAAATAGGTCAGAACCTAAGAATCCGGGGCTTAATTATGACTGTTCCATTTTTACTTTCTCTACTACGTATAGTAAGTAGGGGAAGAATTGTATTCCACCCAAACATTTGATACCGAGATTTCACCAGAAATACATGTTTTGAGACCCCCTGAATCCAAAAAAAACATTTTTGGAAACATGTCCGTGTGTGTGTGTTTGTGTGTGTGTCTGTGTACAGCATAACTCAGAAACAAACAGTCGGATAAACACCAAACTTGGTATTTAGGTTCAGTATCTTCCAGAGATGTGACACGAAGGTTTTCAAGAAAATCCCCCCACCCCAGACTACCCTTTACATGGAACATTTTTCGAAAGTTTTAATTTTCTCAAAAATTGCTCTAACGATTTTGATTAAAATATCATATATTTAAGATATTTTCATGACAAATGAAATGTATATCTTGAATTTTCTGGGAATGTCTCCAAAAGTATTCTTCATTGTGAACGACTTTTGCTTAACTGGTAAACCATAAGAGATAGACAAAATTTTACTACACAAAAAATGTAGATCGCGTTAAAATACATAATTTATGTCATATACATATTTTTGTCGAGTGAACCATTTTCGAGATATTGCTTGTTATTCCCTTAAATTTTCCAATACTTTTTCTCAAATTCGTTATTCATTCTCTTTGTCCTGGTAATGCAAAGAGAATGGAATACTCCACATAGCAACCAGCTCTTAAAATATTTGACTATAGCTTAAAGCCTAGCAATTCCCCTTGCATCTACAAGAAAATTAACAATAAGGTTAACATCTTGATATCTCGATTAACATGAAGCATATGGAGAATAAGCATTTGTAAAAATAGTTTGTACAAGAGTAGAGAAAGTCATGTGAGTGTAACACAGATTTTTTCAACTGTCACTTCTCTCAGTTCTCATGGTCACTGTTTCATTTTCATGTAGTTCAAATTCACTGGGATTTCACTTCACAAATATCATTTCACTTAGGTGAAATAGTTCAATTTTACATCATTGAACTTCTTTTGTAACGTAGCCTCTTCACGCTGGATGTTTCACTTCAAAAGACCTCCATAACCCATCACTCCACAGTAGCACTCACTGCACATCACAACAGTCGTCACCAACTCGCTTGCAGAATTGCTCTTGATGTCACATGGGAAGCTCACCTGTCAACTTGCTTGCTCAGTGACTGACTGATGCAACTCTACTAACACTCGACTCACAACTGGCTGACTACCGCGAGAGCGCTCGCTTATATAGTCTGTGGAATCTTTCCACGGGGTTATTGAATGTTCTAGAACTATTTTGACACACTTTCTGGAGGAGGGGGGAGAAGAAGCTTCCAGAAGTTTCTATTTATCTGCCGATAGCACACCCGGTGACGAATGATGCTTATGGTTGTTTACTCCGACCACCTGGCGCCGACCTCCCGATAACCTTGAACCATAGCTGCTGCATCACAGTATTTATTGTCAATAGATTTGTTGACAGATTTTAGAATTGTCAATATTACAGTTAAGAAAGAAGAAACAAAAGAAATCTAAACAAAATTAACACATTAAAAAGAATTTGAGGATTCTTACAACCTAAATAAGTTACATAAGCATATTTGTTAAGGAAAATTTTAAATTTTGTTTTAAATTTGGATCCAGTTAGTTGTTTAATGTCATTTGGCAGTTTATTGCGCAAAATTAAAGCTCAGACATTTACATTTATTTCTTACTAAAATCTTTTCAAAATAATCTGAATTAGGTCAGGTATAATGATGGTGATTTTTTTTTTCTACTACAAATATAATTGCCTTATATACATAAGGTGTATATAATATCAATATGTTACTATCGATAAATGCAAGTTTGCATGTCTTGGTGGGGTTTAAGTTAGAATTTATAAATTATCCTTATCCATTTCTTTGCAGTACAAAGAGTCATTTTATATCAGTTTTGCAGGAAATGACCCATATTTTAGTACCATAAGTTACATGTGGATAGATTACTCTATAATACAATTTTCTTTCAATAAACTTAAGTTATTAAACGATTTAAAATATTGTAGCAGAGAAACAGATTTACTAATCTTGTGATACACATAATCTATATAATCTACACATGTTAAGTTACAGTTTACAATTATACCTAGAAATTTGTGAGAATGTTTATTTTTTATATCGTCATAAATGTGAAGGACTTACTTCTGTGAAAGACTAATATTCATTACAATAGTTTTGCTATATTGCATTTCAAGTTACCAAATTTAAAGAAATTTTCAGATTAGTTTCAGTATTTTCCATATTTTTATGCGAAAATTCATTATTTAGTCCAGAGCATATTGCAGTAGTATCATCTGCATATAATAGTATTTTAGTGCCCAATGACACCATTATGTTGTTTATTTAATCTATAAAAAGAAAAGAACCCAAGTCAATACCTTACTGATCTGAATAAGTGTGTATGATTAACTTCTTTTGGTAGATCTTGATGATTACTTATATAGTCCTGCTGGCCTTAGAAGGGAACTTAATGTAAACAAAAGCACGTGGCAAACTGTGTGCATTGGCCACAGATTACAGCAATGTAGTTCCATGTCGGACTATGCAAATTAATTTTGTTTCATATTACTTAAGAGTTTATTTTGTTAAAAGGCATTGTTAGAATACTAAATTTTAGTTCACACTGCATTTATATATGTAATTAATAAAAACTCAATGAATGAAGTTATGCATATACACCATTTTCTATTATTAAAATAAAATTGGTCAGTCTTGTTGCATTTAGTGGCACTCGCTTGTTTTCAAATCGTTTATTACATTGTGGTTAATGGTAGTTAAGGTTAATAATTATTATGAGTAATCAAAATGTATATGTGAAACATACCAAAGGGAAAATTTTGAAAAGTGGTAAAAAAACTATTTTATTGAATGTGTTCATAAAGTTTTGTGAGAAGTAACTGGATTTAGCCATTAAGGACATTATTAATTTAACATTCAAATTTACTGGTGTCTCTGTAAAAAGTGTCAACTCCATTCATGAGGAAAAGTACAAAACTGGAAAACTGTTATCACCTTCAGAGAAAAGGAAATGCAAAAAAACTGTGCTTGGCACAAAATGTAATGATGATGAAGAGGAGAGAATGGGTGGGATTGGTCCACTTTCATATTCTGATTAATAAGGTCATTTCAAATTTTATTATCATTCCGGTTCTATCATTCTATACTGTTTATATTACTACTTTAATATTTTAAATAGTTTATAGCTCATACTCATTCTGCAGGAAACGTATTAATTAAAGTATGCTATTCTTCAGTATTCCAATGCACCAACACCACATTATTTCAAAGTACGTTTTGGTCATAGGTTATAGCACAACAAATGTAAAATAATCATTGGTTGTCAAACGAAGTAGCATTTTTAATGAAAAGAGGAAAATGCAATCATTTAGAAATAAACATTGTTAATGTGCATTTATGCCAGTCAGGTGGTTCAGGTCAGAAGTACGTGATTTCAAATAGTGTGTATGCTCTGCCCAGGACATAGTAATACAATTTGCAGGCCAGTATTTCATGTGGTGTTTTATTACATCAGGTTCCCTTCTAAAGCTGCCAGGATTATAGGTATACCTAATGAACTTAAATATCCAGGGAGTCTTTAATACCACATGACTCAATACAGAGTGAATTTGAACTTTACTTACAAACTTTCACAAGTTGTTCTGGAAAGTTTTCTGAGGGTTTTCATACAAGGAACCCATGGTCTCCAGTGGCTCATTACCGAGTAATTTCATGTTTTTGTTTTGATAACTCAACCATCTTTCTGTTTACTCATAATATGATTGTTTCCAAAAAAAAAACACAGCCTTTGACTGCTGTGGAGTGTGTTTACATAATACTCTGCCACCAATTAACCAACTACTCATCACATCCTCACAATTGCAATTATTTATTTTTAAGGATAGATAACCTAAGATTACCACAAATGACATAAAACAAGCCACATTACACTGTTATACTTTTATACTTGTACACAATTGTTAAAAATGTTGATTGCCATGATCGCCTCAAACTTCACAGCGATGCCTCATGGACTGCACATGCTCTAGCATCCCAGGAGATTGGCACTTATTGTCAACAGCTGCTACAATCCTAACAACCAGGTCCATATTAGTTTCGAGAGGAGTCAGTACATTCGGCTCTTCATATGACACCAGAAGAAAAAATCCATGGGTTTTATATCTGATGACTGAGCTTGCGATGGAACAGGACCACCATGACCAATACAACTTTGTCTGAACTGTTCATCAAGTAACTCCATAATATTCACTGCAAAATGCACTGACATCCCATTATGTTGAAACCAAATATGCATGTGGATTATCAGTAGCACATCTTCCAGAAAATGTGGGAGGACATGTTGAAGGAACATTTTTTAGACACTCCATTTACATTCACAGAGAATGTCTGTTGGTTGGCTTGATTCACCACCGCATGTGGTTTTTCATATTTCCAGATATGGCTGTTCTGTTGAACATGCCTTCTCTAGTAAACATTGCCTCATCTGTGTACAATATTATAGGAAAATATTGGTTAACTGCACATTGCTCTAAGAACAGATTAGTGAACTGCACTCAATGTGGAAAGTCTGCTGATTGCAATGCCTGGACCCTTTGTGGATGATATGGGTGCAATTGCTTGGCTTACGTTCACCTGACATGCAATATGATGACTACTGCTTGAAGGGTTGTCAAACACTGCATTTAAAACATCCTCTTCAAGATGTGTTCTGACATTCCTCTCATGGCCACTATCTTGCATACTAAGAGTGAAGGACCTAGTTTCTTGCAGTCAACTGTATACCGCTACAAATGTGGTATGATGAGGTTGTCATCGCTGCAGGAACAGCTCTGCATAGGTCATGCTGCTCTGCCATTGGATTGAATGAAACTGTGGACAAGATGCATATCGGCTAATTCTGCATAAACAAATTTTTTCCATAACGTATCATCAACAAAGTACTACAAAGTAATGTACTGCTCGAAACAAAATCTGTAACTGACTGAGCAGGAGTTCAAACCTGGTGGTGGACCGCACTGAAAACATGCTCTAATACAGCAGTGAAAGGTTATGCTTTATTTGGTAACAATAATATTCTGAGTAAACTGATACAAAGATAGTTAAATTGAACAAAACAAAAGCAATTAAATTACTTGGTAATGAGCCACTGGAGACCATGGGTTCCTTATATTAAAACAGTCAGAAAACATCCCTTGTGAAAGTTTTTTGATGGAGTACATATTCACCCTGTATTTAATGCTTTATTGTTAACATAATCAAAGACCTTCGGAAAATCTAAGAAAAGTGGACTAACATTTTCATTGTTTTCTACTTTTTCTGTTACTTCATCTATAAATATTTCAAATTGCTGTTATTGTTGAAAATCCTTTTTCTAAAACCATGTTGAAAAATGTAGTTTGAGTCAGAATTTAGCTTTACAGTCTTTGTTTTAAGTGCTCTGTGTTTGCAGCTTAGCTATGGAAAGTGACATTTAGATCACATATTATTGCAAAGGGTACAGCAATTGCTTTTTCATTGTTATACACTGAATGTTTTATTTTTCCTTCCAATTTTCTCCCTAATTCTCTTCTGTTATTGGGGTAATAAAGAAGATTTGACCACACCTGTGTATACAAGGGTCATCCAAGAAGTAATAACTCTAGCTTTAATATATTCAGAAAAACTGTTTTATCAAAAAATGTATTTCACAAATTTGAAGCTTACTCTATTTCTCCATATAATCACCTCTGTTATTTAATTCCCCCAGGGGTCTAAGTGGTAAGAGGGCTTATGCCAAATGCCCAATCAATTTTGGCCCACAAACACAAGCATGTTTGGCCAACTACCGGTTACCTCCCTGAACACAATCTGAGGGATACAGTTGTGCAGGACAAAGGATAGGAGTCTTAGGAGTTAACTGGGTAACGTGTAATTCCCAGCCCTTGAGTATCTCCCCCTTGGTTATGTGCAACATCTGATGTAGATCTTGGAATGATGGCATATCGGAAGTCTATGATGCCTACGTTTAGTACCCACTCTTACTTTTTAGAATTTTTGTCAGCTTACAATGACCAAATTTGGATCTACACTGATGGATCTAAGAGCACCAACAGTGCTGAATGTGCTATGTTTATGGAACTGAACCACATACATTTGCATAGTAGCACTTCCATTCATAGTGCAGAACTGCATGCATATACCGAGCCATTTTGTATGTGCCCATTGAAAATTGGGTGATGACTTATTTTTAATGATTCCCTTAGTGCATTTCAGAGCCTCTGTGAGCTGTACAACTACCACCCCTATTGTACAGCACACCCAGGATATTCTTCATGTTTTACATGCTTCTATATTAATTATGAGTGTGCTTGGATTCCTGGTCATGTTGGCTTGCTGGTGAATGAACTGGCCGATTGGCACAAAGGCAGTGACCACAGAACCCAGTGTTGCAATATCTTGTATAACGTTGGAAGACTTAAGGTTTGTTATGCAGAGAGCAGTGCTATTGTGCTGGCATGGAGAGTGGTCAGCTCTCTGCAAAAATATGCTTAGAGTAGTGAAGGACATTCTGATAAACTGAGTAACTTCCCCTTGTGTATCTTGTCATGAGAAGTTGATTTTTGATCAGTTTGCATATTGCCCACTGCAATTTTATGCACAGTTATCTTTTTAAGGGGGCCCTGCTCCCCTTTGTCTGCTATCAAAGGTCTGTGGGTCCATCAAGTGTTGCTGGAGTATATTCCTCTAGCATATTTTCGGGCATCTCTGCGACTGTTGGTCAACTTTGCAGAGGTCATAGCAGACATTAACAAAGTAGTTGAAAGAGCTTTTAAGTTTTTGTCAAAGGTAAACTTTTAAATGAGGATTTAGTCATATTCATATCTGGTTTTTTGTACCTTACAGCCTAGTTTTATAAATTCATCTTTATCTTTGACTTTTGCCTTGATGTTTTATATTGACCTTTATTTCTGGCCTTTGACATGATCTGTTTTATAAGGACTCTAATGACCTTGTTTAGCACCCTTAAATGTAAATCATCATCTGTTATTGAAGCATTTGTCATATATGTCCACAAGCTTTAGAATTCCTGTGTTGCAGTTGGCTGCCACCAGTTCATTAAGCCAAGATGTTCAGACACAGTTTCTCCAAGTAAATAAGAAATGTTTGGGAAAGAAATTTGTAACTGATCTGGGGTTACACATCTATAATGTACAATTTTATTGCTCACTTAATTCTTCAAATAATTTGTGATGAATGACAGATATCTGAGTTGAGTTTTGTCATGCACATGTGTTTGTCCATTGTTGAACATTTAACACCATTTCTCATATTTCTTTTGTTCATTACTGTATCACCATACACGCCCTTTAGTTAACTGTATATTTCTGCAGGTTTCAACATCTGAGCATTCAAAAATCCAATACCTCTCACCCCAGCACTTGCAGGACTTTTTATCACTCAGTTCATTTTGAACATTCACAGAAAGCACAATAACATGTTTCTTCTGAAACTAGCACAACACTGAGGAAAAATGTAAAGGAAACCAGTCAACCTTGGATAGAAGTCTGAGAGTAGTTTGTGCAGTGGGAGTGCAAAGACAGTCATTACTTCCTGGATGCCTGTTGTATCTTTCATTGATACCTAATCTTTTCAATTATAACTAATCTAAAAAATATCATAATATACGTTTAATTCACCTGGTCTTTTTCCATGGTACATGGTGATATTAGGTTTAATTTGTGTTCTGATAATTGTTCTTTCCTGTGTGGGCTGAAAAGCCAAATTAGATTTGAAAAATTATGCACCATCACAGGGACTTGAATTATGCTGCAGCCTTGAATTTTTCAAATCTAATTGAACTTTCTAATATGCTGTCATTTTCAAACATCTCGTCTGAAAGGTAATAAAAGGCAGCTAATGATATTGAACTATATCTGATAAGCTAAAACATACTGATATATTTGTATGCAGACTTGGTCTTTCATGCCCAATATAGAATAGGACACTAAAGACCATAGTATTTAAAGAGCATCCATACATACAACTCAATTTAATTTTTTGCTCTGTTTATTCTATATGTGTGTTTGATATAACTGATGCTCTTTGTATATTTAACTTGTTTGGTTTCCTCTAAGTTTATATCGGATATTTTTTTTCTAGTGCGAGTATTTCAGTTACTGCTTTCATTCGCATGGGCAGTTTTACCATACCATTACCTCCTCTCATTTGGATATAATGTTCCAACCACAGGATTTGTAGCAGTGGCCATGCTCAACATTATCACAGGTAAAATATCTCAAAATTTTGCAATCTTTCAGGTGGGGTAACCCTCATTCTTCAAAGCTGAACAATGAGGGACAAAGTACCAAAAAGGGGGTGCATTTCAAGATTTTGAGGGACACATATAGGAGAAAATATGATTGTGAAAATAGTTTAATTTTCTTATTGGGTTTATGAGGGAATGGACATATTTCTTCCTTTTGCAAATAAAAGGTAACTAAATCATAGCATAGTATTTTAAACTTACTGAGTACTACTTGCAGTTTTAATTCTAAGGCTTGCTTAATTATGTATACCATAAAATGACTGATCTTAGATATACAATAAAACTTTGAATATTCTCTCGCTAATAATGATATATCATTTAATATGCCCTCTATTACGCTCATGTAATACTTTCAAATTCTGGATTTAGTGCTTGAAATTGGGGGAGGGATTAGGAATTATTAAGAATTCCAACTGAAGAAATTTGCAGCATTGCCCAATTTTAAGGAGACAAATGTTACCTTCCCGGAATTCAGAAACTTTCTTTTCTCAACCCACCTCATGGTTACTTTCTTCTTCTTAAGATAAAGATGCTCAATTGATTTTTTATTTAAATATTACAAACATGGTCTTCCAAACCATAGCCTGAAATTTGTCTTAAGAGTCGTATTTCAGTGGATTCTATTTTTCTTTTTCTTAGGGACTCAGTTGTCACTTCTGTTATGTCAGCAATGGGACTGTTAAAGTTTTTTAAAATTTTAATATTATCTCTGTTTTCAGTCATTTTGTTTAATGTCCCATAAATAGTGCAATACATATATTGGAATTTTGGTTGTTTTTGTTCTAACATATAATATATAAAAATAGAAAATATATAACATTACAAGTATGCTATTTACAATGTTTGAATGTTTACAAATAAAATTTACATGGAACACAATTTACAGATGCATGACTTGCATTTCTTGCAGTTGTTGTTTGTGTTATTGATGTGTTCAAGGAACTCCTTTGTGCTATAGAAGCAGCGAGAGATTAAGAATTTCTTTACCATATGCTTGAACCGTTTACATTTAGGGTTGTATTTTTTTGTGATTGCATTATACAATAGGATTCCAGTGTGGAAAATTCACTGGTGTTTTTAGAGGTTCTGTTATTTTCAATATAGATTTGATTATAATTACGTGTAAAGTAGGTATGAATTACACTGTTAATATTAAATAGGTGTAAATTGTTTTGTATAAAGCAGATTGTTTCTAGAATATATACACATGGCACTGTCAGTATTTCAAAGTCAATGAAGAAGGATCTACAATGTGTGGTCTTACTTACATTTACAATAGTTAAAAATTAAAACTGCTTACTTGCGTGATGATAGTATCGTTCAATTCACTTTTAATTATTACTGCATTTTTACCCTAAATTTAAAACCAAAAATTAGGATTTAGAAAGTGATATTTTTAAATTGTTATGTCTCATTACTTTTTGAAGCTTATATACTGCCTTCTGCAGACTTCAGAATTTGAAATGATAATTTGGTCATCAGCAAATAAGATAATTATCTAAACGAAAATGCCCTAATTTAAAAGGCTTATTTAGCTATTAGTAATGATAAATTGCATTTGATGCCTTAATCGCTTTTCCTTACATGAAGGGAATTCAACACTCAAAAGTTTCCCTTGTCAATATTCTGCTCTTATCATAAAGTCATTCTTTGAATCTAAGCTCTCTGAGTAAGTTATGGTAATGCAAAATAGTGAAGCAGAAATCTATTTATGTAAGGTAAATATTACAAAAATCCATAGAACAGCAAAATGAACTCATAGTTCCATTTTGCACTGTTGTTAGTTGTGGAACAGTAAAATATACTTCCTTTGAAATGGTGTCAGTAAAAAATGTTTTCTAGTGTAATAAATAATGTTCCATGCATAGTGCTGTCCTGCTTATTATGTGTTTAGGTCTCAGTCTTATGGCAAGCATATTAATGGAGTTATATTTTATTATATAAGTATAATGCCTTAATTCAAACTTTTCTTAAAAACAGAATGATTGATCCACAGCAGTAAAAGTATAATACCTGAACATATGAATAGCTTTGAATGTATTTTAATATATGGAGCTATAAAAGCTAATAAAATAATTTGTTCTGCACTATTCATTTGCAGTTAATACCGATGATATTTCTTATCAGGTGTAGCTGCCTTCATGATTGTGACAATTATGAGGGTTCCAGCCCTTGGTATTCAAAATGCTGCTAATACTACGGACTGGCTTTTTGTCCTTTTTCCTCATTATTCACTGACAACAAGCTTGCTAAACATGAATGATAACTATCTTTGGAATAAATTATGTACAGAAGTAGATAAATATGCGGAATTTGTATGCAAGGCTTTCCAAAATCCATGCTGCAGAGGTAAGTAGATGCATGGGAAAAGAACAAAAAATAATGTTGATCTTGCTTCCCTAATTTATGTTCCCTTTTATAGTTTCTACTTCTTGAATACAGTGAATAATTTAGTTGTGCAGACAACATGTAATGCAAGAACAATTGAATAATTTTGAGGGAGAAATCGTAATGAGAAAGATATTCGGAATGAAAGGTGACAGAAAATAAAAATGATGGGGAAATGTTTGGGCAAAGTTAAGGAAAAAGGCTGAAGAAGAATTATAATTTTTCAAGAGATAATTGACGTATAGAGGAATAGTAATCTAACTACAAAATTTCAGGAAACCACTTTAGGAGAGGGTAACTTAATAGGAAAAGTGGGACATGAACTGAAATGGAATGGGTGAGATATTGTTAGAAAGAGTCAGTTTAACGAGTTTTGAAAGATGCTTAGAAGCGAATTTCAGGATATACAGGATATTACAGAATTTAACCGACAAACCTTCAGGGGTTACAGAGGGGTGTTACACAAGCACTATGATGTAGGACCTAATGGTCTTTGAGTTCATAGTTGTTTGTAGCAGATCAAAATCAATAACAAGTAAGTATGCCAGTGATAAAACTTTCCTGAATTGCTACTACTTGCAGGTAATCATGGCCATGCAAAGTGAAGGACAAGGTAGTTTAGTGGTAAGATTAAGTGCTCATAATTGCATTCACAGGGCTGATCAGGTCCAAATTCAAGTTGCAACAGGATGATTTTTTTTTAAATTTGTATTTCACTTGATGTATCCTGAGACACCACAACACTCAATTTCATGTCCTGATCAGTGCCATTAAATTTAATTAGGGAAATTATTAAGGGCAATGCATGCTGCAAGCTTTGTTTATGGATGCAAAAGAGTAACACTAGAGAAAGAATAGAGGAAATTAGTAATGTTTTCATTTACCTGGGGATGGAGGAATAATCAATGAAAATTACAGAGAAACAAATTACTTACTCGTTAACTACATACTCATTAATGAAAGAGGACAGATACAAAATTGTTAAGGAATAGCTAATAAGTAATGCACTTTGTTTAATTGGACATTCTACATGAAAATTAAGAAACAATATTAGGTATGTGAAGGAATTGATTTTACCATTCACTCCTCAAAATTGGGGGAATGCAAACAATAAAGAAGGAACAAAAAAATAAAAAAAGAGCAGAGGAAATCAAACTTACTGTTCATAACTCAAAATAAAAGAAATCTTTGCACAACAAAGAAGGGGAAACCAAATGCACAATTATTCATACTTCAGGTGGAGAACATTTCTGAACTACACAAAAGAATAGGGAAAACCAAACTTCTTATTTGTGCCTCAAATTGGAGGATATGCACAACAACAAAAACAATAATAATAATATAGTAATAAAATTTTAAAAACTAAACCTCCTATTCATAATTTCAAATTAAGGAAGCTGGGAATAAAATGAAAAAAATAAGGAAATCAAACTTGCTGCCCATGCTTTCAAGCAAACCACACAAAGAAATTGTTAAAAGTGACATCCTTCAACATCCGCAGAGAGTCTGCATCTTACATACAAGGAAAAATGCAATTCTTTCTATTCAAACATTCCATATGAATAAACCTGGCTGAGGGCAATGGATTTTTTTTGGACGTAAAAATTCTTAGCATGGCTTCCTTCGGAGGAGAAGTAAAGCCGGTGGTCCCATGTTGTAGATTTATGGCATGTAAAAGACCCTCAAGCCTGATCTAATATCTTAGCATTAGTAAATTTCGAGCATAATAATTTCAGTTTTAGGTTTGACTCTAAAGCAGTTATAATATTCATAGCATCTGATCAACAGCCAGAAGCCTAAACATTGCAGAATGCCACAAAATTTCCCAGATTGCCAATAATTAATTAAATAAAAGAGTAGTACTTCAAAGGATACCGGCACATTGTGGAATATGAGGTAAGTAGCTGATTTCCTGACCAAGAAAGGTAGTAAAATTACATCAAAGTCATCTGGTTCTCTGTCTTATCACTCTATCAAGAATAATTATATCAAACATACAATACAAAAATTAAAGGAAAATATATATCACCAAAAGAAAAAGGAAGCAATGAGAAAATCTACATAACAACATGACTAGAATTACTACTCTACCAAGAAAATCCTCCATAGCAGTATTTAGATTACTTACAGGCCATGACTGCCTTAACAAACATTTATGCAGGATTGCCATAGCAGAATCTCCTATGTGCCCTTTCTGTGAACTTGAAGAAAATAGGAGAGAAACCACCTATTCCACTGCCCAGCTTTTGATCAATATACCAACCTCTCATCAAACTACTGGAATGCAAGAGAGTGAATGGCTTCATTGCAAACTACCCAACATTAGATACCAACCAGCCAACATTTTGACTCTTTTAATAAAGTCAAGTTATACACTGCATCAAAATGTTTACATTAAATTAAGATAATTACACTGGTCAACACTGATTGTACGGTATAAAGAAAATATGTGACCTTAATGGAAATCAGTGCTCTGATTTAAAAAATGAAGTCTGTTTATGGCTATCACATCTAGTTTTAATGTTATGTGCATATGTGTCTGGTGCTAAATTCATTCAGCTTATACATCTTACTGCACGTTTCATTATTTTACTTTAAATCTGTTGTTGATTTTCTTCCTAATCCTCATTTCCATCCTCCCTTATCACCCAGATGCTTATGTTTATATTCCCAGCACTTATCAGTTTTATTCTATGGATTAAGTCTGTCTTCTTGTGAGGTATTTATGGTTACATTTACAGCTATCATAGATCTTCAGTTGAGCTGAAAACTTGTGTTAATACACATGTTTGTCTCCTATATGTATAGTGCTAAAATAAAAGTTCAAGTATGTCTTCTACATCAGGATTATGCAGGAGACAGTGTCTAAAAAGTCCTTAGAAGTTTTGTTACAATTTTGGGTGTTACATGTTTGACGGGAACGTATGTAATATACACTCATAAACAAAGAAACTATACTACTCATATTTCAAACAGAAAGTTGGTGATCAGGATAAATTGTTCACGCCTCATATTGCATGTAACAATTGTGTTATTGGTTTGAGTCAGGAGCCAGGAGCAAGAACAGGTCGCCCGAGTTTACTCGGGCGGAAGGTTGTTTGAAGGAAAATGGAAGGCAATGCCATTTGCCATACCAATGATATGGAGAGAGTAGCAGAATCACCATGATGATTGTTACTCTTGTATGTGCAAAGTTGCTGGCTACAACAACAAAAATAAGGCCTGAGTTCCAAATCTGAACTCAGCTACATGGCCTATTCCTCATGAACCCAAATTACCCATACCTACACCACCACCATACCTCAATTTTAGTGAATCTGAAAGCAGCTTTGTGACTTCCGACAATGAGTTGGTTTCTGATCCAGGAGAATTTGACAATTCACCACAACAGTTTAATCAATTTGAGTTAAAAGATGTAGTGATGGATTTGGGCCTCACAAAACAAAAGGGTTAATTACTGAGTTCAAGACTACAGGAGAAGGATTTGTTATTACCTGGCATTACATTTTTGTGCTACAGAAATCACAAAATACATCCACAAGTACTATGCAGAAGAACATCAACTTGTGTTTTGTATGGATGTGTCTAATATTATTCAGCAGTTGGACAGGGAAGCATATGAGCCAAGTAACTTGCATCTTTTTATTGATTCTTCCAAAGAAAGTCTTAAGGCAGTGTTACTTCATAATGGCAACGAGTTATCTTCAATACCGCTTGCACATTCTACAAACCTAAAAGAGTCTTATGAAACTCTGAAGCGTGTTCTTGAGAAAGTACTGTGACCAAGAATGGCAAATATGTGGTGACTTGAAGATCGTTTGTATATTATTAGGACAACAGAGACGATACACAGAATTCCCTTGTTTTCTTTGCAAATGGGACAGCAGGGTGAGGGATAAACATTGGGAAACTGATCAATGGTTTTGAGACAGCAACTGGAACTGGATGAAAAAAAAATGTTACTAATGTGCCTCTTGTTGATCATCAAAAACTTCTACTCCCTCCATTACACATAAAACTTGGCGTGATGAAACAATTCATGAAAGAACTTGACAAAAGTTGTCCTTGCTTCCAGTACTTATGACAAAATTTCCATCATTGTCACAGGCTAAAATCAGAGAGGGAGTATTTAATGGACCACAGATAAGGAAATTGCTGAAAGATGTCAATTTTACCAGCTCTGTGAATGAAATTGAAAAGGATGCATGGAATGGATTCAGAGAGGTCATTACAAAATTTCTGGGCAGTGTGAAAGGTCCTCAATACAAAGAAGTTCTCAGAAATATGCTGGAAAATGTCAGACTGCTCAGCTGTAATATGAGTTTTGAAGCTTCATTTCCTCAAGTCACATCTTGACTACTTCCTGTCGAATTTAGGAGCTGTCAGTGAAGAGCAAGATGAAAGGTTTCACCAGGACTTGAAAGATGTTGAACAACATTATCAGGGATGTTGGGACATACATATGATGGCAGATTACTGCTGGTGTCTTGCACACGACGAACCTACCATAAAACACTCGAGAAAATCAGTACACTGAAGTTCCATGGGAAAAGAAAAAGTGGTACACAAGATAACTAACATACATTTTCAAATTCAGGTATGCTTTCATGTTATTATTCTTCTTTATTTTCTTTAAAAGTTGCATATGACATATAATATTTTTGAAAATTTTACAATCATATTTTCATTGAACATTGTCATATTGCCAAAATGAGATGTACTACAGAAAAATGGAATGCATTTTTGAATTCTGCACACTGAAATTAGTAAAAGTCACCTATTTTTAGTCATACTGCAGAAAAAAAGCTTTCATTTGTAACCTAGAGATATTAACCCCTTGTTGGTCAATGTGTGAGTGCTAAGTTCACTTTTGATTTCAAAGTGTGGTATATTGCTTACCATTGTTGCCAATAGAGTGAGATATTGTATACCTTTCACTGCTTAATTATGGAATAACATGGTATAAGTTCTATTGTGTTCAAGTATTTCATTCTCCTATAGATAACAGAAGATGTGGTAAGTGTCCATGAAATGATGCGTGGCTCACATGTTGACTATTCATATTACATGATTATCTCACTGCTGTGTTATTTTTATGAAGTACAGAGGTAAGATAATGTATTTTTCTTGTTCCCCCTACAACATAGATTGATCCTCCCCATTTCTTGTGTATTGACTCAATATTTTATTAGTTGAATACTGTGTTAGGTAAAGGTATAATTACAGGATGGAATGTCAAGATTATCAAATATTCAGATGTCTCAGGAAGTTGAAGATAAATCTCTAACAGTGCTTGAATTACTGGAAGGCCAGGGGAGAATACTAACAAACAATTTAGACAAATACAGTGAAGAAAACATTGTTAAGAAAATGTTGCTGTAGAAAAAGAAACTAACTTAGAATATGGTGTTTTGATGTGGAAATTTATATCCCCTTTATATTATTTACCTAAACAAATTAAAATCTTGTCAAAGTAATTGTTGAATAACCATAAATAGATAGTATGACAATGGTTGGTACTACTGGCCATGAGCTCACATATCGACCAACAGCGGGATCCTAATCAATTTGACCAATCTGGTTTAATAACAATATTTTTTTGCAGATCCTGAACACTGTCCAAATAGAGAGTGCTTGAAGAGGTTAGATAATTATTTTGAATGGGAATATCCAGGCATTGGAAAAAATTTATTCTTGCTATTTCTGGAATCTCTGGTTTTTAGCATGCTACTACTTCTAATTGAGTATAGAATTTTTCATAAATTGTATTACCTCATACAGTTATCTCGGCAAAGGTCCATGATTGGTAAGTATTTTGTATTTGTAATTCTGTGCTGAATGTTTTCTTCATAATTTAATTACAGGCAGTTTTAAGCACTTCCATTCCTCATTTTTTCCCTTTCTTTCTTTGGTACTTCTACTCTCTCTGCTGCATCTATACTAAATAGAGGAAGAATTGTATTTCATCCAAAAATTTTATATTGAGATTTTAATAATTAAACTTGCTTTGAGGTCTCTGATTCCAAAAACAAAGAATTTGTAGAAAACTGTCAGTGGGTGAGTGAGTGGGCAACATAATTAAAAAAATAAAAAGTCAGATAAAAATCAAATTTTACATTAATCCAGCATCCTTTCAAAGATGCAACATGAAGATTTTCACAAAATTCCCCCTTCCCTTGCACCTAAAATTTCCCCTCCCCCTTCCACCTAAAATTCCCCATAATGACCACAAAGTTGATAGACAGGGATAGGAAGAATTATGAGGAAAATAGGAATGGGAGACAGAAGAAAGGAATGAAAGTGATGTAGGTAATCTGGTAAAAAGCAGAATAGAAGATACAGAAAGGCAGAAGATATGGGAAAGTTTAGAAAACAAGAAATCATTACAATTTTGTAAATAAATTTAAAGAAACTGAGGGCAAGAACCATATATAGATTTACTGTAACAGACAAGAAAAAGAAGGGATCAGAACAGGAACAATATTTTGAGGGATAAGAGGTAGAGGTAAAGAAATATGCGAAATGTGCGGTGAGAAAGAAAGTATAACACGTTACATGACGGAATGTAAGGAGTTAGCGTTATGGAGAGAAAAGGTTTTGAGGAATAATGGGAAAAAATAGAGGGGAAAATTGTGGCTATAAAAATGTTAAGGGGGAAAGAAGAAAGGAAGATTAGAAGTATAGGCGAGTTTTTACAGAAAGTAAAAGAAAACTGGGCGAGCAAACTAAGGAGTAAAAGAGAAGAAGACAGAGGGAACGAGGGGGATAATTAAGGTAAAAGGGAAGGGACAACAAGAGCTACCAGGTAGGGCAAACAGACTGGGTGCCATGCAAGCAGAGGTAGCAACAGGGTCAATCAAATTTGTACGTAGATTAGGTTAGACAAATGAAAAATTGTAAAAGTTTTGTAAAGGAAGTCATACAAAATAAATTCATTCATTCATTCATTCATTCATAATGGCCACAGGCATGATGATTTCTTCATTCCATAGACCTGAGTACATATTTTGGATTTCACCAAGAGGAATATAATTCAGACAGTAATTGTACAGTAAACTTCTTAAAAGTAGAAATAGTGTCAAATAAAACTGTGCAAGGTAAAGGAAACATTGCATTTGATTCAGTAGTTCCTAACTTTATTGTTGCCTCTATTAATAGGCCGCATGATGACATCTTTGACGATGCAACAACAAATGACACTTTTCTTTATATTTTTTACATAGATCAGTAGTGTATTAAAAAAACTTAATACATTTATTGCAATAGGGATGTTTTCTAAGACTTTTAATTATTTGATTGAAAAGCTTTAGCTTGTGGGCATTACTGTTAGTATTGACTATCCTTCTTGTTGTTTTTGAGTAAAACAATCAGTTAATAAGTGCTGCAGACAAGAGGGTGACATCACAATTTTAGCAAAAATGTAGAATTTAAGGATCCTGAACCTTAAAATAATAATTTTTGGAATAAGATCCATGCTTGAGATAAAGAGAGACACCATTGTTTTTCATGCAATCTCTGTACCCAAACCACTTTTTTGCATAGAAAGAATTATCATTATTGAATTTATCAGAAAATGCTCCAAAAAATTGTGTTAAAATATCGGCATGAGGAATAGAAAAGTGTATCAGAAATTTTCTGTAAACCCGTGAAGTTCTCTTCTTATGGCATTTAATATAACTGGAAGCAATAAGAGATAAACATCTACTACAATATAAGTGTGGCTTTCATTAAAAACAGTTTATATCAAATCATTTTCATAACATGAGCCAATGCTGAAATTTTACTCACTGTTACACATTTAAATTTGTCCCATATTTTTGGTCTGCTTTGAAATGCTAAACTGTTTTTTTTTGTGTTGTTGTTGTTGTTTTTTATTAGCATGTGTCTAATATAAGTGATTTGTTTTACTAATAGTTCACTATTATCTCAGTGCCCTGCATGCTACAAAATGTGTATTAGCATGGTATAACTATATGTCTGTGTCTTCTTACACATCAAGGTAAAACTATTTTGGGAACCAAAAGATGCAAGACAGAAGAGATGCTGAATCCTGGCCCATGTACAACCAGGACTTCTCCTCTGATCTCGCCATGTGCATTGATAAGAAAACTCCAAGACAACAGCAACTGAGCAAAATTCTCATGGCCAGCAACTTTTTGCATTCACCATCTGCGCTGGGGATTCCTCGGGCAAGAAACAGAACATGGTGCTGCCACCTGGCCACTGGATCACACACCTTTTTTGGCATAAGTCACTTTTGCTCTGTTTAGGCAACAATGAGGAGTTGGAAACTCCAAACATCTGGCAGAAAGCTCAGAGGATCACCAGCAGCATAGCGGGGCTAAAACAGATGAGAGAAGTCAACAACAATCAGCTGGAGGTGTCCCTGTGTTACAATGTAGCTACTCCTGAGGAAGATGAATTTGATAGACTTGTTGTAATGGTCAGAAGATTGTACTGGAGTACCAAGTCCACATGCAAATACCAGCAGCAGAATGCTCAGCTGTGAAGCTGAACATGTTGGAGGATGGTGTAGGGAGTATCATGCTATGTAAGATGCAATGTTTCCTGCCCAGCATATCAGTAAATTTTAGCACTGAGAAAGATAATTCTGTCCTCACTACACCTTTGCCTCCAGTACATTGAGATTCTTGTATGTCAGCTCAGCCTCTGTACTAGGACAAGATTAGGACCTAGGTATGTGATGTCAATGACCTGCCAATTTAGTGTGGCAAGTTCAACACAGCAAATTGGGACAAGAGCCCAGAAGAAGCTCACAAAAGGATGAGCGAAATGTCGGCAACAATCCACAAGATGATGTGGCCTTCTCCGGTAACTGAGAACACCTGTGGTATTACTTAATTAAAATAATTTCCATATAGATATTTATCATAACAAGCAGATAGTTATGAAAAAGTAATAGAAGATCAAATATTGTTGTATATATTTCATCTTGAAGAAGTAAAAGCAATACTACTCTGCTAGCATTTAGTGGCACATTAGATGTATCTACCTATAATATGTTTTTATGGAGCGAATATGTGAGGACTCATTACATAAAGTCAATTATAAAATGAAGAATGTAGCTCCTCTGTAGCAAATGACAGTAGCCCAATAATGAATGCTACGAGATGGTAAGAGAAAGTTATAAAATTATAAAAGAGGTAGTTTAATACTGGAAATTATTTTGTGAATGTATACTTCAGAGAGATAAATAGATGTTTAGCTTAACATAAAGAAACTATCATAATTTTGGCATTTATAAGCCTAATATCTTGCATAAAGCAACTTATGTATTGTAAAATAATTAAAACAATAATTTAAAGATTTCTTGATACTGAAATTTGATAACAGTCTAATTGAATACAAACCAAATAAACTTTAGATCATAAACCAAGCTTTCAGTCAACATGACTCTGGCCTTCCTCAGGGTAATGAATTGCTGTATTATCCTGTGTATGTGTATACACTGAGGGAGTAGTGTATGTGGAAGACCAAGATTGATGGGAAAGAAGCAGTAGCCGCAGATCTTCAGACTACAATTTTTTTTTTTTTTTGGTTTTTGCTTTTGCTTGGGAGGGGAAGTGCATTTAGGCATACCAGTAAAGTTGGTAGTGTGAGAGCATGACCCTACCCACTGAGAGCCCAAAGGTAAAGGTAACGTGCTCCCGCATAGCACCTGCGTGAGTCTGACTAAAGATAGAGAGCTGCTGCCCAATGGGAAGGAGCATGTGAAAGTTCTAGGCTACAGCCATGACAAACTGTCCTGTGTGAGAGCATGACCCTACCCACTGAGATCCCAAAGGTAAAGGTAACTTGCTCCCGCATAGCACCTGCGTGAGTCTGACTAAAGATAGAGAGCTGCTGCCCAACGGGAAGGAGCATGTGAAAGTTCTAGGCTACAACCATGACAAACTGTCCTGACTGCAGTCTAGAAGGAGAAATGAAGGTAGGGTAGGATTCTAGATTGATTTGCTGTCAGTCCGAAGATGTCACCAAAGAGGCATTCTGGAAATGTGCTGTTGGGTGACTTTCAGTGTTGAGCTGGTGCATCCTGCTGTTCTAAGTATGCTCAGATTTGGGCGCAGTTGCCCTTCAAAACCTGAAGCATGCAGTGTATGGTGTCCAGTTGTTGCTGAATGGTTTCATTGATGCTGTTGTGATGTTGAAGTGATGAATGTGTAGGAGTCTGAAGTTCCTGAATACAGTCCTCCAGGGCTGTCAGCTTCGCCATCACATTCAGTAACTGCGTGGAGGTCCCAAATGGCATTGCATAGGTCCTGGATTTCCTTCTGGAAGGTGTCAGCCATGAGATGTTCTGAAGCTACTGGTTGTTGTGTGTGCAGCTTTGGTTGTGGCATGGTGTCTGCTGTGGCTTCCTCATTGAGAATGCAGGAGACAGTTTGTCTATCCTGTGTAGTGCAAGGAACCCCCACATGTGCCACAGAAGTGGTGACAGCAGAAGACATGCTCCTTACATGCTGCTATGGTGGATGAAGTGTTACAGTTTAGAGTAGATCAGATTAGATTATAAGGGAGTAGTATAAGCCTTTGGACTTCTCAACACTGCAGCCTGCAATAGATCTATTGTGAATACTTTACTCAATAAGTCCTATTTTAATTTAATGCTTTTTATATAGCCTATAAATTTCTGGTGATGTTAAGGCAGTTTGTCCTGTAGTTGGAAAAGCAAACTCCAGGTGTCTTATTCTCTGTCAAGAATTGCTTCGCATTTGCAAAGTATATGCCTTGACATTTCTTTTTCTTCTATACAGAATCTGCACATATTCACCTCAGCCTTGCCCATCTTTTAAAGATGATCATTAAGAGAGCAGTGTCCAGTGAGGAGGCCATTTATCATGCTCAGCTTTTGCTTGCTGAGTATGAGGATCCTTTTTTATCTTTTTTGCAGAAAGTTCAATAGAATGTTTTGTATGATTTAGCTTTAGAACTTGTTCACAATTGTTATTTTCCTGTGTTCCCAAGCTTTTATCTTACCTTTGATATAGCCATCTGGTACCCCACAGAATGGTTCTGGGCCAGTGAATGGAGTGTTATCTCCTTCCTTGGCTAGGTGATCCACAATTTCATTACCCTCAATTCCTTCATATCCTGGCACTATCATTAAGGTAACCTTATTGCGTTTCACCAACTGAATTAATAGCGAGCAGACAGCCCTCAACAAGCTTTGACTCAATAGTGTAAGTACTAAGGGTCTTTAGCGCTGCTTGATTGGCCAATAAAATATAGATCCTGGAACCACAAATGTCTTTATTGACATTTACATGGGTACATGTTTCTGTAGCATGTACTTCAGCTTGAAATATGTTGGGTTCATTATCAAGAGGTTTTGCTGGGGCAAAGTTAGACCCATAAACTCCTTTATGAGTTTTCCCATCCATTTTGAACTTTTCTAGATCATGTAAGGAGCCCTGCATGAGCTCTGAAACAGTACTCAGGAATTTTTCACGTGCTACAAGGTATACGTCATCGGTATAACCTTGAATATGAATCCCTTCCCTGTTGAATTTGTTCAGCAGATCATCCACCACCAGACACCACAGGGTAAGTGACAAAACTTCCCCCTTGTTGACAGCCCTGGGGCACTGTTGCCCTCAAGGACTCACTTCCCAGAATCACCACTACCTGACGACCTTCCAAGGGGGTCGTAATCCAGTCTGTGACTACCGGGCTGACTCCTCTACTCTCCAGACCCTTCCTAATGGTGCCTAAAGTAATATGATTGAAGCCACCTTCATTGTTCAGAATTACGGCCATGGCCGCTTCTCCACATTCCAACAATCTCTCCAGTCTCACAAGAGTTAATGGAACGCCATTTTCGTGGATTTACCCAGCCATTAGGCATACTGATGAGGGTCTGTCAACCAGCACCCCATCCCTCAAATATCTATATACCAGCCTTTCCAGAGTCTTCAGCAGAAAGGATTTTAGACTGAAAGGGCGAAAATCCCTAGACCTGCAGTAGGATTGTCTACCTGACTTAGGTATAAACTCAACCTTGGTGTGCCTCCAGAGGCGAAAAACATGCCTTAGAAAGCCAGACCTTAAATATCTTCATCAGGTGAGAGGAAACCATCTCCCAGCCCTCCTGAAGAGGAGTCGGGAAGATATCATCCCTTTTACAGACCTGCACTTTCACGGGCTCAAAAGAAATAATGGCTAATTTAACTTTTTTAAAAGTGACAATCTTGGTGGCCACTAGCCAGCCTTCTCGTGAAGGCCTGCATGCCCTAACCAAGGTTGGTTCTCAATCTGTTATGCAGGTCTCCGGAAAGTGGGATTCAAACAACAGCCTCAAGGTTGTTGCCTCTGACTGCATCATAGCACCAGAGGGGTCCTCCAACGAGGAGCTACCTCCAGAAACCAGCAATTTCTGCAAGCGAGCAGCACTCGACTGCTTCTGTATATTATCACAGAAGTGCCTCAAAGATTCTTCTGCAGTCTTCCTGATTTCCTTTTTATATGTTTTTTGGAATTCCTTATAGGAATCCCAGGATGCCTGTAACTTAATGGCCATATACGTAATATGGAACCTCCGTGTGCTTTTCTTGATGGATCTTAAAAAAAATCCATTTAAGTTTATCTTTAGCCCGAACCTCATGAATAAGGGGGGAAATTTCTTTCATAAGTAGCGACCAGCAGGATGTTTGTGAAAAACTCCACTTATCACTGCAGATCTTCGGAATTTCTTAGCTTGATCTGGGGTCCATTCTTAAGCCCGCCATCCAGGTCCCCTCTAAAGGAGTCCGAATTTGATCTCCTAGTATTCCTGTAAAGGCAGTCCTTTCCTTTTCCCTCAAGATCAAAGAAAATATGTCTGTGGCCGGACAGGGAAGGTTCCAGATAAACTCTCCAATCCTTGATTTCCTCTAGAATACCAAAGGACGCTATTGATAAGTCTAGGACCTCTTTCCTTTGATAACTCACACAAGTCGGAATGTCCCCTTGATTCAAGATCTCAAGAGCAGTTGTGCTCAAATACTCAAACAGTATCTCCCCCCTCCTATTGATGTCCGTACTACCCCAAATGCTATGATGGGTGTTGGAGTCACAGCCTGGTTGAGGGTTCTGTTCCTGTAATAAAGCACGATATTTTGAACTCCTGAGGAGGGGGAGGAGGAGGAGATTTCTCAGTCTTATGGGAAATAGGCTGAACATACTACCACCTGCCGTCGCACTCCGCCTTCCTCATATCTCACTAAGACCGCCGCCAGATCTTTCAAAAGAAAGCCCGGCAGAGCCCAGCTGTTACCGAGACATGTTCTGGGTTTTACACAGACAAAGCACTGATAATAGTAAAACCCTTTATATTTAGTCCATAATATGACCCTGCCGAAGTCAGGGTTCTTGTATTATGGCAACATTCAAATATACCTCGTTACATTACTAGAAAGAACTCACAAGGCAGTAATACTGTGTTGCAAGTTAGCCTAGATAAATGAAATTACAATAGCTTAACCTACCCTACTTAAACTTTTTCCGTTAGAGTCAATTTCTCCTAAAGACATCTGGTCCTTCTCTGGGATAACTGGGATATTGATCCTCATTCTTTGGAGGCGTGGCCTGCGTCTCCACATCATCTCCGGGAGTCACAGTTTCCACCCCCCCCCAGTGTCTCCTTCGGGACCTCAGCCTCCGCACTTTTAATTATAATACTCCCCGGGGTCCCTATAGGGAACTTCCGGTTTTGGAGATGGCCTGCTTCTCCACATCTCTGGGAGTCAAGTTTCTGTCTCCATTGCTATTGGTGGCAGGATCTCCTTTCTAGGCCCCAGCTACCTCAACTTTATTATGGTTTCTCTTTGTTGAGGAGCCCTCCAGTTTTGTGAAATTAAAAACCTCTATAATTCCCTCTTTTAGCTGGGAAGTAGTCAGCCGACACCACTGATCTGGTCTCGGCTATCCACCACCTGGCGATGCATCCAGTACCCACTTAAGGTCCAGATTTAAGGACTTATGGGCTGTTAGGCTACTAAGGTCCAGATTTAAGGACTTATGGGCTGTTAGGCTACTCCAGAGGCCCCTGCTGCAGCAGGAGCACCCTTAGTCAAGATCCCTTTGGATTATTTAAATAGCTTTTCTTTTGGCCTAAGCGGAACTTGGCCAAATTTAAAACTTACCCCGAAAGCTTTCTTTTTCAGCTTCTCAACAGAAAGGTGGTCAGTGGAAACGGTGAGTTGAATGGCTTCCCTTTAATAGTCTATCTAAGCTCCCTCCATTTCTTCATCTTGAGTTCTTCCTTCTGTGCTGCAATGAAGTCAAGAATTTCCTCTGTGGTATCGTTCAGGCAGTTTTGGAAGTAGCCAACTAAGACTTTAGTATGAGGAATTAAATATTCCTCCACAGCATATAAGTTAGCCCCCTCCCATGGCTTGGGTTCTTCTGCGATGCAGCAAAGCCATTTAGCAGTGTCCTCTCCTTTGTAGGCAAGAACCAGCCAGCCTGATTTGAAACTGGAGTTAAGTAACTTGGGTTTGAAACCCTCTTCCTTTTGTTCCAGAATTTTATTCAGGATTGAATTTTAAATAGCTGCTAGCTGTTCCTTAGTTAGCATGGTGTGGGGAAAGTCAGCAGCCAGTATACCCACACAAACACAACTAGTCATCTGCTTGCATGTTCATGCAGGGGGAGTTGTAGCACCCAAAGGCAGGTCCTGCTGTCTGTCGACCTCCCCATCACCACTGCTTTGTTTGGCTTTTTGGGGCTTTACCACTGATGTAGAACCAGATTAAGACCTTTTGGTGTTAACCTCCCTTACTTTCATTGGCTCTAAGGCCAAAATTCGGCTTCCCCTAGTTTGTGGCCATATAACATCAGTCGCTTGAAGCACTTTCTCGCCGCTCCTCCCAGTTTAAGTTTTTGGTGTGTCAGTTGGATCTTTTCAAAGGACTCCTCAATTCCTGGAGGCAATTCTGTCTCCTGCATTTCTTTACTTTTGCTGTCCATTGATTCTTTGGTTGGGCTTTTCAGCAGCTCCTCTGCCATGAGCTCTTCCTTCTTGGCATGTTGAAGTAATGGTTATAACTCTAAGTTTGATGTAAATGAGGACGCATCCCCTTTTTCAGTATTTTGAGGATCAATAGCATCTTTTAAAAATGGTAGTTAGATTGTCACCTGCAGTTTCCCAAGCTACAGGAAGGCTAATTGAAACCAGAGGGCACCTAATATCTGGAGTTCGCATATTAATGACCAAACTCCCTCTTGGCCATGCAGCCATTGGCATATGCTGTTCCATCTTGGCTTGGGTTTTGCATACTAGAGATCAAATTACCCTTTTGTCACTGCAGCCTTTGTGTATGCAATGCACCTTGTCTTGAGTAAGCCACTTCTTAGTTTGGCAACTCTCTGGTATGGATGACCCTACCAATGCCAAGCAATGCCAGTACAGCCTGCAAGGTCTTTATTGTACGAGAGTCCCTCCACCAACAACAGGTCTTGCAGCTTCTAGGAGGGGAAGACCACAATAATGGCACTTCGGTGGTGCTGTACAAGTTGCCTCTCTATGCCTATAGGCACGACATCGATTCCATGGAGCTATAAAATCCTGTCTGCTGGCCTCAACGTGTAACAGCTGCCATAATAAGGGAAGGCTGGATGCCAAGGTAGCTTCCAGGTCCATGCAGCTGGATAGCTCCAACCATACCAGTGGCATTGGTCCCCTGGCAGAGATGATTTGGGTGAGCTTCCTGCCAGAAGACCACTGTAGCTGCACTTCTCTAAGCATGAATCATGCTTGCAAGCCCGGGGCACATCGGCAATCACTATACTTGAGCAGCTGCACAGAGGTGGCACCTGACCCACATTCTAAGGAGAGGCAGGGCCAGAGAGTTGTTGTGGTGAGCAATGACTACTGCTTGGCTGCAGTGGTGACTGCTCCTCTTCAGCCATAGGTGAAGTTGCAGTGGCTGGCTGCTCCTTGGCAGCTTTTCTCCTAGAGTGACCCATGTTGCTGCTCTGAAGGCCACAATCCAATCCAGCAATCCAGCAATCGAGAACAGGTCGCCCAGGTTTACCTGGGCGGAATATAATCGCCACAGTACCTAGCCGCGTATGCGGCTTTACCTGTGCGATAAAGGAGGTTTAAAAGAATATACACAAGCTTTTGATTTATGTCTGTCTTGGGCGGGGTTTAGCTTTCTGCACTACCATTTGGCTGGGTCTCGGCGTTTCCTCATGGGCGGACTAGCGACCATGCGGTGACCAAGCCCAATGCTGCTTAACTTGGGCGACCGCTTGTGTGGTCGTCAAGTTAAGCAGGCCGGCATGGCAGCAAAGCAAGATGGGAATACAGATAATGGGATGGGGGTACTCAAGTTGGCGGCAGGGCGGGTCGCTGGTAGATGGTCACTCATCCAGCCAGCGACCGGGCCCAATGCTGCTTAACTTGGGGAAGTTTGTGAGATGAGGGATTGGTAGACCTCAGCCTCGGGGGCCCAAGCCGTCTTTCGGCAACCGGTAGCTCTTCCTCCGCCGTGGCGCCTTGTGGTCATAGCGGCCCAAAGAGTTAACCAGCTGGTTGGGGTGGTAGGTAAGTTTCGCGTACATGGTGCGGGTTCTCTCCCGCACCACGTCCACGATGTATGGGAGACCGGAATGGGTATGTAGGATATGTGATGGGAATCTACGCCCGGTATCATAGATCATCCGAAGCGCCCTGTTCTGAACGGTTTGCAGTCTGCGGATGGTGGTCGCTGCCGCCGATCCCCAGACCTCGCAGCCGTAAAGAATCAGGGGCGGGATAATCGCCTGATATAGGCGTAGCTTGAGGCGTATGGGCATTATGGAGCGGAATACAGGGTACAGCTGCCTGAGCGCGGAGTGGCCGAGGCCGACCTTTGCCCTGACATGTAGCGCGAAAGTGAGGCCGCGGTCGAGCGTGACTCCGAGGTATTTGGCTGAGGTAACCCAGGGGATTCTCCTCCGCCGCAACCTCAGAGGCCGCTCGGGCCGCCACCGACGGACCTTCGCCAGGAGAAGCGCAGAGCTCTTCCCCGGGCTGATGGCCATCCTCCACTTTTCGCTCCACCTGCCAATGGCTCGGAGCTGTCGCTGTAGTGGAGGGAAACAGAATCGGGCATTCTTGTTCTGTGCCATTATGAGGACGTCGTCGGCATATTGGCACGTAACAGTCCTGGGTTCCGTGGGGAAGTCCGACATGTAGGCCGCGAAGAGAAGCGGGGACAGTACACTGCCTTCCGGGACTCCAGCGGCTATGGGACGGACTGAGGAAACCTTCCCCTCCACTCTCACCCTGAATGTGCGATCCCGGAGGAAACTGCTTATCAGGGCAAGATAGGCGGGAGGGACGTCTGACTCCTTGAGTTTATACAAAAGGCCTTGGTGCCACGTCGTGGCAAAGGCCTTCTCTACGTCCAGCAGCACTGCTATGGTCTTGAAGTTCTCCTGGAAGCCCAGGGAGGCCTTCTCGGCCAGTCGCAGTAACTGTAGGGTTGTGGAGTGCCCATGGCGAAAACCAAACTGGTGGTCCGGGAGGAGCTGCCTTTCCTCAAAGAGAGGTGTAAGGCGGGCAAGGAGCAACCGCTCAAAGACTTTTGAGACGGTTGGGAGCAAGCTGATGGAGCGGTAACTGCATGGAAAGACCGGATCCTTGCCGGGCTTTAAAATGCATACCACCCGCGCCTCCTTCCAACTAGTTGGAAAGTGACGGAGGTGAAGGCATGCATTGAAAATCCGCGTCAGATGGATGACGGCCTTCTTGGGAAGGTGCTGGAGCATGGGCGCCGTGACGCCGTCATGTCCAGGGGATTTACTCGGATTGAGTTTTCGGATTTCGGAAGCCACCTGTTTAGGGGTGACTATGGGAAGATGGACCTCCTCGTGGCGCGGTTGTGGTTCCTCATAGAGGTAGTCCACAGTCGCTTCCACGAGCTCAGTACAGTCTTCGTCCTGGGGGTCCTCCCGCGGTTCGAATTGGAGTTCTAAATGGTCTGCAAACACTGTGGCTTTCTCGCGGGGCTCGAAGGCGAGTCTCCCGCGAGTGCCGTGCAGAGGATGCTGGTACTGCGTCTTATCCTTCCTCAAGGATTTGATTATCCGCCATGGTTTCTTCTCCTGCAGTTTACGGTCTCCATTGTTCTTTCCCAGGCCACCTTCCTGTGCACACGGAGCAGTCGCCTTGCCAGGGTTTTGAACCGCTGGTATACTGCCCCTATCCTGGGATGGCGGAAACGCTGCCATAGCTTCCGTACAGTTACCTTGGCTTTTAGCAGCTGCTGGAGTTCATTAGGGATGGTTCTCGGGTTGGGGATGTCAGACGGGATGCGGTGGGTATGTGCACGTACCGCATTCAGGATCTGTTGGGAGAAGTCTGCCGCCGCCGCTTCCAGCGCGTCGATGGAATCGATGCGTGGCCGCGGGTTGACAGACCGGTTCAGTTCATGGACGGTTGCATTCCAGTCGACCTCGTTTACCCAGTCTGGGCTGACCAGTGCTGGCATTGAAACGTTGGAATCCACCAGGACAGGGTCATGGTCGGAATCCAGCTCGTTTACCGCCGAGAGCTCTAGATGGTAAGGAATGTTTTTGGTGATCATGATGTCGAGAATATCCGGCCTGCCGCGGGCCGGATAAAACGTAGGCCCTCTCGGTCCGTGCGCGATTAGGTTTGGGTCTCCGCTGATGAGGCGGTAGAGTCCGCGGCCTTTCTGGTTAGCCGTGCGGCTGTGCCAGAGTCCGTGCTTCGCGTTGAGGTCTCCTGCAATGCATACCACTGGGTGTAGGTTGAGTAGGGTTCGGTAATCTGCTTCATAGAAGCGATGGTCTGGGGGGTCATAAACCGCTATCAGCAAAGTGTCTAGCCCGCCAATGGCAAGCCGAATGGCACAGGCTTCCACATGCTGTAGTGGAGGGAGAGGGAAGGGTGTATGCGTGATATGATTTTTTATGAGTATAGCTGTACCGCCCCCCGGTCGGCCGACCCGATCTTGCCGATGGGTGACGTAACTTGGCAGCGAAAAGTTAGTACCAGCAATCAAGTGTGTTTCACAGACCATTAGAATATCAATTCCGTAGGAGTTGACAAACTCAAGTACGCTGGGATAATGCCCCCTTATTCCGTTTGCGTTCCAGAACGCAGCTCGTAATGGCCTCCGGACGAGTCTGGCAGCCATTACGAAGCGGAATTAGGGAACAAATGCTCCAGCGTTTCGAGCATGACTTTATGCTTTTGCATGGGGCTCAACTGCGGGTTCGCTAGCTGCAGTTTGCAGTTCCTGAGTGCAGGTAGGGCCCTTTTGATAAGATCACCGAACCACAGGGATAGGGCCCGGAATTCTTCCATGTCGCTCTGTGAAATGGTGTCTCCAAAGCCGGTCATCGAGACCGTCGATGTAGTTGGGAGCGCCGGTGTTGCGGTCACTGCCGCGGCCGTTGCTTGTTGTGCCGCCACTGCAGGCGGGGCTTGTGGCTGTTGAGCAGCCGGGGTCTGTGGTTGGCCCGGCTCGGTGCTAGAGGCAGGACCTTTCTTGCTCTTGCTCTTCTTTTTGTTCTTCTTACGTCGAGCTGACTGACGTTGTTGTTGTTCCGGCTGTGGCACCTTCTCTGGTAACGTCGCCGGCGTTGCTGGTGTTGTTGGCGCCACTGCAGCGCTCACCTCCTGAGCCGAAGCTCCCTCCACGCCTTGCAGCGTTGTCTCCGCCTTCTTGAGAGCGGCCGCAAAGGAGACTCCCGGTCGGACTGTAGCCGGTGCCGGTGCTCCTTGGCGGCTCTCGATTATCCTCCGCCTCGCCACGCAGCCCTTGTAGACACTGACGTGGTCCTGGCGGCAGTTCGCGCATGTCTTCTCCTCGGGTGCCTTTTCGGAATCCCGCAGAAGATGGGGTCCAGCACAGCGCAGGCATGCAAGCTTGCGCTCACACGCCAGGCTGGAGTGATGGAAGCCCATGCATCTGTGGCACTGCACTGGTCCACCTTGGCCGTAAAAGCGTTCAACCTTTACGACCGTGTGGAACAGCACCCGAACAGCGTCAATGGGCTCTCTCCTCGCCAGGGACCTTGTCCACAACGACGAGGTAGAGAGGCATCGGGACTTTCACTGGGCCTTCCTCAGTGACAATTGTCTTCCTCAGCTGTGCCACAGCCGATGCAACTATGTTGTGCTCTTCTGAGAGCGCAGCCCTGACGTCGTCTGGGTGGCACTCAGAGTCAAGCCCACGTATGACTCGGCGCTCCACATGTGGGCGCTGCGGAGAGTATGAGTAGAAGGGGATCTGTAAATCCCTCAGGACTTGCTTGGCCGCCTCAAAATCCTCGGGCGTGAAGGTCTGTAAGTGGACCTTATGTGGTTTCCTTCTGGCTTCAAAACCGCCTGCGATCTTAGACGTCAGCCGCCGCATAACTCCTACATGGTCTCTGAAGGAGTCCGCTATGATCGGCGGTAGTTTGGCCCCCCTTTTGGATGGGGGTTGTTGGGTACCCTGTGGTGGTGGTTGCTGCAAGCTAGCTCCCGAGTTGGGTTTGGAACCCGGGGGTGCCCTTTTCCTTCCCCCGACGACAGTGAAGCCGTCGAGGTCGGACTACTCCTCCGAATCAGGCAGAGGGGTGAAGGAGGGGTGTGAGTGGATTGCTGGTGTTACACCAGTAGCGATCTTCTGAGGGGCCGTAGCCTTCCTCTTAGATCCCTTGGACCTACCTGAGATTGAAGCTCCCAGTATGGGAGAGGAGAAGGAGCTGGGTCCTGGTACTTGCCCGTCATTTGGGTCAAGGGTCGGCGCGGTTGCCCTTCGGCTGCCCGCAGAGGACCGGACCTCCGCGAGGGAGGCGCCTGTACGAGCCATATCGGCCCTGGGTGCCGCACCAGAGGTCCTGACCCTTGGCTGTGGTCTTGCGAACCCGCTGTCTCGTGGTCCGTCAGTCAGTGTGTCCAAGTCTTGGAAAAATAGATGACAGTAAGAGAGTAGTAAGAAATGTGGGAATACCTGTTCTCGAGAATTACCGCTGGACCTTAGCGAGAGACCAGGGACAAGCTAGCAGGGGATGCTAAGTCCACTGCTTGCCCGGCTCCGCTCGACGATTCGCCCGGACGGGCCTTTTTCTGGCGGGCTAGAAGGGGAAGCAAGTCCACTGCCCGCCAGTGGGAGAGGTGAAGGCGGCTCGCACTCTCGCGGCCGAGCGGCAAGCTAGAAGAGGGTGCTGTGCCCACTGCTTGCCGCTATGGTGATGGCTGCCGGTGGAAAGGCAACTTGCAGTAGATGCCGCTAGCTGCTGCTGAGGTGTCCCGCGACTCGACGGTTGATGGCGCTGGCTTCGCCCACGATGGTGCTGCGCTGCCCAAGAAGACCGAAGCAGTAGTCCCTGAAGACGATGTGCACCCTTCGGCTCCACGGTGCGGAATGAAGGCCACAAATTTTTTTTTTCTTTTTTTTTTTTTTTTAATTTTTTTTTTCTTTTTTTTTTTGAAAGGGGAGATAGTTGAAGACTTGGAAAGGAAGAAAGATTTGGCTTATTTCGCCAGGTCAAGGGAGTTCAGGTGGTAGGTAGGAATATGTTTAGGTAAAGATGGTGGAGTCCCGCATAAGCACCTCCGTCAGTCTCGTAATGTGGTTGCTGCCGGCTGTGCCGGTCAGGCGCATTGATTGGATTCTCAGGTGGACAGCCATGGCGCTAGTCCCTGACTGTCACCTGGGGGATTTGTGGTGAACATTTATTTGTATTGTAAAGTGTGTTTTCATCGGTTGAAGCGTCTCTGTGAGTGTGGTTGTCGAAGAAGATGTGATTCTATGTACGAGCCTATGAATGTGTTGCTTTCGTCAAGTTTGTGTCAGTTCTCCTCGAGTAGCTGGAGCTTCTGAAGGACAGTGGCTTCGGAATGCTGGTGCTGCTCTCGGAGTCCAGCGATGGCGGCCTCTAGGGCTCCCAGTCGCGTGGGCCGGTCGTTGCAGCTGCTGTCTGTGGCGTCATCTGATTCCAGGAGGTGAGTTTCGATGGGTGCCAGCTTGCGCTGACACGAGTTGACTACTGGGTTCTGCTTGTCCTGGACGTTCTGCCGAAGTCGCAGGAACTGTGAGGCAATCGTTGAGAGGTGTCTGATTGTTGTGCGATGTTTGGCCTCCATTGCTGCCAGGCGTGCATTGGAAGACCGTTGCAACGCCTCGAGGCGGAGGCCGATGTCCCGTTGGCTGAGTTGTATGCTTTCCACAGCGGTCTGCAGGCTTGATGCTGTGGAAGCGCAGGAAGGCTCGTGTCGATGATGAGATGTTGAAGTTGTTGTCTGTTCGTCGTGATTTGGCGCTGATGGTGCTGAAAGGTTTGTTGGTTGAGCTGGCGGCGTTGTTCGTTGAGTTGCTGTTGCCCTCGGATAGAGCGGGCACTGCGCCTGGCCTGTAAAGTGGCCGTGGCCACTACAGGTGGCGCAGTACCTGCGGCGTCGGCGGAGATCGTGGCTTGTGCAGTGTGCAGTCAGTGTTGCGGCACCGCAGTAGTGGCACCTGGGAGGTGCGGCGCAGGAAGAGGCGTCGTGTCCATAGGAGCAGCATCTTCGGCAAGGCTGTTGACCTTCCGTACGACTAGCCTCAGCTCGAAGGACCTGCCCTAGCAGGGGCAGGCCGGAACTCAAGGCTGCATCACGGTCGGCCAGGTCAGCGAAGATCAGGCGAAACAGCGTTGTTGGTCCCCGGGATGTGATGATCCGTGTGGCCTTCAGGGTTGAAGACCACCGGTGTTGTGCGGCGGTGAGTACGTAACGTGATGGAAGGTCCCGGGGTACTCCTGATATCACGACGCTGCATCGTGGATACAGCGTTGCTGGTGATGTAGGTGGTGTTGTTGGCTGCTGCGTAGGTTGTTGAGTTGCGATGGCTGGTGTTGTCGGCATCTGCGGTGGGAGGTGATGTGTGATGTTGACTGGAGATGAGATTGGCTGCTGCTGTTGTGAATGCCGGGGCGAGGCAGCGACCGTTGCCCAACAAGGCACGGCCACCGGCGGCGTAGCTGCAGCACTCCCGGCAGATGCCGGGGGAGCGGCCGGTGATTCGGCGGCGGCAGGTCCCGGTGTAATTCCAGCAGCGGACGGCGTGGAGGCTTTCCCTTCGGCGGGTGCAGGAGGGTCAGCGGCGATTTCTGCTGCGGCGGTCCGGCGAGTCTTCCTCTTCCCCATCTTGAAGGCCTCCCAGGCCACAAACATAAGCACACAGTAGATAGATGAGCTGTCATGGACCTCACAGAAAATAGCTCACAATTTTACTATAGGCATGTACATGCACATTTACATACAATATGGCAGTTCATTAACCCCCTGAAGAAGGTAGAGCTGAATTTGGTAAAACTTGGTTTACAATGCAAACAACACTTTGTGGATTTCCTATTAGACTGTTATCAATAATTCTTATATCAGCAGCTATTATTACAGAACAGTGAAGTGAAACGTGGAATAAAATTGTAGGTTTTTTCGAAGATTTTACATTGAATAATGCATTAATTTACTTTTTAGGTGAAGATGATGTAAAAATTGATAGTGATGTTGCAAAAGAAAAGAAAATGATTGAGGCAACACCCAAAAAAGAGTTAAAGGAGAATTATCATTTGGTTTTAAAGTAAGCATCAATTATTCTAAATCTTTAAAATAAATGTAGATTTAAATATTACCAGAGTTCTAAATTTCTTCAAGCGGTGTACTTTGAATACCACCTGCAGTTTAAACTAAGAATCCTATGCTTTAAATATCATCAGCAGTTTAGAGAAGCTTCACCTATATTTGTAACAAGGATTAAGTTTGTTTGGAAAGGTAGAAAGAGGACTGAAAAATTCAATGTCATAGCTGGGATTTGAACCACGGATCTCCCGGTTTCCATTGGTTGCTCTAATTACTGAGCTACCTAGCAACATGCAAGTAGTATGTTGTCCTATACACATGTTGGTGTGATAGAACAATTAATTCATTAATTGACCTGATAGAGGCTAAACTAATGAAGCCCGGGACTTAAAGTACTTATGGCATTTTAAGTCGCCATTGGGATATATCATCTCAAATCAATTTGAGAACCTCCTTGTGGTTTACTGAGAAAAATTGAGTCAGCTGGAGAATTTAATATGATACGGTAATTTGTATCACAAATTACTCAAATGTAAATAATTATTTTAATATGAATATGTATTTTTATGTAACATTGATTTCAGAGGTTTAATAATTGTAAATATTATTGGTAAATAATAATATACGGCTCTACTGAAACTGTTAACAATAACGCAATACTGCAGCAAGGAATGAGTTGTTTATCGTTACCGGGAACCAGGAAGTTACGTAATGTTTCGCGCCTTTTCAGTAAAAAAAGCTTCCAGAATGTTCTCTAAAAGTAATATGTATTAGTGGTTTTCATTGGATAGTAAAATAGACGCTAATGTTGGCGCGTTTTATTAGCCAATAGCAGTTCATTTATAATCTTTAGGTGTATCTTGAGGTAAGCGCATAAATAGCCAGGCTCGAAGTCGGTCGCCCCGCAGTTATACAAAATTCTCCGTACACTCCACGTCGATCCCGCAGTTCAACAAGATTCTTAGTACACTACACGTCGGCCGCTCAGTTCATCAAAATTTCGTGTACACTACACATCGTCAGCCAGTCCTTCATTTCGTCAAGTTACACGAGAATTATTATAAAATATTATACAGTTAAATACACACAAAGTCGAAGTACGTGATTTAAAAGTGAGAAGTTATTACAAACAGTTTCAGTTTGGGCGAGTATTCAGATTAATATGTAAATGTGTTAGTGCACGTGTTCGACAATAAAACATTATAAAACACATTTCTTCACTAGTAATTTTTGGATAAAAGATTCCTTTCCGCTTCACAACCTGTAAGAAAAACATGCCTACCAAGATCAGATGATAGCTAGCCGGTGGACATTTAAAACTGATACAAATTGCTACGCCAGAGGAATCTACAAACAGAACAAATGAACCAACCAACGTATGACGTCACACAAGATGGCTTCGCGTGAAGTAAACACATATTTGCTCTCGTAAATTGGCTTCCAAACGCGGAGCTACAATAATGTTACAATAAATACAATTTGTTATACTATCGCAAATTGGCGCCATCAACGTGGGGCGAAGCGACCAGGAAAGGAACTCGAGTAACCAGGAAAGGATCAGAAATAACCAAGAAGAATTGAGAGGACCAAAGGAGGAATGCAGCGGTGAAATCATCTACAAGACCCAGATTCAAGAAACAACAGGAACAACAGACTTCGATCGTAATTCCGAGATTACGAGGCAACAGGGAATTCAACGCAAAAGCATCGAAACGACGTAGATTCATCACAACACAACGCAGAAGCGACATCAAATCTAGGAGAATGGGGCAGAACGCTGGACATCAGAGCTACATCAACAGACAGCATCACAAAGTCAGGTGATTGTAATTTTTTTTTAGAAAACAAAAACAATGGCTACTAATAATATTGAAGAAACAATGATGGAGGGGGATAATGTAACAGTTAGCTGTAATTCAATACAGGATACAGAAAATAGCTTAAATAATGTAGTAGTTGAGGGAGGAAATATTAGTAAACAAAGTCAGAATAGAACAGCAGGAAATGTTAGTGCAGAAAGTGAGAGTAGAATAGCAGGAAATGTTAATCTTGATACTATTGTGATGATGGAAATGCTGAGAAATATGAGTAGGGAATTAAGGGAAGATATGCAAAAGAATAATGAGAAAATGAGGGAAGATATGGAAAAGACTAGTGAGAAATTAGAACAAAAATTAACTCAGAGTATAAGGGAAGAAATTTGTAAGAATAATGAGAAATTAGAAAAGAAAATAGATCAAAATAGGGAAGATATTGATAGGAGTTTAGAACAAAAACTAACTCAGAATAATGAGAAATTAAGGGAAGATATTGGTAAAAGCTTTGAACAAAACAGGAAATCAATTGAAAATATTGGTAGGAGTAATGATATATTAGAGCAAAAAGTAGATCAAAGCAGTGAAGAAAGTGAAAAGAAAGTTACGAAGCTAGATAGTAGTATGCCAGAAATGAGAGATAAAAATGAGGAAGTAATAGTAAGTAAGATAGGAGAAATTTCAAAGAAAATGCTAGACATGAGCAGGGAAATATGTAACAAAGAAAGTGAGGTTAATGTAGAATGTACAGAGTTAGGAAGTCAAATGAGTAGTATTTCAAGTGAACTAAGAGAGATAAATGAGGTTAGGAATGTAGATGTAAATGTGGCGCAGGTTAATTTCAGTGGGGAAATATCAGAAATAAAGAAAGAATCAGAAATGCAAAGAAATAAATTGTACCAAGATGTTCAAAATGAAAACTCCAGTCCAGTACAGTTTAGTACAGATTTGTCAGAGTATTCTCAGATTAAGGAAATAGTAGAAGAATTGAAAATGACAGTTGTTAAAAGATGTGTAGTTCAAGAAACTGTAGATTGTTTTCAAATATTATCAGCGAACGAAATGTCAAATGAATACAATAGGTTATTCATGAATAACAATTTGAAGGTTAGGTTACGGCTACGAGTAATGTTTAGCCACACACAATTTGATCCAGGAGGGTAAATAGCAGTGAGATGTAAAGTAAATGCTGGATAGTTAAAGATGACTTGCAGAGAAATGTATTGGAACGTAAGAGGGTTAACTATTTATATATGTCATTTGAAAAGTGAAATAAATTAAATAATAATAACAAAAAAAAAATAATTCAATTTTTAGTAACTGTAACAGTATTTGAAAAGAAGAAGGTAATAATTGAAACTTAATATGATATTAAATTAAAAATACGTAAATACAATTCCAAGATTTAAAAAATTAAAAATGCAAAGATTGAAACTTAATATGATATTAAATTAAAAGTACGTAAATACAATTCAAAAAGTATTGTTAAAATAAAATTCAAAATAACAAAAATGGTAAAAATAATTCAAAACAAATATTTATGTAGCAAACAGAAAAGGTGAAACATTGTCTAGATTTAAGAGATGTAAATATTTGTGTAGAGGATAAATATTTTGGTAAATATGTGTAATAATTACAAAATTCTTGAATGCCTCAATTTTGTTAACAATATAAGAAAGTAAACAATTTGGTAGCAGTGATTAAATAATTTAGGGTAAAGTATTTGCTATAAAAAAAATTGTAATGTAAGATTAATATCTAAATTAATTAAACCAAAGCCAGTAAGTAGTGGCGATATAAAACATATGTCGTGTGTTAAATGCGTGTGAAGTGTTAAGTGAAAGTGATAACATGTGTTCCAAGATCTAGGAGACTAAAAACACAATTTTAAAATTTCTAAACAAGTTATAAATATTTATAATTATGTTTCTAGTGGGGCATATGATACGGTAATTTGTATCACAAATTACTCAAATGTAAATAATTATTTTAATATGAATATGTATTTTTATGTAACATTGATTTCAGAGGTTTAATAATTGTAAATATTATTGGTAAATAATAATATACGGCTCTACTGAAACTGTTAACAATAACGCAATACTGCAGCAAGGAATGAGTTGTTTATCGTTACCGGGAACCAGGAAGTTACGTAATGTTTCGCGCCTTTTCAGTAAAAAAAGCTTCCAGAATGTTCTCTAAAAGTAATATGTATTAGTGGTTTTCATTGGATAGTAAAATAGACGCTAATGTTGGCGCGTTTTATTAGCCAATAGCAGTTCATTTATAATCTTTAGGTGTATCTTGAGGTAAGCGCATAAATAGCCAGGCTCGAAGTCGGTCGCCCCGCAGTTATACAAAATTCTCCGTACACTCCACGTCGATCCCGCAGTTCAACAAGATTCTTAGTACACTACACGTCGGCCGCTCAGTTCATCAAAATTTCGTGTACACTACACATCGTCAGCCAGTCCTTCATTTCGTCAAGTTACACGAGAATTATTATAAAATATTATACAGTTAAATACACACAAAGTCGAAGTACGTGATTTAAAAGTGAGAAGTTATTACAAACAGTTTCAGTTTGGGCGAGTATTCAGATTAATATGTAAATGTGTTAGTGCACGTGTTCGACAATAAAACATTATAAAACACATTTCTTCACTAGTAATTTTTGGATAAAAGATTCCTTTCCGCTTCACAACCTGTAAGAAAAACATGCCTACCAAGATCAGATGATAGCTAGCCGGTGGACATTTAAAACTGATACAAATTGCTACGCCAGAGGAATCTACAAACAGAACAAATGAACCAACCAACGTATGACGTCACACAAGATGGCTTCGCGTGAAGTAAACACATATTTGCTCTCGTAAATTGGCTTCCACAACGTGGTGCTATAAACACGTAAAATTGCTATTGCAAATTGGCTCCCATACGTGGGGCAGTTAAAGTTATGTAAACAAACATTTATTTGCAACATACAATTTGTTCTATCGCAACTGGCATGTTGTCGTGGTAGCTCAGTGGTTAGGGAAACTGGGAGATATGTGGTTCAAATCCTGGCTATGGCATTTAATTTTTCAGTCCTCTGATTCTACCTTTCCAACCTTGTCCTACACACATGTCAGTGTGGAAGAGCAATTAAGTTTAATTGTTTGTTCACTGTATACATCTGACATCTTTTAAAAGCCTGAATATTAGAGCAGGAAAACCTACTTAACAGCAAAGGATGCTCATAAGCTGGTTCTGCTTTTCATTGAGTGTGCATACAAAAAGAATTCCAAAACCATGCTTTTGTTCTAAGCAGTATTGATGGTAACAATATAACAACTAAGAAAAACAGAGGGCACAACAAGGGCAATATAGTGGACAACTGAAATAACAGGTGTGTTTATGATGAAGTACACATGTGATACTCATTTTTACTTTCTCTACTACGTACTTACATCAAGTAGAGGAATAAAAGTTTGATATTTCACTGGAAATGTATGTTTTGAAGCCCCCTGAATCCAAAAAAGTATTTTTAGAAAAAGGTCTGTCTGTATGTCTGTGAACAGCATAACTCAAAACCACAAAGTCGATTAAATACAAAACTTGGTATTGAAGTTGAGGCCCTTCCAAGGATGCAACACAAAGATTTTGAAGAGAATTTCCACCCCAAACTACCCTTTACATGGAAAATTTGCTATTTTTTTATTTTCCTAAAAATGACTAACAATTTTGGTTAAAATACAATTTATTTAAGATACTTTCATGACAAATAAAATGGATATCTTGAATTTTCCTAAGAATAGCCTCTTGAAGTCCTGTTTATTCTGAACCGCTTTTGTATAACTAGTAAACCATAAGATATAGACATCTAACTACACAAAAACTGCAGATCTCGTCGAAGCACGCAATTTATGTCAAAATTTTTGGAGCATTAACTATTTCCAAGATATTCTTTGTTGTTGGTTTGAATTTTCAGATACTTAATACTTCTTTTAACTGCAAATTGCATTCTTTTTTTTTTTTTTTTCCTTTCCTTCTCATGTTGATGCAAAGGGAACAGAATTTCAAAGCCATCACATAGCAACCCGCTCTGAAACATTTGACTATAATTTAGCGTAGCATATTCTTATAGTACTTACAACAAAATGAGTAATGAATGTTTATCTGCATTAGCAGGAAGTAGATGAAGAATAAACTTTTGTAAGAATAGTTTGTAGAGGAGTGAGTGAAGAAAGTCATAAGAAAGTCATGTGAATGCAATACATCATATTTTTACTTTTTCTACTACGTATAGTAAGTAGGGGAAGTATTGTATTCCACCCAAAAATTCGATACCGATATTTCACCGGAAATACATGTTTTGAGACCCCCTGAATCCAAAAAAAGCATTTTTGGAAACATGTCCGTGTGTGTGTGTTGTGTGTTTGTGTTGCGTGCGTGCGTGCGTGTGTGTGTGTGAGAACAGCATAACTCAGAAATGAAGTTGGATAAACACCAAACTTGGTATTTAGGTTCAGTATCTTCCAGAGATGTGACAAGAAGGTTTTCAAGAAAATCCCCCCATCCCAGATTACCCTTTACATGGAACATTTTTCGAAAATTTTAATTTTCTCAAAAATTGCCTTAACAATTTTGATTAAAATATCATATATTTAAGATATTTTTATGACAAATGAAATGTATATCTCGAATTTTCTGGGAATGTCTCCAAAAGTATTCTTCGTTGTGAATGACTTTTGTATAACTGGTAAACCATAACCATTTATATTTTACGGCTAGATGTGAAAAAACGTGGTTAGTTTTCAGTAACAGATCTAAACATTCCAGTTCAAAAAAATACTAGGTTCCAAATAACCGTTTTAATATAACAGTTCCAGCAGTATTTAGACATAACCATAACAGCAAGATACCCTCAGGCCATTGTTACTTGTGTAAGGTTCTTCACATCGTGATTATTTATCCCATTTACAAAGAGAATTGGAAGTCTAGTTCCCACATTAATGTACTGTTAACAACAATGTTTCTATCTTACTACACTTACTGCTCATTTAACCCACTTCAAAGGCATTCACATTCATCATCATAATCATCATCACCATCATCATAGCAACCGACTTGTATCAGTTTCCATGATGGTAATTATTATATGTTTCAAAACAGCATCTTGGATAATTGCCATAAAATAGGTATTAGTTTTAATTTTAAGTTAATTTTCACAAGACCCATATCTCAGCATTAATTCTGTTAGTATTTAGATATATGTGTACAGTTTCTAAAATTCCTGACGTATATGTTCTTATATGGTATTTTATATAATGGCAAACCATAAAAAAACAGATAGGAACTTATGCAAAAAAAAAAAAAAAAAAGTTTTTAGAACTTGTGAAAATAAAATATATTTAACTTTTGTAGCATTAAACATTTCCAAAATATTCACTATTATTTCTTTAAGTTTTCTAGCGGTACACTTTGAAATATGATATGGTCATTATTTTATTTCTCATGAACTTGTAACAAGGATATTGTGGCGTAACGGCTATTGCCCAAGATTATCCGGAGGTCAGCGCCAAGTGGTCCGAATAAGCTGGAAGTATGTCAAAATAGTTCTAGAACTTTCGAGAATCTTCTGTGGAAAATTCCACTGCCTATATAAGCGAGCGTTCTCACGCAGTCCAGTCAGTCGCGAGTTGAAAGCGAGTCGAATGCGAGGTGAGGAGATGAGTTATTAACGACAGTAGAGTGAGTCGCGTCAGTCAGTGCATGTGAAGTTGCGAGTCGAGTGTGACTAAAGTGAGATACGTCGGTCAATGAGCGAGCGAGTTGACAGACGAGTTTCCCGTGCGACATCAAGAGCGATTCTCCGAGCGAGTTGGTGACTGCTGTTGTGACGTACAGCGAATGCTTCTGCGGAGCGGTGGGTTGTGGAGGTCTTATGTTCGACTCCTGAACGAAGGAACCGTCTGGCATGAAGAGGCTGCGTCACGAAGGAAGTGAAATGGCGGAGAATTGAACTAGTTCACCTTAGTAAACTGACTTTAGTGAAGTTAACTATCAGTGAAGGTGAATTACATAGGAGCTTAGAGAATGATGGTGAGAACTGAGAGAAGTGGCAGTTGAAAGAAAAAAATCATGACAGAATCACAATATATACTTGCATATTTTAACAGTTGGCTTCTGAATGTAACATCATCCTTATTACTGTGGTATAACATAATTGAAACCATTTTTGGTGATATTTATTATAATTAATAGGAGGTAGATAGAAAAATAAACTTTTGTATGACTAATTTGTAGAAATGCCATGACATGGAAACAGATAAACAGTCACATGGCTGTTGCACATAAAATTTTCAGTGACATATTTGATCATGATGTATATTTTGCAATGCTCTTATTTTCAGGAATGTTACAAAGTACTATGGCAAATTCCTAGCTGTAAATCGGCTAAGTATAGCAATTAAGAAAGGAGAGTGTTTTGGTCTGCTTGGAACAAATGGAGCTGGTAAAACAACAGTTTTCAAAATGATGACAGGTGATGAAACTATAACCTATGGCAAAGCCTATATTTGTGGCCTTAATCTGAAGACCAGCTTGAAACAGGTATATAAATGCACATTTCAATGAAGACTTTTCAAAAGCAACTAACTAGTGAAGTCGGATGACTTATAAGCAAAGTACCCTAGTTCAAATGCCTGGAACTGAGTAAATTAAGTTTAACATATAGAATTCTCCTTATTGTATCACTTATCAGGGTTATATTTTATCTGTAAAACTTTGCATTTGTTTACTAGGAAAGTTTGAATGATGATATTTCATTTAAAGTTGAGAGAAACACATAGACACTGAGTATACAATCCCGGTAACACATTTTAAGCAAGCAGATTAATATAAGACATAACAAAATTTGGAAATCAGTATTATTTGGAAAATAGCTACTAGACATTAGCCCAAAATAGTGAAACTTTTTTCCTGTATTCATCATCAAAGTGCCAATGTGGAGCTTCAAGGAAATGGTTAACATGCAGTGGAATGAAACAGTTTACACACTTTGCAGCAGTTTATTTTTATGGGTTCTGCTCCTTGACAGGCCTCTGACCCCAGGCACCCGCTTGTAAGTCCTGGGGGGTGTAAGTTCTACATAAGAGGAGGGTAAACAGATAATGAATGAATGAATATTTTTATGGGTGTGATGTTGGATTCCGGGTTAAGTCCAGGCGCCATCCCTTGTTGCACTGTAGATTCCAAATTATTTTTACTTTCTCTACTACGTATAGTAAGTAGGGGAAGTATTGTATTCCACCCAAAAATTAGATACCGAGATTTCACCGGAAATATGTTTTGAGACCCCTGAATCCAAAAAAAGCATTTTTGGAAACATGTCCATGTGTGTGTCTGTGAACAGCATAACTCAGAAACGAACAGTCAGATAAACACCAAACTGGGTATTTAGGTTCAGTATCTTCCAGAGATGCAACATGAAGGTTTTCAAGAAAATCCCCTTACCCCAAATTACCCTTTACATGGAACATTTTTCAAAAATTTTAATTTTCTCAAAAATGGCTCTAACGATTTTGATTAAAATACCATATGTTTAAGATATTTTCATGACAAATAAAGTATATATCTTGAATTTTCTGGGAATGTCTCCAAAAGTATTGTGAACGACTTTTGCATCACTGGTAAACCATAAGAGATAGACAAAATTTTACTACACAAAAAATGTAGATCGCGTTAAAATACACAATTTATGTCATATACATTTTTTGTTGAGTGAACCATTTTCGAGATATTGCTTGTTATTCTCTTAAATTGTTCAATACTTATTTTCTCAAATGAGAATTCGTTTTTCATTTTTTTGTCTTGGATATGTAAAGAAAATTAATCTGTGGCAAAGAGAATGGTGCTGCACATAGCAACCAGCTATTAAGAGTAATGCCTACGCTTAAAGGCTACTGTATTTCTATATTGCCCTTGTAAATATATATTCCCCTTACATCTACAATAAAATTAGCAGTAAGATAGAGTCTGCAAATGTTTATCTTGATTAACATGAAGTGGATGGAGAATAAGCATTTGTAAAAATAGTTTGTACAAGTGTAGAGAAAGTCATGTGAGTGTAACACATCAGAGCTTTTTAATTTGCTTGAGCTATGAGTAATCTTATTCCTCTTAGGCATGGTGCAGGGAAGGTAGTTTGGAATGAATCTACATTAGTCAGAAAATTTGTATTTTATGTTAAGATATTACATTTTCACAATAATAACTATAGAGTCAATTTACTTGAACATTTTAAAACATGCCAACTGTTATACATGTTGCCCTTATGTAATATGCCTGTCCGAAATATTGAGGAATGATGTTACCTATCTGGGATATTAATGGAAACTGATGATAAAGATGGCTCCTCCAGTGAACATAAGCTTTAAAAGTGCCTTTTTCTCCATATTAATATGTCAATAACCATTCATGTTTGTTATTTTTCTATGGTTATAAACAAGTGATCTCAAAAAATCAAGGTATCGTAAAAATCCTTAACATAGCTTTCTGTGGTTAGTAATTGAAGGCGGTTATCTCTTGTGATGCTTACTCACTTGCATCACCTTGAGAAAATTGATCCTAGAGCTATTGAGCTAACAACTAATCTCTGCGTACTTTGATGGCAGACACCAGTTACTAGAACACAACTTATTACACATTCTAACAAGGTTGGCCATATAGTTTTTCTAAATTGTGATATTTTTTCTTTCCTCAATATACTGGGCATTTATACAGATTAAAATACATATAAATATCTTATGAACAAATAAAGAAATATTATAATTACATTAATTAATGAACACAAATCAATAACAAGTATGTTTACATATAACATATCAAGTAAGTTCTCCATCTTGTTATCATTTGGCATTACATCTGCTTCAGCTGCCTCTTATTCCTTAAATTGAAGTTGTTTTCTCATCACATCATTATTTATTTTAAAAATTTAAGGAATAATTCCTTTCGTTTTATAAATAAATACCACTTTATTGTCATTATTCCTACCCACATATGTGTTATATGGTGTTTTGTGATAGCATTATTATTCTGTGTGTCACCATGGCATCTTATAAACATCAAAATTGGTTCAACTTGAAGGTTATGTTTGTATATAGTAATTGTATTGTCTCTGTTTAATTCTTCTTATTACAAGGTGTAGGTAATAATTGGTGAAATTGGTAATTTATCTTGTCTGAAATAATCTGTTATAACTTATAAGAAATATAATTTTTTTTGTTCTTATTATCTTCTTCATTATCGTAAATTTCCAATCTGGACCAATTGGTTCACTTATATTCCAAACTTTCTGTTTAAATATTCAATTAAACCTTTGAACAATGACTATTTTTACCTTAAGTGTCGTTCTTATTCCATCTGTTCAATATTTTCCACATATCAATTATTATTTTTGGTAATTTAGTTATTAATCATGTTGTATCAATCTCGCAATTAATAAATGTTTAACCATTCTTTTTATTTGCTTATCTCCCTTCAGAAATTTATTTATTTCATTGTAGCATATCATTTAATTTTTATTCATTGCATATTTCATTACAAATGAAAAATTCCTATATTTATATCCTTTTTCATCACAGCTATAATTCCTCATTATTATTTTTGATCATACAATTTGTCAACAACATATTTGGATTTCCATCGTAGAAATGTTTCTCACTTAGATTACATTCAATATTTAAATATCATTTATCTTTAATAAAGATTGTGGAAGTTTAATATTTTCTTTTAATCCTTTAAAGCACTTTAGGATAATTGTGAAATTACAATTTCCTTTTTAGTAATTATTTTCTACATTTGCTTGGATCCCATAAATTTTATATTTATTTACAATATTTTAAATTATTTTATTTACTTTAATTCTCTTGTATTTCAGACTTAATTTTTTCTCTTTTCACCAGTGTTAAGTTTGATGGTTCTTGATGATACAAAAATTCATATTTATCTGCATTTAATTTTTGGTTCTTTTAATAAATTTGTTTTATGATATAATAAAAACCAAATTTCTTTTCATTTATAATATTTTATCAAAATTTAAATTTAATGTAAATATTATATGATTTTGTGTAATGCTTACATGCTTAATGTATCTGGTTGCTATGGTAAGGTATGTTGAAATTTTCAAGCATTATGTGTTTAGCTTTGTGTTATATTTTCTGAAATATTTCCTTCCTTAAATGGCTTGAGTTAATTATGCCTTCCCATTAATTTTCCATTCAGATGTTGTAATTCATATGTGTGATCTAATTGCTTCACAATAACTAATGCACCGGTGTATACTAACTCCATTTTGATGTTCCATTCTGTAGATGCCTTCGAAATATTGTGCTTTTTCAAAAGTACTTTTTCCCCAACTTTTGGTAACCTTGTGTTATGAAATCTTTTGTTTTATATTTCCTTTCAGTCTTATCCTGCTAATTGACATTTTCCTTTCTCATTCTTCTCCCTTTGAGCAGCCATAGTTTCAAACATTGTTTACATGTGTAAGTTTGGATTTTTCTGTTATATTCTGTTTAGTTAGTTCACTTCTATTGGTATTTGTGTATCTTGGTTTATGTGTGTTCCTTAAACACTCTGTACAAAAATGTATGTGATTCGTCTGATTATTCCTACCTGGTTGCCTGTTTATGTATGTCCTTAAGATGTGATTTCCATGGTTTTGTTCATTTATATGAATCGTTTGGTAGTATCTATCTCTCATGTTTTGCACTCTTTCACTGTGATTGTTTGAGAATGTGGGATATCGTGCCTCCCTCCTTTTGTAATTAGATGTTTCAAAATGCTTTGATGTGTTGTAATTAAATGTGACTTTTGATGTTGTATGTTTTGTTTGTTTTGCATTTTATGTCTCGAATACTTTAAAAGTTCTATTACATTCACAAAATTTACTGGTTTGGCTATATCAATCCTGTACGAACTATATCTGGAAAATGACTAGTTATGCTTGTGATTAGTTCTGATCCTTACATACTCGCTTCTAATAATTTTCTCTTATTTGCCATTTTCATAAAATAATCTACCAATGACAACCCTTTGGATGGATCCCATTTCCCTGTAGCAAGTTCAACTCTAGCTTGATTTTGTTTGGCAGGACCCCAGTATCTTGACAAAAACAAATTCCTAAATGATGAATATGACTCATGACCTGCTAATGCTAACCTTAGTCATTCTAATGCTTTGTTCTTTAAGCTCTTTTTTACTGTAATCATTTTCAACTCGTTTGGTATTCTATTCACTTTGAAATATTCTTCTATTTGCTTTACAAACAATTTTGGATCATCTCTCTTCTCCTCAACAAATGTAGGTGGTGTTATTTCCTCTAATACACTGTTCATGCATTACATGTATATGTGTGTGGGTGGGATGGTGGGTGGGCACATGTGCATATGCAGGGTTTTTTACTTATCTAGTTATGAGTTTATCATAGTTTACATAATCTAAACTAAATACATCACAATCATGGTTATTTGTTTTTGATGCTACTTCTTTTTGCACATGTAGAGCAATCATAGCCTTATTTATATCCTTTTCTTTCTACAAATTATCATTTGTGGCCTTTAATCATTGTCAATTTCATTTCTCATTTTCATCTATTCTGTTTTACACTGTTAAACATTTGTTGTTGTGATCGCACCATATTTGCAATTTCCTTAACCTCAGATGTGATTATTTGCTTTATATTCTCCTTATCTACCTTTCTTTAGTAATTATTTCCATTTCCTGATCTAATGTTTTCTTTATTTTCTCTTTTTGTTTTATTTCTAAACTATGCTGTTGAACTTTCAAATTTTCCACTTCAGCAAACTCTGTCCTAGTCCTACTGACTTCACTTTCTATGCTAACTTTACATTCTTTCATTTCATTTCTACATTTCCCTATCTCTTCCTCTAGCATTCTGTTATTCTCTTTCATTTATATTTCTAAATCACTCATTTTATTTCCTATATCTTCTATATTATTTCCTAAAAGGCTGTTTATTTCCTTCAAATTGTTGTTTATCACTTCCATGTTTTCCTTGCATTCTTCCATACCCTGCTCTATTTGCTGTTCTATTTTTTTTATACCTTGTTCTATTTGCTGTCTCCTAAATCTTGTTTCAATTCTGCTATTTTTCTCCTTCTATTATCTACATCTTCTTTTCTGCCTTGTTCTGATTCTTTTCTACTTTACTGTATTTTCTGCCCTAATTCTGCCATGAATTTGTGCAAATCTGCTAGTGACAATTCCGCTTTTGCTGTATCTTCTATCTGTACTCTCTCCTCTTCTACATTTCCTCTTTTCTCTACAATTTCCTCTATTACCACTTCCCTATTTCTACTTCTACATTTTCCTTACTCATCATTGATACTTCTACTTTTTTAACGCTCCTTAACAAAATATAAATTTAATTGAAATCCTACTGTTCAACGTCTTCTATCTTCTTTAGTTGTCTGCAGTTGTCTTCTTTCTCTTCTGGAAATTGGTCATAGTCCGAAGTCCTGTATGCAAACCTATATTCTTAGTCAGCTTGATAACTATTTTGCAGACAGTAGGCTGTTATATACCAAGCAGTTTGGTTTTAGAAGGAGATTATCTGAAAAAGTTGTAGAGTATGTTATCACTGAAATTTTAAGTAACTTTGAAAATAAGGAGATAAGGGTGATTTGATGACCTTGGTAAGTTTAACAAAAGCTTTTGATTGTATTTCACATGCTATTTTAATTCAAAATTACAGAGTAGTGGACATGAATTAAAAATTGTTAGCAACCTATCTTAACCAAAGAGAGCATGTGATAGTTGTGAATAACAAAAAAATCTGAACTAGCTCCAGTAATAGCAGGCGTATCCCAAGGGTCTGTGTTGGGGCCATTCTTAATCTATATAAACGACTTAAATTGCAATTTACTTTGTAACACAATGTTATTTGCAGATGATACAACCTTACTGAGCAACAATAATAATAATTTATTTAAAGGTGAGTCGGAATTGTTACACTAACATCACTTAAGTTTATAAGTTTAAAAGTGAGTAAACTTAAGTGATGTTAGTGTAACAATTCCGACTCACCTTTAAATAAATTCAATACACATCACTGTTTCTAGCTTCTTTTCATTACAATATCAACATAATAATAATAATAATATTGATATAGTAAAGCAAAAAATGCAGCTATCCTGTGAAAGTGCAAAAATATGGTTCTACCTATACAATTAACGCTAAATTTGTTCAAACTGAAAATATAATATTTACACTGCAACATAATGATATTCACAATTCAGCTAATTTACCAGAACTACATTTGGACAATATAGGAAACACATAAATTTCACCTTCTAAAAAGCTTGCTAGAATCTGGTATCTAAGAAGTTGAAGAAATGTGTAAGTCAAAATATGCTAGTCACATCTTACTATGCCTTCTTGTTTTGGGGGAATTGTGCAACTTAAAAAAAAAAAAGTGCTCTCACGCGCGCACACACACGCACACACGCACACACGCACGCACGCACGCACGCGTTAAGGAAAGTCAAAATTTATTCACAAATCTGTCTTCAGTACACAGTTATAATACCAGGTGTAAATATGACTTAGATATGCTCCACAATTGGCTGACTAAGACCAACAACAGCCATTGTTACCAACAGTTACAGTTATTTAACAAGCTTCCTTTGGAAGTAAAAGAACTGCCCCTAAACAGATTTGTTAACATGTTAAAAAATGGCTTTAAACAGAAAGCATTTTACTCTGTACAAGAATATATAGAATATAATATTCATACTATTGAATTCATGTGAATGTATTGTAAAATATAGTAATAATTAGATAATTAATATGATTAAATAAGTATCTTGTTACTTTATGCCTTATGTTGGTATATTACTGCAAATGTAATTAATATAATAGTTAATCTAGTGTATCCTAGAAGCCATATAAATAAGTACATTAAAGTGAAGGTATAATATAAACAAATATGTTAAATTTGATTTCACACAATCACCTTAGATTATATTACCTAACAAATTTGTAAATTCTTTGTATCTGTATATACATTTCTAAATATGTTTTATAACTAACTGATGAAACCTATTGCTTTTGCAATGGTGAATAAAGAGGCATTTTATGAGTTTATGGTAAAGGAAGCATTTTTATGGCTTTGTGAGCAGATTGAAGGTGTAACAGATACTCACTACATGACATGACATGACATGACATGACAAAGCAGTAAATTCTATTGCATTATATTGTAACTTAAGATTACAGACAATATATTGCACTAATTGGTATACAGTGTTATGATAGGCCAGAGCTTATCTTTGTGTCTATCATGATGATAGTCCTACTTCACTGGACTGCAACAAAATCTATAGCATGCAGATTTAAAACTTTATTGCATCTCTAGAAACCAGCAGTAAATGGCCATAAACATTAAGTGATGAACAACGTGAATTGTGAAGGCACTCCCTTGTGTAAATTTTTATTTTATTTACATTCTAAAGCTGTGAATATTAAGTTCCCATTTTCTGTGACAATTTTGTGTATAGCTCATGTTTATGAAGACAAAATAGGTTTAGAAGTTTGATAGCCTTGGAAGTAGGTTCTTTGCTTTAGTATGTCCTTATTGGGTTACCAGGAAGAATTTCAGCATGTGTGACAGAAAGAAGCACTACTACCAGCTCTTCAAGGATTTTTATAAAATGGATTTTTGATTTTACATATGAGTTTTATACATTTACTGCACTAAACATTTTACATGTTCTAAGTTTCATTTCATTACAAACTTATTACGCTTTGCTCAATGAGGGAAAACTTTTACAGGTTTCAGTTTCAGGAAGTTGGCAAGTATGCCAGAAATTTAAAGCATTTGCAGTTTTTTAAGTTACCTTTGAGGTGTGATATCCTTAATAATTGAGTTTGCCTTGATGGTTTGCCTGAAGATTTGAATCAGATGAGAGGATTTAATGCAATGGTAGCTTAAGCAGTAAGAGCATCAGCTCAGAGAGCCAAAGATTATGGCATTGAAATTTTTCAAGTTCCATCTTAATGCCTACATACAACTAGTGTATTATCAAAGTACAGCTTATGTGCTACATTGTCTCTGGTGTATCCACACTGCACTCTCTATTGAACGTCATAGTGAATACAACAAATTATGATAATTTCTAACCACACTTTTGCCAATATAGGTCTGTACATTGGTGCAGAAGATGGTTGTAAATTACATAGCAAAACCTGATGAAATGTCAATCATGTAACAGACTTGTAATTTGTCAGTTTGCAATCCTACAAAATCAACACTCCACCTGGCATAGATTTTGTACTGTCTAAAATATAAACTTGCAGAGTTTGGAGGTATTTGGAACTTTTTTATCTCAATGTCCTTGTTAAAACATTCTATCAGTCTACAGCTTTGTTTCCTGATTGCACCTTTCTCAACCAAATATTCACAATGATTACAAAGAACCTCTTCATGTATTCTTTGATCATTTTACTTGCTTACCTAGAGTAAGTAGAGGAAATTTTGCATTCCACTCAAAAATTTGACCCCCCAGGGGCTCACCTTTTGTGAGTACGGGTTAGGCGCACCCGGGGTACCCGAGCCATCCATAGCCATTTTCACCCTTTCATCCCCGTCCGGTCGAGGTGGGTTCGTTCTCGTGACCGGGGGACTCAAGGTAGGCTCTCGTGCGTTCTGTGCATATCATTACATCTCGCCCCTCGCCATCGCTTCTGTCTTCTCTTTTATTTATGCACATTTCGCCCCACGCATATTCATTTACACGTCTCTTTTACTTCTTCGCCGGCCTACCTTGAGTGCGAAACGCCCACACACTTTTAGTTTCTTTTAACCTTTTATGTTAATCCTTCGTGGACACAGCCTGACGGAAACCCGCGCACTGGGTGCGCAGCTGGGTGAGTGGGTAATGGCGTCATCCCCACCACCCGGAGTCGTCATGTAGGGTATGTGTTCGTATCCGCTGTTCAACTGCAGTCCCGCGGGGGGGCCATTGCATGAGCTGCTGGCTTCCGACGGCGATTGGGTCCCTCTGTCTATGTTCTGGGAGGTGTGACCCTGGGGTGAGTCTGGTATAGATAGGCCACTCACCCAAGCCGGGGTAACGCCCGGGAAGTCAGAGCCCGAGGTCGGAGACGGTTGCAATGGTGGAGGATTTATCTCGCTATGGAGCACCCTCCCTCCATTAATACAAACAAGCGCCGAAAAACTTTTGTAACAGAAGTAGCACCGCCGTCATCTGGTTGTTACTTGGTCATTTCAAGAACAGAAGAAGGACAAAACTTTGAGAAGGTGAACCCTTTTATAATTCAGAAGGGCATAGATGCTATTGCTGGTGCGGTTCAATCCTGCACTCGTTTACGGAATGGATCCTTATTGACACAAACTAAGTCCGATCAGCAAAGTAAGACCTTGTTGCGCGCTACGCTTCTCCACGGTTATCCCATCCGTGTCGAGAAGCACCGCACATTGAAGTCCTGTCGGGGCGTCGTTACCACCCATAGCCTCGATGGTATATCGGACGAGGATCTAGTAGACTATCTATCCGATCAAAAGGTGACTGCAGTGCATCGAGTGCAGGCCAAACGCGACGGCGTATTGGTACCCACTCGTACCCTGTTTCTTACATTTGATGGCGTCGATCTGCCTACGAGCATTTCCGCAGGGTACGAACGGATTTCTGTGAGGCCTTATATACCTAGACCTCTGCGTTGTTTTAAATGGCAACGTTTTAGGCATACGCAAGTCTCATGTAAGAGTGCCGTTAACATCTGTGCAACCTGTAGCCAGCCCTCACACGAAGGTACCTGTTCAACAGCCCCCGTCTGCGTTAATTGTAAAGGGTCTCATTCTGCTTCGTTTGCCGACTGTCCGCGGTACTTGGACGAGAAGGCGATCCAGGAGATCCGGGTAAAGGAAAAACTCTCCTTCGCTGAAGCCCGGAGGCGTTACCATGCGCGCCAACCTTCACTCCTGCGATCTGGCACATTTAGTTCTGTTGTTGCCTCGCCAGTACCACGAGTAGATGCCGAAACTCAGACCTGGACCATGACTGGATTAACCGCCACTACCATCCGGCCGTCCATTAAGGCTACAGTTACCAAGCCGTATAAACCTGGTCCCAAGTCAATGAAGTCGCAAGCTGTTGAAAAGAAACCCAAGCAGAAACTTCGTAGGGAAGATTTTTTGAAAGACCCTCCGCGTGCGCGCGGTAACAAAAGTTCACCTTCTCCTCCTCGGAGGTCGCTGTCCCAGGAAGGTCCTGGGACAAGCCGCGCTCAGCGGCACCCCTCACCCATCGCCACCCAGAACCGATTCACGGCGCTTGAATGTGTTTCTGGCACTGAGCGCGTGGGCCCTCCCTCCGAGGAAGCTATGGAGTCTGACCAACTCCATACAAAAAGCCCGAGCCCAAAGGTTAAGCAAAAGATTCTTTTAAGCCGCCCTTCTAAGTAGACAGTTTATCCCTTTTATTCATGGCTATCCTGACCTGGAATGTACGTGGTGTACGATCGCATAGGGCGGAACTGCAACTTTTATTGCGTTCCCATTCGCCTATGGACGTATGTTTGCAGGAGACTAAGCTTCGCCCTCAAGATCCTTTTGATCTCCGAGGATATACTCCGGTTCGCTACGACCTTGAACCGAAGGAGGGTACTCCTGCTCATGGTGGTGTCATGATTTTGGTGCGTAATGACGTTCATTTTAAAACTATCACACTTACGTCCGACTTGCAAGCTGTTGCCATTAGACTGCAGTTACCCGGTTTCTTCTTTTCTGTTTGTTCTGTGTATTCACCTCCATCGTCTCCCCTCGCTCCCGCGGACATTCGAGCTCTTCTACACCAGTTCTTCTGTTGGGAGGTTTTAATGCCCATCACCCACTATGGGGTTCGCCAAGGGCTTGTGCGAGGGGAACTCTTCTTTCCGACATTTTTTACCAGTTCAATCTTTCAATCCTCAATACAGGTGAGCCTACTTTTATCTCTGATTCTTCTGGTACATTCTCACACCTGGACCTTGCCGTTTGCTCACTCCAGCTTGCTAATCGTCTGCAGTGGAACGTCGTCGCTGACACCTATTCCAGCGACCATTACCCCTGCATCGTTTCTCTTCTGTCACACCACGTACAACATTCCAGAGTACCTACCTGGATATTCCCAAAAGCCGACTGGAGTTTGTATTCCAGCCTCGTGCATTTTGACGACCAGCCCTTCACCGACATTAACCAACTAGTGCAGTACCTTACGTCTACTATTTTCTCTGCTGCCGAACGCGCAATTCCCCGTTCATCCTCTCAACCTCGGCGAATGCCTGTTCCGTGGTGGAACGAGGATTGTCGGGCCGCCGTTCGTGCTCGTAGGACTGCACTTAGGGTGTTTCGGCGCCACCCTACACTTGATAATTTGGTGACTCTTAAACAATCGCGCGCCAGGGCTCGTCGCACTATTCAGGATAGCAAGAAGGCGTCGTGGGCTCGTTTTGTCGAGTCTTTTAATCGCTTTACGCCTTCATCTGTTGTTTGGGATAAACTTCGTCGCTTCTCAGGTAAAGTGTCGCATTGTACTGTTTCTGGCCTTCAGGTTTCTAATGTCACCATAGTGGATCCGGCTGCCATCGCTAACACTCTGGGTGCTGCCTTTGAGGCGGTATCCAATTCAGACCATTATTCCGCCGGCTTTCGCTCTATCAAAGACCGGCTGGATTCCGACACCTTTAATTTTCGATCTGCTAATATTGAGTGTTATAATGAACTTTTCACAATGAGGGAGCTGGAGCACGCTCTTCATTGCCCTCGGCACTCCGCTCCTGGGCCGGACGGCATTCATGTCCTGATGCTAAAGAACCTTTCAGCCGACAGTAAACTCTTTCTCTTACAGGTCTATAACCGTATTTGGCAAGACGGCATTTTTCCTTCCGTTTGGCGCGAAGCAACCATTGTCCCTATACTTAAGCCTGGGAAGGATCGCCAACTACCTTCCAGCTACCGCCCTATCTCCCTCACCAGTTGCATTTGCAAGGTGATGGAGCGCATGATCAACGGGCGGTTGACATGGTGGCTTGAGTCTCAGAAACTTCTAGCGAACGCTCAGTGCGGGTTTCGTCGCTATCGCTCTACCGTCGACCATCTGGTGTCCTTGTCGACGCATATTATGAATGGATTTCTGAGAAAGTGTCAAACCGTGGCTGTATTTTTTGACCTGGAGAAAGCTTATGACACTTGTTGGAGGGGCGGCATTTTACGTACACTTCACGCATGGAATCTCCGCGGTCGTCTTCCCATATTTCTTCGGGAGTTCATGACGGACCGCGTCTTTCGTGTACGTGTGGGCTCGGTTTTATCTCGTCGTTTTATTCAAGAGAACGGAGTACCGCAGGGCTCTGTACTCAGTGTCACACTTTTTGCAATTGCTATCAACCCCATTGTTGATTGTATTCCACCTGGCATTTCATCGTCCCTTTTTGTTGACGATTTCGCTATTTATTGTAGTTCACGGCGGACCTGTCTACTCGAACGCCGTCTCCAGAGCTGTATCGACCGTCTCTACGCCTGGAGTAACGCCAACGGCTTTAATTTCTCCGCCGAGAAATCCGTCTGTATTAATTTCTGGCGCCGGAAGTATTTCCCTCCGCCCTCTCTCCATCTGGGGCCAGGGATACTTCCGTTTGCAGACGAGGCGAAATTTTTGGGGTTGATTTTTGATAGGAAGTTGTGTTGGACCTCGCACGTTTCCTTTTTAAAAGCAAAGTGTGACCGTTCTCTTAATCTTTTACGTGTTTTAAGTGGCACATCCTGGGAGCTGATCGGACCGTCCTCCTTCGCCTTTATCGTTCTTTGGTCCGATCCAAGCTTGATTACGGGTGTACTGTTTATTCGTCGGCACGTCCATCTGTGTTACGTCGATTGAATGCCATTCACCATCGTGGCATAAGAGTCGCTACAGGGGCCTTTCCAACTACCCAGTCTTTACGCAGAAGCTGCAGAGCCTCCGCTGTCCTTCCGGCGTGAGATGCTTTTGTGCAGCTATGCTTGTCGACTCTCAAGCTTGCCTGACCACTCGTCTTTCGAGTTATTTTTCGAGGAGTCGCTTGATCGCCACTATTTGATTAGCTCCTCTGCATTGCTCCCTCCAGGGGTTCGATTTCGACAGCTCCTTCGGCATTTGGACGTTACGCCAGCGCCGGCCCTTCCTCGGGGTGAAACGCGTTTTCCTCCTTGGTCGCGCGCTGAGACCCACTGTCACCTTGGGTTAACGTTGATGCCGAAGAATGAGACCCCTGCTTCAGTCCTTAGATCCGCATTTTTAGAACTTCAGGCAACATTCGGAGACTGTCATTTTATTTATACTGATGGATCTAAGACTGATGTTGGAGTAGGATGTGCCTTTGTTTTAGGTGCGCATAGTTTTACTTTTCGTTTACCCGGGCAATGTTCGATTTATACCGCCGAACTTTTTAGTATCTATCAATGTGTTTTATACATTAAGCGGCACGACTTACGGCGTTGTGTTGTTTGTTCGGACTCTTTGAGTGCCCTTCAGGGTATTACAGCGCTGTACAGTTACCACCCTCTCGTACAGCGCATACATGACCTGCTCCACTCGCTGGGTGCCTCTGGCATCAGCGTCTCCTTCGTGTGGATTCCAGGTCATGTGGGCATCTCAGGGAACGAGTCTGCCGACGCCGCTGCCAAATCCGCGATTTTATCCTCCAGATTTTTTACAACCGTTGTTCCCTCGTCTGATTTTAATGTTTTGTTACGTCACCGCATCCTCTCGCGCTGGCGCGATGAGTGGTCGGCCCTCCGGGGGAACAAATTGCGGGAGGTTAAACCTCTCCCGTTAATCTGGTGCACCTCTTCTCGTTCTTCTCGTCGGGAAGAGGTGATTTTAGCTCGTCTACGCATCGGACATTGCCTTTTTAGTCATAGATACCTGCTTAGTGGTGATCCCGCACCTCTGTGTGGTCAGTGTGCTCTGCCATTAACGGTCTGTCACATTTTAACCGAGTGTCAAGTTTTAGCTCCACTGCGCGTTCGCGTGGGTCTGCCTGTTGGCCTAGCCAACGTTTTGGCAGACGACGCGCATGCTGTAGAATGTCTTTTACGTTTTATCACTGACATTGGTTTTAGCCGTCCATTTGATGCGCTGAGCGCCTTTTAGCTGTTTGATTTTATATTGTTAGTTTTAATGGGGCCCTTCTCCCCGGACATAAGGCGCTCATGTTCCTTGCATTCTACAGTTCTTGACACGTTTTATTCTTTTAGTGACCATGATTTTAGTGTGTAGATTTTAGTCTTTGGTCTGTTGTGTTTTTTAGTGTTTTGACCAGGCGGGTTTGTGTGTGGTTTTTTAGTTTTTTGACTTTTCAATTTTATTTTCATACATTGTAAGGGCGCTAATAACCACTGTAGTTGAGCGCCCTTAAGCTCCACCTCATCATCATCATCATCATCATCATCATCATCAAAAATTTGATTTGGAAATCTCATTAGAAATGCTAGTTTTGAGGTTCCCCGAATGAAAAGAAAACGGCTTTTAGAAAAGGATCTGTTTGTGTGTGTGTGTATGAGTAAGGGAGAGAGAGAGAGAGATAACTCAAAAACCAAATGTATGATAAATACCAAACTTAGTATTTAGGTTCAGTATCTTCTAAAGATGCAGCACAAAGATTTTCAAGAAAATCCCTCCACCCCAAACTACCCTTTACATGAGTTTTTTCAAACTTTTTAATTTTCTCAAAAATGGCTCAAATGATTTTAATTAAAATACCATATGTTTAAGATATTTACATGAAAAATGTAAGTATATCTTGAATTTTTGGTGAATAGTCTATGAAGACCTGTTAATTTGGAAGGAATTTTGTATAATTTTGTTTTTCTGGTAAACCATAAGAGACAGACAAAAACTTACAATACACAATATGTAGATCTGTTTAGAACACACAGTTTGTTTCAAATAAGTTTTTCTATGGCATCAGTCATTTCCGAGATAAGCATAGTTATTGGTTTGAATTTTAATACTTATATATTTACTTCTTAGACATCTATTTAAAACACTGTCTTTGTTCAGTTGTTTCTTGCAATGTCTAGAAAGAGTATGGAATTTCTTAGGTAAGCATACAGCAAACTGTCTTTGAAACATTTGGCTATCAATTCCCTTTCCTGTATCCAATTTGTAGCTTTAACAAAATGTGTAATGAAACTATTTTTACAAAGTTTTATCTTGATTAACATAAAGTGGATAGGAAAATTAGATTTCGTAGGAATACTTTATGGAAATTATATAAAAATAAACATACTAGATAGAGAAAGTCATGAAAATGTAACACATCAGATTTTTTCATTTGATATTTTATTTTTACCAAGCATCTCAATAGCTATGTTCAGTATTGCTTGTTTTTAACCTATGCCATTCTTTAGTTTCAACCTGTATACACAATTTTGCATTGATATAAATTTCTGATACTTGTTCCTGTAGAAGATGAACTTTAAATTTTGATTTTGAATTTTAATTGTATATCTACGTTTTCTCCATATGGCTCATATTTCAATCTTTGAAATAACAAAGAAATTATCAGAACGTATATAATTCAATATCACAATGTATTATTAGCTATTACATAGTTATTGAATGCAATCCTCTAGCACTCCATGCATATTTATTTGTATCTAAAGCATTGGTAATTTAAGTTTATTTAAAGTAACAAATTCTCAATGTTTTGTCACTATTGTTCAGAGTCCTTTCACCATATATACCTACAATATATGCTCTATCCTACTCTCACCTTCAAATCTCCTGGTATTATATTTATTTATTTGTTTTTGTAATTCTTCATAGAATATTTCAGCATCTTCATGTCTTCCCTCTTATGGTGCATTATACTCCTATGACACATAAACGTTTTTAAAATACAGTTTTTATCTGTAGGTTTTCTAATTTTAAATGTTAACATCAGTAATTTATTAAAAATTATCAGAAACACTCTACTTAATATTTTCCATATGTAGTCCTTAGATCCCTGAGATATTTGTACATTTATTTTTTGCTTTGTTTATTGCAGTATGTGAAATCCCTAGTTAAAAGATGTTAACTTATGAGAGAGAGAAATGGAGCAAGTGAAAGAGAGAGAGAGAGAGAGAGAGAGAGAGAAATAAATAGAGAGAATCTATCTTCTATGGTAGGGAAATGTTCAAGCTTTTACTTAGAAAATAAACATTTTTTGGCTCAAAATAACATATGGATTAATTAATGTACACAATCTTGATCTATAGAGTAATTAAATGTTAAATTCCATAAATATGCATACATTTTTATGCAAATATTCTTTTGTAATTGTCAGCATTTGTGTCCAACAGATACATCAACAAATTGGCTACTGTCCCCAGTTTGATGCACTTTTAGGAAATATGACTGGTAGAGAAACAATGGTTATGTTTTGTTTACTGAGGGGAATACCTCGAAAGAAAATTCACAATATTATTGAGCAACTAGCAAATGAGCTAGCGTTAGAGAAGCATATTGGTAAAAAAGTTGATGCATACAGGTAAACTTTTATTCTTATAATTTTTAATTGAAGGTCATAATGATTTGAGTATCATTTATATACTACCATAATGTGCAGAAGGAAAAAAAAATTTTTTTTCTTCTATCCTGGGTTAGCTGTAGTATAAAAGATTATATGCAATAGTTAATGTTGCTGTAATGCAATGTCACCTCACAGGTAGAAGTAAGATCAACAGTTTCTTTAATTCAAATCATAGGTGTTCTGTTTAAAGCAAATAGGCCTAGATGTAACTTGAGCAATAACATGAAAATAAATAAATAAATTATAAATCCATTTGGCAACATTTAATGTGTTGAAACAGTGCTTTCCAGGCTGAATGCTGAAGTTGTATGGGACAGAGAAAAGAAAGTGGAAGAAATACTGAAACATTATGTAATCTATTATGGAATATGTACATTGTTTATGATTATATTGAGAGGGTAGCCAAAAAGCAGGTGTTTCAAAGTACCTATGTTTCCACAGGAGCCTAAGTCTGTATCAGTTCCACAAAAGGTTTTAAGTAGGACAGGGGGAAAACATTTTCCTGCTCTTAAATATGAAAGCAAAGAAATAAAATGCCTTGATATCAAGAGGGTATCAAACCAATATTTTTCTAGGTGGGAGGAACAGGGTGATTAAACATGTGGAACTGACATTAGGTGTAGCTCCTGCAGACCTGCACCTAGATAAAAAATTTATTTTTTTGACAATAGTGTTTTTTTTAATCCATTTCCCACTCATGCTATCATGCATGGGAAGTTGAAACTCCTGTAAGCCATGCATTTTGCATATTAATCAAATGTATTTAATGCTCCAAATATCCATACATATATTTGTTGTTGCAGACTTGCAATATAGTCATATTTGATAGTTGAGTTTTACCATATAAATATTACATCTTTACTTCCCTTTATTTGTTAACATTTACTTGCGATATAATTCATGCAGCATTTAAATATAATCCTTTTGATACAAGCAGCCATGTCACCTTCAGTTGTTCACTGGCTTGGTCAACACTACCAAGCGTGACTAATTAATCACCACTTTGCAGAGGCTAAAGGTTACAGTAATTAATATTATTTTTATGTAAATATTTCTGTTATTCATTATTGTTGAAACATAGTATGCAAACACATGCATTAAGTGCTTTTCAGAAACTTGGAAGTGAAAATAGGATACAAGTCTAGCATTTTAAAACTTCTTCCTTGTTCTGCAAAGATTCACTTACCACACTTGTATCACAATATGCTATTCACTGAGATAAATAATTGGGAGAATAGGAATCTGCGATACATCTAGTAATTAATGTGCAAACTTGCTAGTCTATCTGCAATTTCATTTCTGATTATTTCAGAATGTCCTAGGGTTAAAGCAAAAATTATTCTTTTTAGGAATTAGTTGAAGATGATAAGCTTTGATAAATAAAATGAATAAATTGCAAGCATTAGAGATGAATGCCATTGTGTCTCTAGGACGTTAGAAAATCTGCATAATTGTAGCTGTATCATAGTGAATTTCATGGAGAAAGAGAATTAGGTACTTCATAAATTGTATGCTGTTATTAAGGTGCAGAATAATGTTGAATACCACTGTTTCCTCAATTCCAGATACTTAAACAAAGCATCTTGGCAGCACTTTTAGTTCATTTCATGTGTTTCTAAGAGCAGCATAAATTGAAAATAGTTGATCAAAGCAAACCTGCTGTATGTTACAATATTATATATGCAATAGCTGATCAAAGCTAACATACTTTATTCCACATTATGGACTTTGTTCCCCATCTGATCGGTAAGATTTACTTCATGCTTTGGTTGATAGTGGGCACTTTGTTTCTGTGTTGTTCATATGGGAGAACCACCGACATCCGAATGAAAAACACCGGTGGTTACACCAAAACATGTGAGTGAAGAGAGTGTGTATTCCATAATATTATTATATAAGCTTAGGTTTCTGATTCATGGAAGGTTAGGTTAGGTTTAGCTTTTTTTTAATATAAACTTAGGTTAATTAGCAACTAGTGGATACACTGCTCACATACGTTCCTTAACAATCTTGTGATTCACTATTTATATAAGTTTAGGTTTCTGATTCACGGGAGGTTAGGTTTAGTTCTTTTTATATAAACTTAGGTTAATTAGCATCCTGCAAATGTTCATTTACAGAGTATGCTTGGGGGGGGGGGGGAGAATAGCTATTCTAGCAGATTTTGCTAACAGTCATGGGTTGGTACTTTCTTTTGCACATGCACACTAGTAACAAAATGGAGTACTTTGTTGACAATTTAGTGACTTTGTGGCATTTCCATTGCCGATTAATCGATTATTTATGGAACTGTTACCCACATTATTATATTTGCAATATAGTTTAAAGAAATGAAATACAAAGGAATGACTAATTAATGTTAATTGGGTATAATGAAATTGTGTGTTTTTCCATGAAAAACACTGCCAGAATGGAATTCCAGTTCCACTACATACTTTTGTATAATGAGGTACTTTGCAATGTCATTCAATATATGTACATAAGAGTGTATTAAAAAATAGGATAAAGACAGGGATGTAAGCTGAGTCCAATATTATTTAACCTATTCATAGATGATATATTAGAAGGAGTAAAAATAAGAAATCAGCATTGTCCAGTAATAAGGGATAAGGGGATTCCAGGTTTATTATATGCAGATGACCTTATGGTAGGTGCCATATGGATAATAGGGTTACAAAAAGCAATAAATGGAATTCAAGGATTTTGTGAAAAATGGGGAATTAAGGTAAATATAAATAAAGTGATAGTGTTTAAAAAAGGAAATAAACTGCGGAAGGAAGAAAAATGGTTTCTAGGTGGTCAAGAACTGGAGGTAGTCAAAGAATATGACTATTTAAGAGTAAGGTTGAGTAATAGCAGGGAATGGGGAGCACATGGCAGGAAGATGTTAGCTAAAGGGAAGGCAGCTATGATAGGAATAAGAATATGCAAATATAAATTAGAGATGCCAACAAAATGGTTGGAGAGAATGTACGAGGCATTGGCAGAATCAAAAATGCTCTATGCGGTGGAAATATGGGGGTGAGGGAGAACTAAGTAAGAAAATTGACCAAATGTATAGAATATTTTTGTAAAAAATTAATTGGACTACCAAGAGCAGCATCAGGCGAGGTTGCATTAGTAGAACTAGGAAGAACGAGGAGGAAAGGTATAATAGTAGAAAGAGTTTTTAAATTTTGGTTTAGATTTATGAAAACGGAGGAAGGTGAAATCTTAAAGATATGCCTGAATCAGCAAAAAGTTCTAAGAAACAAAAACAGCTGGCGGAAAGAAACCAAAAAAATAATGGAGTCAATTGGAATGGGGGATATATGGGGGTTGGAGGAAAGAAATACAAATGGCTTTTGGAAAGTATTAAGAAACAGAGTGGAAGATATAGAACAACAAGAGAAATGGGGAAGCCTTGAAGATAAAAAATCATTAAGCTTTTATAAATTGATAAAGAAGGATTGGGGAAGAGAGAGGTACATTGATTGCTGTTATAGACAAGAAAGGGAAGGTTTAGCATGGATGAGAAAGGGATTAATGTGTTTAAGAGGGATGAGAGGCAGCGGAAGAGGGATATGTGTGTTGTGTGGAGGAAGAGAAAGTACAGAACACTATATGACAGAATGTAAGGAAATAAGGAGCTGGAAGGAAAAAGTATGGGAGAAGATATGGGAAAATATGGATAGAAAAATAGTAGCTATAAAGATGTTGACAGGGAAAGAAGAAAAGAAAATCAAGGGCATGGGAAAACTTTTAAGGGAGGTAAAGGAAAAATGGTCTAGAAAAGTAAGAGAAGCAAGGCCGCTCAGTGAGCGACAAGACCTGGAAGCAATCTGAGTGGCTCAATAAGAAAACAAGCACCAGACAAGTTGTACATAAGATGTAGGGGTACAGTGATATATTAATATACATTGTATATATTGTAAACCAAATTGTAGAACAAATTGTTCAATAAATTCAATTCATTCAACATAAGAGTGTATTAAAATATAAATAGTGAAAAGGAGCGCTCATTACTGCCTCCATCATAATTTGCTAACTGATAACAGATTAGCCAGCAAATAATATTTTGGAAACAAAAGCCACATTATATGTAAAATATGTGAGACAGTGTTTAGCATACAGTTACTGTGATATTCTACTATATATCTGCACTTCTTCAGAAAAGCAGTCATCTTATGTGTGAACAAATAGCATCCATTGCAACATTACCTCTGTTTATTACATCTCCTAACCTAAACATACAAATAATACAGCAGAGTAAAATAATTTGGCTAGTCTGTCTAATTGACACTGTTTTCTTTGTTGACATTTCAACCATCATGTTGCAGTCCACCTTAAGGCAATGTATCTATGAAAATCTATAAATCCACAGTTTTCTTCTGATTGCTTTGACCTTTTTATCATATACTCAGGGCATAAAACATACTATACACAAAATTTTAACGAACTATGTCAAACCATTGTTAAGATATTATTTTGTTATTTATAATTATATTAATCACTTTTTGATATGGTAATATGAAATGCTCTTTGGGCCCTACAGTTTATTGTACCGCTCCCAAATTTTTAATTTGAGCTTGGTATACAAACATAAAAAATTGTTGTGCAGGCATTCCTTAATTTTAATTAGTTTTAGAGAAAATAAATTTTTTGTATACATGCTACTGAATTATTCAACTTTTTGAATATGAGTTATGGAACATAATTAATTTCTACTGAACTATTTAATATTTATACCTTCTCTGCCACATAGCTATTAGCTAGAAAAAGTGTTGTATTCCACCCAAAGTTCGATGTTGAGATTTCACTGCAAATACATGTTTTGAGACTCACTGAATCCAAAAAAGTGCTTAAAAAGGTATGTGTGTGTGTGTATGTGTGTGTGAGAGAGAGAGATAGAGAGAGAGAGAGAGAGAGAGAGAGAGAGAGAGAGAGAGAGAGAGAGAGAGAGAGAGAGAAAGAAAGAAAGAACAGTATCACTCAAAAATGAAGTCATTTAAACGCCAAACTTCATATTTAAGTTCCATAGCTACCAAAGATGTGACATAAAGGTTTTCAAGAAAACATCATCCACCCCCCAATCTACCCTTTACACAGAAAGTTTTTTTAATTTTTCTCAAAATTAGCTCTAATGATTTTGCTTAAATGCCATATATATAATATATTTACATGACAAAATGTATATCTTGAACTTTCTGGCAATTGCCTATGAAGTCCTCTGAATTCAGAAAGAATTTTATATAATATTCTATAACTGGTAAATGTTAAGAGATAGACAAATACATATTGGACAAAAAATGCAGATCTGTTTAAAACATACCATTTGTTTCCAGTAACCTTTTTTTGTGCCATCAGCCATTACCGAAATATGTGTTATTACTGGTAGTACACTTCCTTTGTAACAGCTAACATATCTTGGGGTTTAGCATGAGGTTGGCCAGTCAAAGCCTTTCAAACCCTTCCTTAGGTTGGTCAGGTGAAGACAGCGCTGAGAAGTGCCCCTCTTCATACCGGTCCTTAGTAGCTTTTCTAATCCTCGTCCGAGTTGTACCTGCAGTCCGCCCTTAGGTATCCGGGCTCCCCCAATTCCAGAACGTAGGTCTACCACTCCCAATTCTACAACGGTCAGGCCGTTGTGATTGGCACCTGTTATCGTCATTCGCGGCCGTCACAGCTCTGGCTGATACCGTTGTGGCTCTGCCAGCCCTTACTATGGCGTTTCAATGCGGAGGGCAGCTGCCAGGATATCGACATTACGGTTTTCCTCCAGGAGAATCTGTTGTTTCATCTCCCAGTCTCTTACCCCATGATGAATGATTGGACTGCCTCTTCAGAAATAAAGACTCCTGGTAAATTCGTTAGAGCTCGGTGTGCTAGCCGCTCTGCCTTCACGGTCTCGTTTCGTTGTTGCATTTTTTACTTCAGCTGGGGCCCGGTAAGTGGCGACCCTCCAGTAGCTTGATTAAGTCGTCTGTCGAGCCTCCAGCGGGAGAAATGCGAAAGGTTTGGGCTGTTTGCTCCATTTTGTTCTGTATTTATTATTTCTGATGATACCATGAATTCTGTAATTCCTACAGTTGACAATAAATCTAATCTAATCTAATTTAATGATTCATTTGTGCTACACTGCTTTCTATCTTCCTGAAAAATTTAATAACATCACTAGAGAATTTCAAAATGTATAACTCTATCCTCATTTTAACAATGAAGACTTTTTTTAAGTGCTAAGTTCTAGACATTTCTTCACGTGTTTTAACAGTTGCTGTAATAATAATTCATGTGGATAACTTTCTTGAAAACTTCACTAACCTTTTGTGTATTTACCTTGAACATGTTGCCTCCATCATAAGATAGAGGCACTCACAAACAATGAAACTAACGTCACTGACCTTATTTTTGTCTTAAATGCAGACATTGCTTCCAGCCGGATGTATTTGGAGATTTGCTCTTTGTCAGATGGAAGGCTAAAATTTAATAGATTATCCTAGTTCTGTATCACGAGCTTTCCCAAATCACCAATTCCGTTAGCTTCTGGGTTTTGTGAATTGCTGTCCAAAAATTATATGCAAGCGCAGATATTTCCACTTCCTTATATTTTATATTATATTAAGCCTCTGGAGACAACAGGCTTTCAAAACATGTTTGAGGTGAATACTCAAGAAGTAGTGAAGTTTTTGAGAGAGTGATCCACTGGATTATACTGCAACAATTATTAATGTGCTTCATTGTGTCTTCCCAAAGAAAATAATTATTGGCATTTGAACAGTTTAATGTTGTTGTTGTTCACCAATGGCACTGGGGATTAATTGATCTGCATCATTTTCCCTCTGGCTTCCCAATATAAAGTCTGTAAGTTATCACTTTTAAGGTCTTTGCATTTGGTGAGATGTTTGTTCAGGATGACATCTTCTTCACAGAGAGTGCACTTGGGTGTAGGTAGGCATCATATCTTGTAGAGGTGTTCTGCGAGGCAATCGTGGCCAGTTCCCATCCTAAATAAGGCCACTGCAGTCTTCCTTGGCAATTTTTGTATATCAACTCTATCTTTAATATTCTTATAATCTCTATCCTTTAATTTATCTTCTTCATCAAGTCTCTGCTGTCTTTTGAAATGTTGTTTAATTTTATTTAATTGTTTATTTATTTCTATTTGTCCTACAGGTTTTATTTGTGGTGTTGCCAAACAGTTTAATGTTATGCTACATAATATGATTGTAATAATAAGAATTATGCGTCATTACAGGCATGTCTGTTTGTTTAAATTTTACATATCCCAAGGTGATCTATTATCCTAGTTTCAAAATTCCTTTCGGATTTTCCAAGGTATATTTTGGGACAGATAATCTTGGCAATTCTTTTGAATAATTCATCAAATAAATTTTTTCTGGTATGCTATTCTTTAAAGCATGATTAAGTAGATTCCTAATGTTGTATATATTTTGTGGTACCAGTTTAGTATCAGAATCTTTGAGCATCTTTTCAAATTTATGAATAATTTAGGATTAAAGGTAAAGTTCTTTAACTATTTTGTTTCTTATGTTTAGTAGTCATTTTATCAATAAAACTTACTTTGAAACCATTCATAGTGGCAGTTTCATGTATGTGTTTGTATTCTGTTTTTGTTAATGGTATGTGGATTAATCTATGAATTAGACATTGGAATGTAGCCAACTGATGCCATTTGGGATGAACTGGTTATATTTAATATGATTGTCCCTAACTCAGTAAGTTAAAAAATAGTAGCATTGAACCTTTTTCCATTCATTGGTAAATTTAATTGATCTACCTTGTAAATTTAATGCCACTGCATCCCCTATAAATATTTTTAGTACATATAGCAAAATATTATTCACATATTAGGTGTGCCAGCTTTGGAATATAACAGAAATGCTTTGGTAACATGTATTTTTAAATTGCTCATATATAATTCTGTTAGAATTGGAACTGCCCATACTAAGCCTGCAGTTTGATAAAAATGATTTTTGAACATGAGAGTTCATGTTATTGTCCTATTTCTTTATCTTTTTTTTTTTTTCTTTCTTTCTTTTTTTGTTTGTTTGTTGTTGTTTTAGTGGTGGAAATAAACGCAAACTGAGCACAGCTATAGCTCTAATAGGGGACCCTTCTGTGATATTTCTTGATGAGCCAACCTCAGGAATGGACCCATCTGCAAGAAGACGTTTATGGAATCTTATCTGCAAAGTGAGAGATAGTGGGAAGAGTATAATTCTCACTTCACATAGGTAAATGATGCAGAATTAGAATGTTTTATTGAAATAGAGATAAATTTCTCACATGCATATAAAACTGACAACATGTTTGAAACTGAAACAATCATTTGTTTTACATTTGTGTGACAAAAGAGAGCTTTCAGACTCTGTTAATGTACTGGACATGAGTTAAAAGTGGAAATACAATTCACAATGACAGTATAGCCTGCTTTAAATGTCATGACCCTAAAGGGTTTAAACCTGACTGCAGGAATATTGCAGTTCCAAACAGTCAATATTGCTGTTACAGTATGGATGAATGTGAAGCACTTTGCACTCGTCTTGCCATCATGGTGAATGGCCGTCTCACATGCCTTGGCTCTGTACAGCATCTAAAGAATAAGTTTGCAAAAGGATGTATACTTATTTTGAAGGTGTCCAAATCTCATATTCCAATAAGTAGTAGATCTTCCAGAGTCCTCTTTCCTTCAGAACACTATGATGTTGAGCCTGTCAAAGAATTTGTGGAATCCTCCTTTCCAGGTAAACATGAAACTGTGGAAGTAAAGGCATATAGTTCAGCAAAAGTAATCAAATTACTTATAATGATTACTTTTGTAGTAATTCTCACATGTAATATTTTAAGTGAACATAATTTTTACTTGTAATTTACTCATTGGGTTGTAATTTTTACATAGCTATGGCAGTTACAATGCAGTTAATGTTAAACCCTCTCTGTGAAACCATGTTTTCCATTGGTTTCAAAAAACTTTCTTGGAGAGTAAGATTTCTAATGTGGTCTCATGACACTGTCAAAGGTCCTAGTCTTTGCAATTATGAACTCTCAATGTTATGACTCTCTGGTCAGGCTTATTGAGCTTGCCAGTTTGAGGAACTTATAGCATGAAACAAAGAGCAGTATGTTGACCTTCAGTGGGCTAGCTGGGCCTAGGTGTGAACCTCAGATTAGCACTGCCTGGCATGAGAGTGCAACAGCATTTGTACTTTTTATTTATTTAACTTTTTATGACTATAACATGAGGGCTTTTACATTTAGAAGATAATTTTTTCATACTTGATGTTTATTCTATTCTTAATTTCACGCTGTTAAATTAATACTGCTAGGTGAATAATTGTCTGCTGTATTATTGTGTTTATAAGTCCTTAGATTAAACTCTTAAAAACTGCAAATTTATACAGAACAAGGTTAAAGCTTTTATTTTGTATATGTATAATTATCTGCTTGAGTTATTTTCACAATGTCAATTCAAAGATAACGGTTATCCTGTGCTATTCGTATAAAAATCTGATGTGTTGCACTAACATGACTTTCTCTACTCTTGTACAAACTATTTTAACAAATGCTTATTCTCCATCTACTTCATGTTAATCAAGATAAACATTTGCAGAAACTATTTTATTGCTAATTTTCTTGTTGGTGCAAGGGGAATATCATAGGCTTTAAGCGATACTCAAATCTTTTAAGAGCTGGTTGCTATGTGGAGCATTCCATTCTCTTTGCAATTTCCAGGACAAAAAAAAAAAAAAAAGAAAAAGAGTAACGAATTCCCACTTGAGAAAACGTATAAGTATTGGAACATTTAAAGAATTAACAAGGAATATCTTAAAATGTTTCACTCGACAAAGAAAATTATGTATGTATTTATTGTGCTAAGAGTTTTACAAATTTGATTGTCTACTGCATTTTGACCCTGGTCACTTATTCAGTAGACAATCACTACAGTTTATTTACATTTTACAAATTCTTGTCACTAAATTATCTTGCTCTTTTTTTCAGTTTTTTTTTTTTTTTTTTGTTTGTTTCCATGTCCCATTTCCACTTTTTTTTTTTTTCACTTTTCATTTATTGATTACTTAACCATCACACATTCACTATAGTTTTCCATTCAAAGTAAAATGCACTACCTCTTACTTTTCTCTTTCCACTGTCCAAAGCCATTTATTTTTTACTTTTAAAAAAAAAAAAATTTATTTTCTCAAAAATGATTAACAATTTTGAGTAAAATATCATATGTTTAAGTTATTTTCATGGCAAATGAAATGTATATCTTGAATTTTCTGGGAATGTCCCCAAAAGTCCAACAATGGGGAAAATTATGTAACATAAAGTGCGTGTTTTAATTAAATCTACATTTTTTGTGTAGTAAAATTTTGTCTATCTCTTACAGTTTACCAGTTATGCAAAAGTCATTCAGAATGAAGAGGACTTTTGGGGACATTCCCAGAAAATTCAAGATATACATTTCATTTGCCATGAAAATAACTTAAACATATGATATTTTACTCAAAATTGTTAATCATTTTTGAGAAAATAATTTTTTTTTTTAAAATATCATATGTAAAGGGTAGTCTGGAGTGGAAGGATTTTCTTGAAATCTTCATGTGGCATCCTTGGAAGATACTAAACTCAAATACCAAATTTGGTATTTATCTGACTTTTCATTTTTGAGTTATACTGTTCACAGACAGATACACAAACATACACACACACACACACGGACATGTTTCCAAAAGTGCTTCATTTGGATTCGGGGCACCTCAAAGCATGTATTTCCGGTGAAATCTCGGTATCTAATTTTTGGGTGGAATGCAATACTTCCCCTACTTACTATAATTAGTAGAAAAAGTAAAAAGTGTATTTTGCTTCACTTTACATTAATTCTGATAAGTATTTGCCTAGAAATGATTTCAAATTATACAATATGGACTTAGTTTCAGTAAAGCATCGTATGTTCAAATTTGTTCCATCAGATGATGCACCACTATAAACCAACTTTGAAAGATATAAACGTACAACAATTTTTTTAAATGGTTAATGTTATGAAAAAATATTTGGCACAAATTATATAGTTTAATAAACTCTGCATATTTTTGAAGTAAGCTTTTATCTATCCCTTATAGTTCCTCAGTTAAGGAAAATTCATTGGGAATGAATAGGGCTTCACAAGCTATTCAGAGAAATTGAAAATATACATTTATTTGACTTGCCACTACCTCAAACATATTATCATGTTTTTAGGAAAATTTATAAATTTTGGAGGGGTAGTTTGAAATGGAGAAATTATTGAAAAGCTTTCATGATAGATTCAGAACTGAACTAGCTGAGAAGAAAATTAAAAGGTTCAAGAAGCAGAAGCAGCTCAAAGAAACAATTAGGTACACTAATCCCCAACAAGGATAAAGCAAAATTTAGGAAGTTCACATACCATCCCTGAATATCTCAGAAATTCCAAAATATCTTCAAAGAATTCAATGTAGTCCTAGCATCTCAAAATAAATACAATTTAAAAACATGCTAATATCAGAACATACAGGCAGAATCTCATCAGAAAAGAAACCAGGCTTATATAAAATGGACTGTTTGGAATGCAAAAAAACTTACATCTTTTGTATTTGGTGTATTTTATTGTGCTAAGAGTTTTACAAATTTGATTGTCTACTGCACTTTGACCCTGGTCACTCATTCAGTAGACAATCACTACAGTTTATTTACGTTTTACAATTTCTTGTCAATAAATTATCTTGCTCTTTTTTTTTTTTCATGTCCCATTTCCACTTGTTTTTCACTTTTCATTTATTGATTACTTAACCATCACACATTCACTATAGTTTTCCATTCAAAGTAAGATGTGCTACCTCTTACTTTTCTCTTTCCACTGTCCAAAGCCATTTATTTTTTACTTTACACAAAAACTGACCAGTGCTTCTAGTGTCCTTGCATATCATTTCAATCATAAGTGTATTTCTATACCCCTTCAACCACTTCTTATTAAAAAATTCTTTTCTCCAATTTTCTGTTCCTTGGCACTTAAATACTATGTGTTCAATGTCTTCATTACCACCACATATCGGACATTGGTTCTGAGGAATACCCTGTCTTAGCCCTTTTAGCCTCCATGCTCCGGTTCTTACCCATGCAATAGATTCTCTCTCTTCTTTATTTACTTACCCATCCATCATTCATTAAGCTATTCTCTTGGTATTCAATACATTGTCTTAACACATTACTTTTTCCTAGATTTAAAGTTCTGAACCAAAATTTCAAAGCTCTTTCCATTATCTTCCCCTTAGTTGTCACCCTGCCCATCTATAATTGTGCTACCTGTCTTACAATTGACTTCGGTAGCCCTTGTAAAGCTTACGTCAGAGAAGCAAAGAGAAGCATAAGCACAAGAGTAAAAGAGCACTTCAGAAATATCAGATACAAACAGTTAGATATATCAGCTATAGGCAATCACTTCTGGGAAGAAAATCGCAGTATAAAACAAAAAGTCAAGCTGCTAAAATCAGTGCAGATCCCCATAGAACTGAGCTAATGGCAAAGAACATATATCAGAAGTTTCAAGCATCTAATTGTGAACTTTGAAATTCCAGCAGACGATAGTTTAATCTCCAAATTTACCAACCTGGCACCAGATGTTGCTACAGATAATATACAGATACAGAGAAGATTCGGGAAACACTGATTAATCAACCAGTAGCCAAGAATGTGAGCAAAGGCCTCATAATATGTCCTACCAAAAATTTGGCAAGTGGAGCTACATAAAGCATAATATCAATTCATTTTCCATAATCTAGCTCTAATGATTTTCAATAATATACTTGTCTGAGCTATTAACAAGAAAAATGAAATGCATATCTTTAACTTTCTCTGATTAGTGAAGCCATATTTATTCTTGTTTAATTTTATTTAATTTTATATAACTGGAAAACCATCAAGGACAGACAAAGACTAACTTCAGAAAAACTGTATACCATAAGCTGGAGCTACTTTGTGACACATTTTTATTTTTATCGTTTTATATTCTTTAAATGGAACACATAATTTGACTTTATTAACTATGCAACTTCATCAAATATATCTTCAAACCTCTAGATTTAGATTTTATTATGAAATTACACCTGATGTTAATTGCATTTTTCATATTCTGCGATGGCCTAGAGTTACCCCTTAATAGGGTAACTTTGTGCAACACATTTAATTTGATATATGTGAACAAAGTTTGGTTGATTAAGCAGAAACATTGTGCATATTACATTTAGATAAAGATGCACACAAAATGTTCCAATTCTTTAGCATTAATATTTCATTTAAATTGCTAACATTTATTGGTAGATTGATTGTCACCACTATTTCTCTGTCATCTAGATCAGAATTTTAAAGACACATACATTCACTCATCTCCCCTTAAATATTCCAATTCTTTAACATGCATTATTCCCCATTTGTTGACATTTATTAGTGGATTGATTGTTTTCACTATATCTTTGACATCTTCCTTCGGAAGGGAAGTAAAGCCGGTGGTCCCGTGTCGTAGATTTACAGCACGTAAAAGAACCTCAAGCCTGATAAAGAGGCCTCTGAGCAAAATTACCGGTCTTTCACGCCCAATATAGAATGGGACACTAAGGACCACAGCAATTAAAGAGTGTCCATAAACAAAACTCAATTTAATTTAATATCTTTGACATCATAGCCCAGAATTTTATCTCTCCTCAGACCACTCCCAGTGTTTATTTTTTACTTTTTGTCATGTAGCTTACCATTGCAGTTTTTCCTTTTTGCAGGAATTTGTTCTCCCTCATATGAAATGACTGCATGCTGTCCAACTGCAATATCCTTTGCTGAAGACACTGATACATTTCAAGAAGAATTTTCTTTTCTAGGAAAACGTCCATTCACAAGAGATGACTAAGCTGGAGTTACATCCTCTATGGAGACACTTTTACCAGCAAGAACATTGAGCTGCTTTTTTCTCTTCGTTGCAGGCCCATCACCATGTTTCAAATGACCCAAGAAAACTTCTGAAACTGAGTCTTTGCTGACATATTCTCTCTTGGTAGTGATTTTGTTACTATTTTCTTGAGCCCTGTCTTTGCATTCTCTTCTCCAACCTTTATTATTGTACTGCACAGTTTCTTCAACAAGATAGGAACTTCACCTTCAGTAGCACTCTTACTTTCCTTCCTTCGTTGGTCATTTTCCACTCATTTAAAATTTTCCTCCTGGCCCTCTTTAAAGGAGCAAAAAATGATGCTATGTCCAGGGGTTGGAGTAAATGAGTTGAATTGGCTGGCAAAAAGATAAGGCAAATGCCACTTTTTTTTTTACAGAACCTTAGCAGTTCAAGGGAAATATGACTGTTCAAGTTGTCTGCTAACTATTTTTTACCTTGCAGTTTTCTGACTGCAGGTATGAGGATGGTTTGGAACCAGTTGTCAAACATTGTCATGTCTAACAACCTGACTTGGTGAAATTGAAGCATGCTCCAGGAGGACCACCCCTCTGCAAATGTGTGATTCTCTCTCCCTTTTAAATAATTTATGGAAGGATTTCAATGCCAGCCGTACTGCCACAAAACATGAGGGATGTGCTTCCTTTTGAGAGGTTAATTATCCTTTCTGGATACTTACATATGTGCCTGACGATGACTTTCTTCTTCTGCCTTTCAAAAATTAGGCTTATCGACCTGTTCTGGCCTCAGCCCCATCTTTTAACTGGCTATCCTACATCCCTCTTTCCTTTAGGTCTGTATTGTAAGACCTGCTTTGGAATCCTTGTTTGTTCCATTCATCCCAGATGTTCCTTCCAGTTTTGTTTATGTTCTATTTTATCATTTACTGCAAAAATATTCAGTTCTTATCTAATAATTTCATTTGGAATCCTGTCCAATTCAATGGAACCTTCAACTATTTGTAAAAATTTCATTTCCACTGCCTGAACATGGCTGAAATCTTTTCTCTTCCTAACCCAGGATTCACTACCATACAGTAAAATAGGCACCGCCATCACCTTATAGAATTTCATCTTCATATTTCTTCGTGTATTTTTCAATGTTTCTGCTTATAGTGCCACAAATACTTTGTTATTTCTGTAATTTAATATGTATATCCTTACCTCCTTAAAAGTAATATAGCTCCCTGAATAGAATTTTTTCTTGTCTGATATATTTTCTGCAGAAACCATCTCAGTTTCAACTTTCAGTTTGTTGAAATAATCATCACTCACCTCCACAGAAACAGCAGCATGACTTCTCTTTATATTTCCTGCTAGTTTTCTACAACCTTACACATTTCCTGGCAAGAAACAACTTTGCCCTATCTTCTCCAGGCAAGTTGTTTTGGAATCAAGCTTCATTCCTTCCTTCTTTGTCAAGATAAGTGTTCACAATTAGCCTTACATCCATGCGGTCCATTGGATAACCCCATTCTGCCATCACCTCACAGTAATCTGCAAATGTCTTCTCTTCAGCATCACAGAATACCCGCCTGTGACCTGCACAAAGATATAAAATGAAGAATTAATTACAAAATTGGGAGTGGTTAACCCATTTACAAAATATATCCTTCTCTACAGTGATCTGTAGGTTAGATTAGGTACCAATTACTGGAAAAAAACTTACCTGATGAGAGTTGATGTTTTCCAGCCACTTTGTTTGAGATGGTCAATGAATACCCAATGCTTTTGCTGCTTTGTGTTGACTCAGAGTTCCTTTATGGACCTTCTGAAGACATTTCTCCATTGCCTGTGATAAGCATCAACATAATTTCCTTGATTCAGGTTTTCTTTTACGTTTTGACCATTCTGTAAAGGAAGAGAGGTTAGCATAAAGTTACCCCAATACACATTTACATAAATGACATTGAGTAAAAGATATAAATATACCAGGTGGCCATAACTAAACATGAGGTATTTGAAAGGATCATAAGTAAACAACAGTGAGGCCAAATAAATTCAAATTTGGTGTACATATGTTTCAGACAATGGGAACTCCATTCTGAGAAGAAAAAACGTAGTTCCAAAAATTGCCACCAGAGGACGAAATGGCACTGTATGGGGTGGTAAAGGTCTCATCGGCAATGTCTATAGGTACCGTAATGTCTTTGGATACAGTCATTAGGAAACAGTTGTGTGTACAATGCTCTGCTTACATGATCATGCTTTGCATGTCAAGCTTTATTACCAAAATAACAGCAATATTTCCATTGCACTTCGGTTATTCCAAACAGCGAAGAACGTATGGAGAGGTCCTATGACCATTACTAATTTGCAAAAGATGACTTCAAGCTTCGAATATATTGGGTCTTTATAAGTGCAACCAGGACGAGGATGCTAATCTGCATGCAATGAAGACTTAGAAACTGTTTTAGCTACTGTAGTGGAGACCAATGCAGAGCAGGGATCCAGCAGTGCACAGAGAGTATCCCGGAAACTGGATGTGCCCCATTTAAATGTTTGGAAATGCAAACTGCTGAAATTTTTCCTCTACAAGATTAACCATGTCCAACAACTGCATGCTCAGGATGCAGACACACATTTCAGTTTTCACTGCTCTTCCAAGCTCAGATGGAGGTGGAGGAGGCATGGCTTTTAAACATCCTTTGGAGCAGCAAAGCCCATTTTTACTTGTATGGCACTTTCAGCATACACAATTATCATTTTTGGACTTCTTAGGATTCTCATGCATTTGAGCAGATTCCCTTGCACTCACCAAAAGTGACAGCATGATGACTTTACTGCCTCATTCATAATTGGACAATTTTTTTTTAAGAATGCACACAGCTCTGGAATAAAGACCTGTATTGTCAATGAATGGAGATACCAAACAATGATGTCGAATTTTGTTATTCCAGACCTCTACACTACCACGTTTATGCAGGAGGAGCACTTCCCTACATTGGATTGAAGGCACAGCGAGTCCTCCTCTGACATTTCACGAATGATTGCATAGTTAGTCCTGCTTTCCCTATGAAATGGCCTCGCTTCTCCAGGTCTCACCCCACATGTGAATATTTGGTTGTAGGGTTATTTAAAGAGCAAGATGTACCAAGGAGACATGTATACTTTAGCAACTTTAAGGGAGCCATAATACTTCACTGAGACAGATGGGGATGTGCTATGTTCTGCAGTGGACAATGCAGTTCAGAGATAGCAGTTCGTGAAACATGGTCAAGGGCAGCATATTGAGCCCCATTTGTTTGTAATTGTATTGGATTAGTCACCAGAAAATTTTGCTTCCTTTCACTGCCTATTTCATCCTCTGGTGAGATTTTTGGAGCTACTTTTTTCTTTTCAGAACGGAATTTCCTTTGTCTGAAACATATGTACACCAAATTTAATTTATTTGGCCTCACTGTTGTTTATTTATGACCCCTCAAATGCTTCCTTTTTAATTATGGCCACCTGGTATTTATTTTGCAAACACAACAATCACAGTTCAATTGTACAATGTTTATTTAATATAATAACACATCTTGTTTTTCTTAGATAATATCTTGTTACCACTAGAATCTTAGAAAACAACTTTCAATATACAAGGTTTGTTAGCACCAAAATCATGAGCTATTAAACTCTCATTGATTGTACATTATCTGCAAGTATACCACCTTTACCATTGAAATAGTATTCTACAACCTCTGGACTTACATTTACTATGTTCTATGGATTACACTGAACACTACAACAGGATTGAACATAAAAAAAATACTGGAGCTGTGGAGCTGTGCAAAGCAACCCCTGTAATACAAATTAGCCCCAGGTTACAGTAGCTCATTAAAATATACAATTTGTGCCCTATAACCTATTTTCATAGCATCAGCCCAGTTACAGTGACTGAATTTTGAACTACACCAATGGATCTAAGTACACCAACAATGTTGGATGTGCTTATGTTCATGGAACTGAACCCCATACATTCGGTTTTCATGATAGCACATTCATTTATAATGCAGAGCTGTATGCCATATACCGAGCCATTTTGTATGTGCATTGTTGGAAATTGGGAGACTGTTTCATTTTGAGAGCACTTCAGTCCTTAGTGCACTTCAGAGTCTTCATGAGCTGTACAACTACCATCCCATTGTTCAGCGAATCCAGAATACCTCCATGTTTTATACACTTCTGGCATTATTGTGGAGTGTGCTTGGATACCTGGTCATGTTGGCTTGCCGGGGAATGAACTTGCGGATTTGGCAGCTAAGGTGCCAACCACAGAACCCAGTGTCACAATATCTCAGGTAATGTTGGAAGACTTTAAGCTTGTTGTACAGAGAACGGTGTTGTCGTGCTGGTGCGAGGAGTGGTTACCTCTCCGTGAAAATTGCGAGAGCACAAATAAATTGTATATGTTTTGAGCCCCACGTATGGGAGCCAATTTGAAGTAAAATGTTTCTTACGTAATTTGTTTTACGTAAATTATTATTTGCGAGAGAATTATTGTTTACGTAATATGTGTAACGTAATATTTGTAGGACTTGGAGATCTTATATCGTGTTTACTTCATGTGAGTGGAAGCCATCTTATGACGTCATTCTTTGTTTGGTTTGTAGCTCCATCTTGCGTTAGCAATTTGTGGCAGTATTAGCTTGTGTATGATTTTATTTCAAATGTCCTCCGGCTAGCTGTTTGGGTCGAACATGTATCTCTATGCAGGTTGTGAAATGGAAAGGAATCTTTTATCCAGAAATTACACTTAATGAAGAAATTTGTTTTATAATTTTTTATTGTCGAACACGTTCACTAACACTTTTACATATTGATTTAGATACTCGCCAAACTGAAACTGTTTGTAATAACTTCTTACTTATCACTTTTAACTTTGTGTATAATTAACTTTATAATACTTTAGATTCTCGTAATTCTGCTGCGCGTAACTTGACGAACTGAAGGACTGACTGGCGACGTGTAATGTGCTAGGAATTTTTATTAACTGGGGACGATCTACCTTGAACCTACCCTATTTATATGCCTGCATCAAGATACGCCTAAAGATTATAAATGAACTACTATTGGCTAATAAAACGCGCCAACATTAGCGTCTATTTTAATATCCAATGAAAACCACGAATACATATTGCTTTTAGGGAAACATTCTAGAAGGTTCTACCGAAAACGCGCGAACATTACGTAACTTCCTTGTTCCCAGTAATGATAAACAGCTCACCCCCTCGCTGCATTATTGCGCTATTATTGACAGTTTCAGTAAAGCCGTATAAACTTATTTACCAATAATAATTACAATTAATAAACATCTGAAATCAATGTCACATAAAAATACATATTCATATTACAATCATTATTTACATTTAAGTAATTTGTGATACAAATTACCGCATCATATGCCCCACTAGAAACATAATTATAAATATTTACAACTTGTTTGGAAATTTTATAATTGGGTTTTTAGTCTCCTAAATCTTGGAACACACGCTATCACTTTCACTTTACACTTCACACGCATTTAACACACGACATATGTTTTATCTCGCCACTACTTACTGGCTCTGGTTTAATTAATTTAGATATTAATCTGATATCACAAAACTTTTTTTTTTTTTATAGCAAATACTTTACCCTAAATTATTTAATTACTGTTACCAAATTGTTTACTTACTTAAGTTGTTGACAAAAAATTTATACATTTAAGATTTTTGTAATTATTACACATATTTACCAAAAAATATTCACCCTTTACATAAATATATTTACATCTCTTAAATCTAGGCAATGTTTCACATGTTCTGTTTGCTACATAAGTATTTGTTTTTAATTATTTTTACCCATTTTTGTTATTTTGTACTTTATTTTAACAGAATTGTATTTACGTACTTTTACTTTAATATCATATTAAGTTTCAATTATTACCTTCTTCTTTTCAAATACTGTTACAGTTACTAAAAATTGTTATATTTTTTTTTTTTTTAATATTTATTTCTCCCCCCCCCTTTTTTTTTTTTTTTTTTATTTTATTAAATTTCTGTTTTCTCATGACATATACATTTAGTTAACCCTCTTACGTTCCAATACATTTCTCTGCAAGTCATCTTCAACTATCCAGCATTTACTTTACATCTCATTGCTATTTACCCTCCTGGATCAAATTGTGTGTGGCTAAACATTACTCGTAGCCGTAACCTAACCTTCAAATTGTTGTTCATGAATAACCTCTTGTATTCATTTGAAATTTCATCACATGATAACATTTGAAAACAATCTAAAGTTTCCTGAACAATACATCTTTTAACCACTTTCATTTTCAATTCTTCTACTATCTCTTTAATTTGGGAGTACTCTGACAAATCTGTACTAAACTGTACTGGACTGGAGTTTTCATTTTGAACATCTTGGTACAATTTATTTCTTTGCATTACTGACACATTCTGTATTTCTGATATTTCCCCTCTGAAATTAACTTGCGCCTTATTCACATCTACATTCATAACCTCTTTCATCTTTCTTAGCTCACTTGAAATATTACTCATTTGACTTCCTAACTCTGTACATTCTACATTAACCTCACTTTCTTTGTTACTTATTTCCATGCTCATGTCTAGCATTTTCTTTGAAATTTCTCCTGTCTCACTTGCTATTACTTCCTCATTTTCATCTCTCATTTTTGGCATACTACTATCTAGCTTCGTAACTTTCTTTTCAATTTCTTCACTGCTTTGATCTACTTTTTGCTCTAATACCTCATTACTCCTACCAATATCTTTTCTGTTTTGTTCAAAGCTCCTACGAATATCTTCCCTCAATTCCCTATTATTCTTTTCCATATTCTGAGTTAATCTTTGTCCTAATTTCTCAAAACTCTTTTCCATATCTTCCCTCAATTGATCTGTAATACTCTTACTAAGATCTTCCTTTAATTCCCTATGACTCTTTTGCATATCTTCCCTCATATTTTTCATATTTATCAGCATTTCCATCATCATACTAGCATCAAAATTAACATTTCCTGCTATTCTATTCTCACTTTCTGCACTAACATTTTCACCATTAAATACTAAATTGTTTAAGCTATTTTCTGTATCCTGTATTGAATTACAGCTAACTGTTACATTATCTCCCTCCATCATTGCTTCTTCAATATTACTAGTAGCCATTTTGTTTTCGTTTTCTAAAAAAACATTACGATACTCTGACCTTTATGATGCTATCTGTTGCTGTTACTTTGATGTCCAGCTTTCTTGCCCCTCTCTCCTAGGTTTGTATGTCGCTTTGATGAATCTGCGTAGTTTTGTTGTCCTGTAGTTTGAATTTCCCTGTTGCCTTGTAATCTCGGAATTACGATCGTAGTCTGTCGTCCCTTTTGTTGTATCTGGAATCTGCGTCTTGTAGATCATTTCACTGCTGCATTCGCCCCTTTCTGGTCATCTCAATTCTTCCTGGTTAATTCTGATCCTTTCCTGGTCATCGTGTTCCTTTCCTGGTTACTCGAGTTCCTTTCCTGGTCACTTTGCCCCACGTTCTGGGTGCCAATTTGCGAGAGCAGTAATTGTATATGTTTTGAGCCCCACGTATGGGAGCCAATTTGAAGTAAAATGTTTCTTACGTAATTTGTTTTACGTAAATTATTATTTGCGAGAGAATTATTGTTTACGTAATATGTGTAACGTAATATTTGTAGGACTTGGAGATCTTATATCGTGTTTACTTCATGTGAGTGGAAGCCATCTTATGACGTCATTCTTTGTTTGGTTTGTAGCTCCATCTTGCGTTAGCAATTTGTGGCAGTATTAGCTTGTGTATGATTTTATTTCAAATGTCCTCCGGCTAGCTGTTTGGGTCGAACATGTATCTCTATGCAGGTTGTGAAATGGAAAGGAATCTTTTATCCAGAAATTACACTTAATGAAGAAATTTGTTTTATAATTTTTTATTGTCGAACACATTCACTAACACTTTTACATATTGATTTAGATACTCGCCAAACTGAAACTGTTTGTAATAACTTCTTACTTATCACTTTTAACTTTGTGTATAATTAACTTTATAATACTTTAGATTCTCGTAATTCTGCTGCGCGTAACTTGACGAACTGAAGGACTGACTGGCGACGTGTAATGTGCTAGGAATTTTTATTAACTGGGGACGATCTACCTTGAACCTACCCTATTTATATGCCTGCATCAAGATACGCCTAAAGATTATAAATGAACTACTATTGGCTAATAAAACGCGCCAACATTAGCGTCTATTTTAATATCCAATGAAAACCACGAATACATATTGCTTTTAGGGAAACATTCTAGAAGGTTCTACCGAAAACGCGCGAACATTACGTAACTTCCTTGTTCCCAGTAATGATAAACAGCTCACCCCCTCACTGCATTATTGCGCTATTATTGACAGTTTCAGTAAAGCCGTATAAACTTATTTACCAATAATAATTACAATTAATAAACATCTGAAATCAATGTCACATAAAAATACATATTCATATTACAATCATTATTTACATTTAAGTAATTTGTGATACAAATTACCGCATCAAAATAAGCTTAGAGTAGTGAAGAGATTCTGATAAACTGGGTAAGTTCCTCTTGTGTATCTCATCATGAGGAGGTGGGTGATTTTGGCTCAGTTGTATATTGGCCACTGCAATTTTATGCATGGTTATCTTTTTAAGGGTCACCCTGCTCCTATTTTTCCACTTTGTAGCAAAGGTCTGTCAGTCGGTCATGTGTTGCTAGAGTTTATTGCTCTAGCACATCTTCGGGACACTCTGCAACTGCTGCCCAGTCTTGCAGAGGTCTTAGCGGAACATAAGCAAGTGGTTGATAGGATTTTTAATTTTGTGTCAAAGTAAATTTCCAAATGCAGATTTAGTCATGTTGATATCAGGTGTTTCATACTTCTCAGTTTAGTTTTATATATTGATATTTATATACAACTTTTGCTATGATTCTTATACTGATCTTTATCTATGGCTTTTGCTATGGTTTTTATATTCACCTTTATCTCTGGCCTTTGCCATGATATTTTGTACTGATCTTTATCTCTGGCCTCTACCATGATCTGTCTTATAAGGGCACTAATGACCTAGCAGTTGATCGCCCTTAAACACAAATCATCATTAACATCATGGCATCTGCCAATTCTGAGATATTCAGTGTTGTTTGCTGCTTGACTTTTTCAGCACATTAAATGCTGTTCTTTTTTCATGCTAAGTTATTGGAAGTGATTGTGAATAGAGAAACTTTTTAACATATTGAAATTGTGAGTGGATTGATAACATACTAAATTTTCACTTGGAACATCTTTGAAACATGTTCTGAGTGAAAACTTAGTAAGTGAAACTAAAGTATCATCAATCCACTTACAATTTCAATATGCTGTTCTTTTGTTTCTCCTGAGGTCATACAAAGATTATGCAGGTGTACATACTGACTGTCATATCAGCTTCCTGTATGCTTTTATGTACCTGCTACAAGGTATGTACGAGGGCAACGCTGAAAAGTTTTAAAAAAATTAAATGAGTTTATTGTTTTTCAAAATATTCCCCCTTCACATCAATGCATTTTTGCATTTGATGAAACCAGTCCTTAAAGCAATGATGTTACTTTTTCTGAGGCACTTCAGAAACCAGGTTTTTAATATTCCATTGCTTCATCTGATAATGAAAAAGTGATTCCATGCATTTTATTTTTAATTTTTGGAGACAAAAAGAAATCATAAGGTGCTAGGTCAGGGCTATATGGTGGAGGGTCCATGGTGCTGACCTTTAGGGTATCCAGATACTCAGCTATTAGTTTTGCTGTATGCGACGGTACATTTTCATGATGTAATATTATGTATCCTTTTGGGCATTTTTCATAAACTTTTTTCAAAACTTTGTGGTAAACGACATTTGTGTACTAATTGGCAGTAATGGTACATCTATCTTCTGATTGCTATAGTAGCAATATGGATAGTTTTAGGAAAAAAAACTAGCAACCATTTTCTGCGAATACGTCAGACTTTTGTAGGCTTAGGTTCTGCTTGAAAGACTCATTGAACCGATTGATTTTTCTTTTCAGGATCATATCAGTAAATCCAAGATTCATCACCAAATTTGAAGTGCCACCTTGGTATTTTTCCAGAGTTTTTCTGTGCCAATCAATGTGTAGTTGTTTTTTATTGGGAGTCAATTTATGTGGAATCCATCGACAAAGTTTTCTCACATCTAACTGTTGCTGTAAAATGTTTTGGATTTGACTCATACCAATGCCCAATGTCACCTAAATAAATTCATAAGACGTCTGTCAATCTTCTTCAAGCATTGCTCAAACAGCAGCAATATTTTCATCAGTAACAGTAGTTCTTGGGAGTCCTTCACAAAATTCATCACTAAGATGAAATGGATCTCTCTTGAATCACTGGACCAATTATAAATTGTTGCCTTAGATGGGGCTTGTTTGCCAATACATTTTTAAGCCAATCTTCACATTTTAGGCATTAATAACGACTTAAATTCGTAAAAAATCATAGCCCGGAAATGTTCTCTAGTCAAATTAATTTTTGGGTGAACACAAAACCTTTAAATGATGATAATTTACAAACTATTGGAGCAAAACAAACAAACTACATGCCAATCAACTCGCAAAACATTAGAAAGTAGCTGCCAAGAATAAACAAATTTAATTTGTGTTTAGAAACATGGCATTCTTTTAGAATTGACTTCGTATTTATGTATTTAAACCATATCTGCCAACATGTGTCATGATTTATAGGAAGTACTTAGAAAAATAAACTTTTGTGTGAGTAGTTAGTAAGAGATATATTAAAATAAATGGTAGTGGGCAGAGAAAATGCTGCGATGTAACATCAAATTTATTTATTTTTAAACCCGTTTCTTATTCCAGGTGCTGTTTTGAGGGACGAATATCAGGGTTTGCTGAAATACTACATTGAATACCCAACAGAGAAGTGGTCAAGAATGTTTGGAATATTGGAAAATGCCAAACAAGAACTCAACATTGAAGATTATTCATTAGGACAAGCTAGCCTGGAACAGGTGAGCCTTGAGCACGTAACAATCAGCAATATAGCATTTGTTGCTTTAAGTGGAGTTACATTAAGTAAGAATTAAAAACATATACATAAGATGTATAAAATAGTAGAGCTTGTACACAATGAAGTGAATAAATTATATGAATCAGTTAACTTGCAGAGTTGTAACACTATACTGAACTAGTTATAATATGCTCCCATATTATATATGCCAAGCAAATACTCCCAAAACATATAGAAAGTACAGCTATAAAGTGTTATAATTGGAATAAGTACAGTGAAGCAATCTAATATTCTAATACAAGTTGACTAAAACACTCTTAGCTTTACTGGCATCTAATTTATTTAGAGCTAGTTTCTTGGGCTATTATGCAAATCTAAAGCTGGGCCTCATGAACTTGTTATATTCCCTGATGGTTCACATTTGATGAACTTCTGTATTAACTTTTTGTCTGCAGATATTTCAAAATTCATGGATTGCCTTGTCTTCATATGTTTTTTGAACACCTTTTCCCATATCCTTAGCTTTGTGACTATTCACAGATTTTAATAACTTGACATTTTGTTTACTTTCTCTACCACATACCTCATAGGTAGAGAAAGTATTGCATTCCAAACAAAAATTTGATACTGAGATTTCACCAGAAATACATATTTTGAGGCCCTTGAATCCTGCTGTGTATGTAAACAGTATAGCTCAAAATGAAATGTTCAACAAAAACTAAACATGGTATTTAGGCTCAGCATCTTCCAAAGACACAACACAAAAATTTTTTTAGGATATTTAAATGACAAATAAAATGTATATCTTGAATTTTCTGGGAATAACCTGTGAAGCCCTCTTCATTAGGAAGGAATTTTGTATAACTGGTAAATCACAAGAGATAAACAAAAATTTGCTACTCAGACAATGTAGATCTCCTTAAAACACTCAATTAATTTCAAGTAACTTTTTTTGTGGAATCTGCCAGTTCCGAAATATCTATTGTTGTTGGTTTGAAATTCCAATACTTTGTCATTTTTTATAAAGTGCTGTCACTATTCAGTTGTTTTTCATGAAGTCATGGAAAGAGTATGGAATTTCAAGGCCAGTGTGTAGCAACTCAGTTTTTAAAAATCTGACTATTGATACGGTTTTCTCCATCCTCCTTGTACCTTCAACAAAATGTGTAACGAACCTATTTCTGAAAGGTTTATCTCAATTAATATTAAGCAGAAAGAAAAATAAGGTTTTCTAAGTATAGTTTGTAGAATCTATTTGGAAATAAACAATAGTAGGTAGAGAAAATCATGTAAATGTAACACATCAGATTTTTGTATGATTTTTTTTCCCAGAAATTGTTAAGCTATTGCAGCTTGTCTGTTTGTTTAAATCTAATACATCTCCAGAATTCCTATATTCTTCTTGGTTTTCCGCACATAAATCTTTTCACATTCTTCGCAGTCAGTTCTAAAAAAATCCCTAGGTTTTTCACTGGAGGTATTTTGTCTATGTAGCCTGGTTTTAGTAAGTTTATATTTGGAGACAATGCTATGTAAAAGTCTTTGAAGATTCTTTAAAATTTGTTGTGTGCTGTAGTATGTAAATTTCCAGTAAGTTTGCTTTCCTCTTTTTGCCAACAATGCTATGATCTGTTTCATTGTCTTTTGCTGTTTGATCTTTTTTTATTTTCTTGTCTACCAACTCCAATACTTGCTATATCCATTGCCAGTTGCAATACTTATTACAATTACAGGGTGGACCATTTAAGTTGAGACTGTACAATATCTCCAGAACTAAGCCTTGTAGAAAGAAATGTCTTGATAAAAGTTGTTTGATATTATGGGGTAAAGTAAATGCCATTAGTCATGTTTTATTTGGAGGACATTATGATGGTCATTATAGGCACAATTTAAATTGACTCTAGCTGTAGGTTCCCATTTAAAAATATTAAATTGACTCTAAAATGATCATCACAATGTCCTCCAAATAAAACGTGGCTATAGCATTTACTTTCCCCCATAATATCAAGCAACTTTTATTCAAGACATTTCTTTCTACAACCTGTGAACTAAGCTGTTTGTTACCATCCCATTCTTAGACCTAAAGATGACTCAGTTGAACAATAAATTAGAGTTTGGGATTCACAGGAATCTCTCTTTCTGTCTCTCACACACCACAAACACACATGCATGCAGGTGCACATGCGCACATAAATAATTACATTAAGACAAATGAATATAACCTGTACACAGCACAAACATGCATAGAATCAGTAGCACAATTAAATCTGATTGCCTGCAAGATTCTCTCTGTTGGAACTTGGAAGCACTGAAGGAGGTACAATTCCAAGGTCTCACACCATACACAAACTTGTAGTTATATTGTAACACAATTTAGTCTGTATGATCAGAGCACTGGTTTTGGAACTGGTTATAAAAACTCAAATGATCACTTTAGTACAAAGTTGCAGGACTGTTATTTTGGTAGTTTGTAACTGGACCTATGGTTATTTTTTTGGAATAAAATAATGGTCATGCTTTTTTTTTTTTTTTTTGGTCATTTATCCATGGAAGCTGATATACACTTTGAGTTTAGTCGTGGCACTAACATTTTCAAATCTGATTCTACCAACTTTAGGCCACATATGATTGGTGTGTAAAATGAGCAGACCTCATATGAGGGCCACCTTTTACATTTTTAAAATGACCATTAAGTGGCTTTATTGAGATACGTTAATACTAGTTTAGCAAAACTTAATAATTGTTATTGCAAAAACAAAGGCAGCTTGGAAATGAATATGAATTTATGTGTACAATTGTTTACAATTTTATACAATATAAATCTCCCCATCTCATATACCTTGTGAACAAATTGTCTGGTGCTCAGCTTCCCATTGGCTACTCAGATTGCTTGGCTGCCAGGCCTTATAGCTCACTGAGCAGCTCTTTTCTTCTCACATATCTTACTTTTCTAGATAATTTTACTTTACCATCCTTGAAAACTCCCCCATGGCTTTGATTTCCATTGCTTCTTTCCTTGTCAACATTTTAATAGTTTTTATATTTCTTTATGTTCCACCATATAATGCTCTATACTTCCCTTCCTCCACACAACTGGCATATTCCTCTTCCCCTGCCTCTTAATTCCCCAATTCCCATTCTCACCCATGCTAAAGCTTCCCTTTCTTTCCTGTTACAGCAATGAATATATCTCTCTCTACACCATTCTTCTTTTATTATTTTAATAAAGCTTAATGATTTTTTATCTTCTATGCCTCCCCATATCTCTTCTTGTTCTGTATCATCCACTCTGCTTCTTGCTCCCTTCCAGAAACCGTTCATGCTTTTTCTTCTAATTTCCATATATCTCCCATACCTATTATGTCCACTGTTTTTTCCATTTCTTTCCACCAAGTGATTTTGCTTGTCAGACTCTTTTGCTGCGCCATGCATATCCTTAAAATTTCTCCTTCCTCTTTTGTCATACATCTAAACCAAAATTTTAAAATACTTTCTATTACTATACCTTTCCTTCTACAGGGAGAGCCAAAAAAACCATGAACTGGCAGCGCAGTGTTTTTCTGTCTGCGTCCTCGGCAATCATTACTATCTGCCACTATCATAAAAAAGTGCAGATGAAACCATACAAAATTTTTAAAACTAGTTTTTAAGACTTCACTTACCAACTTTCTGAAAGGAGATGCTGAAACTGGCCACCGTTGTTGTCCATACATTTTTGGCACCTCTTTAGAAAACTATCCCTCACTCGTAGTTCACGTTGAGAAATACTCGCAGTTTCCTGGTGGATATTTTGTTTTAACTTTTCCAGGGTATGTGGGTTTGTCTTGTATGCTTAAGTTACCTCAGAGATAGAAATCACAGGGGGTTAGGTCGGGGGACTGAGGGGGGCCACAAATCTCTACTAATAATTCTGTCCTCAAATGCACTTTCAGTTGTTCTCATCAAAATATTGGCCGTATAAGCTGTTGCAGATCTTGTTGAAAAAAGGCAAAATCAAGCTCCCTGTCTGTTAGTTTCCTAAAAATAGGGGGCAAAATTGTATTCACATATGTGTCAACTGTTTACTCAAAAAAATTGGCCTCTCCTAATTCTTCATAGTTCTATAAGTATGACCTCCCCTGGTGGTGCTCATGTAAGTTCGAGTAATTCCTTACAAAACATTCTATACATCTGGTCAATATTCTTGCTTAATTTGGCTCCCCCACGGATTTCTACTCCATAAAGCATTCTTGATTCTACCAATGCCTCATACATTCTCTCCAGCCTTTTAGTCGACATCTCTAGTTTATATTTACATATTCTTATCCCGGTCATGGCTGTCTTCTCGCTCCCCATTATCTGTTATTACTCAACCTTACTTCTAAATAGTCAAAATCTTTAACTACCTCTAGTTTTTGTCCACCCAGGAACCATATTTCTTCTTTTCTCAATTTGCTTTCTTTTTTTAAAACTATCACTTTAGGGCAGCTTAGAAATTGACTGACTAGTTTGTTTACAGTGAGTATTTAAAGAAAGTGTGTTGCGAAAAATGGAAATTTTACATGAAGGTTTTCATTGGATGATTTTTTTTACAATTTTAGTGAAGTCTAGCAACAGAAATGCATAGAATCACTTTGTTAAAGTTTACAATTTATTTTCGGAATTTTGTCATGGGTGCACATCCACCATTGATGAATTTTGATGGTCAACCAAAATCATTTATTATTCAAAGAAAGGAAAAAAAAAAGAAAAAAAAACAACAACAACCATTGATGCCGTGCACAACATGATTGAAGAAGATCGGCACATAACTTACAATGAGATAGAGGCATCCTTAAGCATATCAAAGACTGCAGTACACTTGATTTTGCATGAACTTTGAGCTTGAAAGAGATCTATTTCTCATGGATTCCACAAAATTTGAATTAAACTCAAAAGATGCTTGTATTAATAGGTGTAAGGAAATAATAAAATTTCACCGAGGAATTTAAAACTTGGTATACAACATCATAACAGGTGACATTTTAATATATTCGTATGAACTGGAAACTAAATAACAATACACTTTTGGGGGTTCCAAGATGAACCGAATCCCATAAAAGTTGTTCGTTCATGAAACACTTTCAAAAGAATGTGGCTTGTTTCTTTAGTTGTACTAAAATTCATGGACAGCGATTTTCATCACCTCAAGAAGCTGTTGAAGCCTTTAAAAACCTGTTTTCAAGATACCAAATTCAGAGAGGTAAAAATATTTTGAGACACGTAGGCAAAGTGTATAAATCTTAAGGCAAATATTTTGGAAATCAATAAAACTACTTGTTCCCTCCCCCTTGTTTTCTTTCCTAGTTTTTGTAAAAACTTAAAAGGTGACCCTCATACATTTCACTTCAGTGCCATTAGCTTTGTGTTTCCTTTACTATTTGGAAGGGGAAAAAAAAAGGTTAAAATATGAATTTTGTGTATTCTGTTTCACAGGTATTCTTAACATTCACAAAGCATCAGAAAGATGCAACTAGATGATCCTGAACTTCAGCTGGACTGCATCATTTCTCATTGGAACTAGCATTATCACTGAAGACAGCATATGCCTGTGACATGTTCATCTATCATACTGATCATTATTATTTCATACTATTATAATTTTTATATCTGTTAAAGAGTATAATAAAAGTATTGTTTTGTATGTTAATTATTTTGCAGCATCACTGACTGCATTGTTGTAAATCAGCAGTATTATTTAAATATTATTTATAAGGTTTAAAACTTCAAGTAGCAGATCTGTTCATGTAATGTAATGTCTGACATATTTAATTCCTAAACATATAAATGCCATGTTAAATTGCATTGGTTAAAGCTTTCACCTGTCATAGGCATTAAAGCTTGAAATGTGCAGCTTTGTATAAGATGTTAATTATTGGTCATTAATGCAAACTGAATAAATAGTGTATTATGATACGTGTGCAGAATGTTCATTATTGGAGCTGAAGGGAAGTTTTTATTTGTGAAAGTAGGTTATGTATGTAACTCGTATTTTATTCTGCTTCTTTTTATTGTTAGTATTATTCAGGTAAATTAATTTCTTTTAAATTGAATATTCCATAAATTTGGTTGGGCATTTGAGGTACAATCAATAAATTCTAAGACCAGTTCTTTAACAGCAAATAAAGTTACATGATATACATTTGGCTACCAACTGCTTTGAAGTAGTCCTCTTTGGACTGTACACCAATCCCATCACTTCTACAATTTTTATTGTTCCTACTGGAATAGGAATTCTTGAAGCGCATCAAGCACCGTATGCAATTCTTGTTGGATCTCTTCCACAGCATCAAAATAGTGACCCTTTAGCTTCAACCTCATTACTGGAAACAAAAGCTGGCCAAATCTGGTCAACATGGCAGGTGGAGGAGTGAAGACGATGGGTACAAAAGGCACATAATAATTGCAAAAAATTACCTAAACGCTGAGGTTTATTTAATTTTTAAAATTAGTGTACAGAAAGTTATGAACTAATTTATACATGGATATAAGTGCTATGCAAGTACAAATAGATATAAGAATAATGATGTGATAATTTAAAAATTAATTTTATATGCATATATAATGTTCCAAGTTCTTATTTGAAGAATCTGAAAATAATATTGTTTTTGAAGCATGTTTTAACTCCTTTGGGTTCTCAGATTATAAAAAATTAATTGCAAATGAAGAGAACTTTACAGCCTATGACACGACATAAGGATAATGACAATAACAACCTGATTGTATGCACTTATTAAAGCAAAAAAGGAAAAACTGACCTGTCTCATCCCTCGCTTGGGGCATGAATTCATAACTGAATTTATACCTGCTCCTCTGACAATAGCTACCCCTCCACCCACAAGCAACCCTTTCCAGACTAATCATTAAATAGGAATGTGATTTTTTTCCAAGAATGTGAGTAAAGGATGTATGAAGTTCTTATTTCTCAGTTGAATAGTGAAATTTCTGACGTTTTAAAAGTTATCCTTATGTAAAACGTCAATAATGTAAAAGTCTTTATTACTCAAAGTAAATGCAAAAAAAGACAAACTAAAGAATCAAGGGACAAGAAAATGACAAAATAATGACGTGAAATTGAAAAAAATTGCCCTAAAAATAGAAAATGGCACAAAATGACCTAATAAATATGCATTTTCATAAACTGGAACCCATGTAAGGATTTATGTACTCATTAGCAATGCCTATGATACAACAACTAAAAGATGGCATGTTATCAGAATCTGGGCCCTACTTATCATCACCAAATGCCCTTCCTTAGACATCTCAAAATACATAGTAAAATGTGGCATTCACAGCTTGACTGCAGGAAGAAGTTTGCAACACATATCTCAAATTTGTTGAACCTTTTTTGGGAACATTGTATGTCAGTGGTTGACTTGGACTCTTGTGGTCATCCAATGATCCAATGACATTTGACATTCTTGAAGTCAAATGTCATTCAAAACACCTCTCCTGTCTGACTGCTTCATTGGCATAGGTACACTGTTAACATTTCATGAATCTCAGTTGCTGATTGGAGTTTCACACAGAATACGATCCTTGCTGTCTTTTCCAGTTTCTGGTCCATAGTGAGATCACAAATGCCTGTATGCCTGTGGTCACAAAGGCATGTTTAACACAAATCTCAATGAAGAAGACTTATGAAACTTGTTTAGTATCTCACAAGAGCTATTCATTGTTATTGCTGCATGTACATGTCAACCACATGAGCCATTTATTCCAACAGTTACAGTTTCGAAATATAATGATCATACCTTTTGGAGTAGCCTTTTTACAAGTAAAACAAATCACACCTAGACAAAATAGCTGTATACTGTTATATAGGTTCTTACATTTATTTGAATGAACAGCTTGAGATAAAATTTGCTATAATTTTACTTATTGCACAGACTGTATAAAGTATCACTAGGCTGCATTATTGCCTAAGTCCTTGAAACAGGAGTCCTTGTGAATTTAGATGCCTGTATGGTTACCCATAGTTCATTGTACTTTTCACATTCTCTATTGATTGCCTATAGTAAGTAGAGAAAAATATTGTATTCAACCCAAATATTTGTTATCAAGATTTCACCATAAATAAATGTTTTAAATTCTGTGATCCAAAAAAAAAAGCATTTTTAGGAAAAGTTCAGCTGGTGTGTGTGTGTGCACACACACGTGTGTAGCATAACTCAAAAATGAAATGCTGGATAAATACCAAACTTGGTACAGTAGACCCTCACTAATTTGAAATTGGATAAACCGAAAACTCGGTTAATCCATAGTAGCTGCTTGGTCCCTGCTGAATTACATGGAAAAATCTACCTCTTAAACCGAATTTCAGATATTTCTTACTACAAACTAAAATTTGGTCCCCTCATTACATATTCCATATGTTATTCTTCATTTAAACTGAACATGTATGTTGTGCTGTGCATTACAGTGTTTTCTGTTATGCATTTCACATAATTTTTCTCAATTTTCTTTTTCACTGTCCAGCCCCATGCTTCAAAAAAAGGCTCGTGAAATTCTGAAGAAAGAAGGTATTTCTGAGTTTGTGTCTTCTGAGGGATGGCTATGGCATTTTCAGAAGAGGCATAAAATCAGTGCTGTCAGTGTCTGTGGAAAGGCACATAGAGTAAACAAGGAAGATACCAATGAATGGGCACGGGAGTTTCAATCTAAGTTCTCTCATCATCACCCAAGAAATGTGTTTATTATGGGTGAAACAGGCATTTTCTATAACTTGATGCCTGAAAAAGCACTACGTGCCAATGGTGGAACATGCAGCAAGGGGAGACTGGTGGTGGTCTTGTAATTCAGATGGTTCTGAGAAGCTCAAACCATTAATGATTGAAAAATACAAAAAATCTACGTTGTTTTAAGGACAACCTATTCAATCTGCCAAATCAGTACGAGAATAACAATAAAGCTTGAATGACCAAATCTCTTGAAGATTCAACAGCAAATGGCTGTGAGAAAGAGGAACCTTTTGCTAACTTTGGACCACTGTTTGGCACATCAGTTTGATGACCTGGAACTTCCGAATATAAAAGTTGTCTTCTTACTAGCTAACACCACGAGCCGTCTGCAACCATTGGATCAAGGAATAATCGCCTCAATGAAGCGTAATTACAGACACCGACTGGTTAAGGCTGCCATCAGTGCAATAGAACTACAAGAAACAGTTGCACATTGGAATGTACTGCAAGCCATCTGCAACATATCTGCTACTTGGGATGAAGTTACAACAGACACCATAACTGTTTTAAGAAGGCCTGGACAGCAACTGATAATGCTGCTGAAACTGAACAGGAAACCATGATCCACATCTGAACTTATAATGTGGTTACAATTGTGGATTCTAATAATGCTCTTCTACATGTTTACACCCGGTTGGTGCCCTCTTGTACCATCATTATGGAAGAATGGATGTAGGTAGACAACAACATCTGTGCTGCTGAAGAACCAGTCATCTGCTGATGATACAGAAGAGAATGATAATAATTTACTGTTATCTTCTGAGGAGAAACATGAAGATACGACACTGTAACCCCACGCTGAAGTTGCAGCTGCAATTTCTGTTCTCGAGAGATTTGCTGCCATTTCTGATATCTCCATGGCATTTAAGGCTGCCCTGAATGTGGTATCTTCAGAGAGTGCCATAATATTATGACCAACAGTCTGCCAAAAACAACTAATGATTTTTTTTTCAAATTATATAACTTAAAATGTATAATGGATAAGAGTTGTAACTAAAACATGTGTTCCGTTTAAAACTTAGTGTTAAAAGAACGGTATATTTAAAGTGTTTCTTAAGGTTATTGTTTGTTGTATTATATGACTCACTAATTCAATGAGTACAATATTGTTCCAAATAGTACTGTTTTAAAAAAAATTACGACAAGCATTTGACGGTATACTTTCTCAGTTAAACAAATGCCAGATATACTGTATACAGAAGTTATTTTTACTTTTTCTTAGAAGTGGAACATCCTCATTCGTTGGTACGCATAACAAGAGAGAAAGTGAACTCAAGTCATATTTTCAGATAATACAGGACTATTTTTACAAAACCTCATTAATTCAAACTTTGTTAAACTGAATTGGCTATTCTACGGCCCCTTGGAATTTGGTTAAATGAGGGTCTACTGTATTTAAGTTCACTATCTTCCAAAAATGCGTTACAAAGATTTTAAGAAATCCCCCAACCCAAACTATGCATTATATGGAAAACTTCAATATGTTATTTTCTTAAAAATAGCTCTAACTATTTTGATTAAAATACCATATATTTAAGATATTTACATTTCAAATAAAATGTATATCATGAATTTTCTGGGAATAGCCTGTGTCCTCTTCATTCTGAAGGAATTTTGTATAAGTTTGTTTAACTGGTAAATCTTAAGAGAAAGACAAAAACATACCACACTAGAAATGTAAAATTCTAAATCACAATTTATTTCAAATAATGTTTCTAGTAGCATCAGCCATTACCAAGATATCTGTTATTATTGGCTTGAATTTTGCAACTCGTCATTATTTTTAAAGTACTATTGATACTCAATTGTTTCTTGCAATGCCATGGACAGGATAAGGAAATTTGAAACCACTTTTAAACATCTACCAATTCAGTTCTATTCCCTTGTATCTACAACAAAATGTATAATGGAACAATTTCAACCAAGGTTTATCTCAGCTGACAAAGCAGATAGAAAAAATAAGATTGCATAAGAGTAGTGTGCAGAAGTTATATAAAAATCTGATGTGTTACACTCACATGACTTTCTCTACTCTTGTACAATCTATTTTTACAAACGCCTATTCTCCATATGCTTCATATTAATCGAGATATCGAGATGTCCATCTTATTTGTAATTTTCTTGTAGATGCAAGGGGAATATGGTAGCTTTTAAGCGATAGTCAAATATTTTATCGCTGGTTGCTATGTGGCGCATTCCATTCTCTTTGCATGTCCAGGACATAAAAAAAATGAATAACGAATTTGAGAAAAAGTATAAGTATTGGAAAATTTAAGGAAATAACAAGCAATATCTCGAAAACGGTTCACTCAACAAAAAAAATGTATATGATATAAGTTGTGTATTTTAACGCGATCTAATTTTTTGTGTAGTAAAATTTTGTCTATCTCTTATGGTTTACCAGTTATGCAAAAGTCGTTCATAATGAAGAATACTTTTGGAGACATTCCCAGAAATTTCGAGATATACATTTCATTTCTCATGACATTATCTTAAACATATGATATTTTCATCAAAATCGTTAGAGCCATTTTTGAGAAAATTAAAATTTTCGAAAAATGTTCCATGTAAAGGGTAGTCTGGGGTGGGGGGATTTTCTTGAAAATCTTCGTGTCGCATCTCTGGAAGATACTGAACGTAAATATCAAGTTTGGTGTTTATCCGACTGTTAGTTTTTGAGTTATGCTGTTCACAGACACACACACACACACACAGACACACACACGGACATGTTTCCAAAAATGCTTTTTTTGGATTCAGGAGGTCTCAAAACATGTATTTCCGGTGAAATCTCAGTATCGAATTTTTGGGTGGAATGCAATACTTCCCCTACTTACTATACGTAGTAGAGAAAGTAAAAATAAACTATAATGGATAGAGAAAGTCACGTTAATGTAAAACATCATATTTCTCATTTCCCTACTATGTACCTAGTAGGTAGAGGAAGTATTGCATTTCACCCAAAAATTTGATATGGAAATTTCATCGGAAATACATGTTTTGAGGCCCTTGGAATCCCTAAAAAGGCCTTTTTCAAAAAGGGTTTAAATGTGTGCATGTGTATGTGTCACAAAAAAGTAAGATTTTCAACTTCTGGTAGACAGTGGCGCTAATGTACCTATAATTCCAGCAAAGTTTGGTGACAATTTTGAGAGTTCCTATAAATTGTATGCAGCCAATGGGACTGAAATTCCTACATATGCATTAAAGTGGTCACTCTATATTTGGGATTGCAATACCATTTTCAGTGGCCATTTATTGCAGCAGAAATCAACAAGGCAATATTAGGAGCTGATTTTTTTAATAAATTCCAACTTTTGGTTGATATACATAACAAAAGGTTGATAGATGGTGTAGCTAAGCTATGTTCTACAGATGAATTATGCTAGTTTCACAAGAAAATGTAGTGAGACATGAGTCAGGATTTTAAATCTATGGACCTATTGTCTCAATATCCAGAAATAATTAAACCCAATTTGGTACTTAGTAAAGCTAAATATAATATTAGGCACCACATTCACCTGAAAGACTACCTGTTTATGCTAGGACAAGACAATTAGACCCAAAGCACATGGAAGTGGCAAAACAATTTCAATTCATGCTGGACAGTGATATTGTTAGGCCCTCTAAATCCCCCTGGGCCAGCCCTCTTCATCTTGTAAACAAAAGAAATGGCTCTTTAAGACCTTGTGGTGATTACAGAAGATTAAGTGAGAAGACAGTTGCTGATTGTTATCCTATACCGTGGATAGAAGATTTTCAGTGCATCCTGAAAGGCAAGAAGGTGTTTTCAAAAATTGATCTCTTCAAAGCTTACTACCAGATACCTATTCCGAAGAGAATACACAAAAAACTGCTATTATTATACCTTTTGGCCTTTTTGAATTTAATGTAGTGAGTTGTGGACTCAGGAATGCGCCTTCAACATTTCAACACTTCATTAGTGAAGTACTTTATGGACTAAATTTTGTTTTCCCTTATTTAGATGACTTTTTAATGGCTTCATCCAACATGCATCATTTCCCACATCTGCAGTTACTATTAAGACAAAGAGTCATGTTATTACGAAATACCAACATGTGATGGAAATTCTTTGTTGGAGTTTGAAAACAAACTTCATGACCTGAATGATATAAGTTTGGAAATGTTAATATTTGAAAATCCATTTTCAGTCCAACCAGAAGAAGCTCTACTAAACTGTCAGCTGGAGATCCTTGGGTGTGCAGAATAATGCATGGATGCGCAGCAGTGGGAAACTAGGGATGGAATTTTGGAAACTAGCAGATACAATTTTGTGTCCTAATCTGAAGAATCTCACCTCTCATATATTAGAAATGTTTGGAGGAACTTATATCTGTGAACAGTTCTTCTCAGTTATGAACAATATTAAGAACAAAAGCAGATCGAGAATAAGTGATTCTAACCTAACACTGCATTTAAATGTTACTAAATTATAGCCAGCATTGACAGGCTCATAGCTCCAAAGATCTCCAAATCATGACCCAAAAAAGTCCGATTGATATGCTGTAGTACTCATATTCTATTACATCACATAATGAAAATAAACAATAGTTTGACAACATTATGATTTTTAATGCTATCAAGTGTCCACCAATGACCCTATTCTCTGTGGCATTGCTTGTTATTCCAGAGGCTACAGTAGCTGGGATGAAATGTTGGGGGAAGTTTGGGCAAGACTATTTCCCCTTCAACAGCACCCCTGTACTAAATACTGGTAGCATATGCTGATAGGTATTCTAAAAAGAACTCTACCAAGATCCCTTAGGTTTTAAACAGTTAATGTTGAAATTGTCAGTAAGAAAAATATGGAAAATAAGACTTGTAAGCAAGTATTTAATCCATTGCATGAAGGTATTCATTGTGCCATTTTTATTGAATAAGTTTCGCTCCAATTCAGGAATTGAACATCAAGACTAAATATAGTTTCTACAGGTTCTGTAGAAAGCTTGAACGTTTATACACCCATGAAATATTAACAAAACCATTATTATACATTATTATGTATGTAAAAAGAATCAAAGAAAATAAAATGAAATCCTATAAAACAAAAGAAAAGAAACCTCTGTTCATATGAGAAATAAATATTTCACTTTGTCAGTATTAGCAACTTTCATTTTACTGACCACTTCCTTGGCTTGACTTGTACTATAAGCCACTTTTGTATGATAACCATTTTTAGTAACTGAAACTGACCTGCAAGGATGACTATACTAGTAAAGTGTATTTTTATATTTAAATATGTCAAGAGTAGCACCTCATTAAATACTAAAAAAATCTTTTATAATTGATGATTTTTATATTCTCATAAAGTGAGAGAGAGAGAGAGAGAGAGAGAGAGAGAGAGAGAGAGAGAGAGAGAGAGAGAGATGTTTTTACACACCACCTCAAAGAAATCTTGCAAATTTCCTGAAAAATATATCTGTACTTTAATCACATTTTCATCCAAATAAATAACATGTTGCCAGTTAATTTGTAGCATTTTAATTGTTTAATGTTTTATATGCTCTGAGTTACAAAGAAAAAAAAATCTTATATATTACACATGTCCATTATTCCCTCCACATTCAGATAATATAGTTATTACTGTACTGAATTCTTTCTTTCTGTTTTAATTTTCTCTACCGACTACTTATGGTAGGTAGAGGAAGTTATGTATTCCACCCAACAGTTTACTGTTGATATTTCGATGAAAATGCATGTTTTAAGGTTTGCTGAACCCAGAAAAGGCATTTTCAGAAATGTCCCAATTTTTAAATGAAAAATTGGATAAATAGCCATTTCTAACCCACAATCATGATTTTAATTAAAACATATCACATTTGAAATATTAAAATGTAGAAGGATAAATAAATCAAAAGTATATATCAAATGTTCTGTAAATAGTCTTTGAATGTCCTCTTCAGTCTTGTTGAGTTTTATATGCTTGTGAAAATGTAGGGGAGAGTCAATATCTTATTTCAGGAAACATTTATATCTTAATGAACTTGAAGTAGTATCAAATTGTTACAAATTGTATTTATTTCGAGCCCCACGTTGGTGCGGCAATTTGAAGTAGTATTTGTGTGTATTTGTGTATTTGTGTCCCCACGTGGTGGATAATGTTTCTCACGTAATGTTGTTTACCTCACTAATGCAGCCATCTCGTGTGACGTCATTCGTTGGTCTGGCTCGTAGTTCCCTCTGACGTAGCAATCTATATGAATTAGTTTTAAGGTTATGTATATTGTCTTCCGGCCAGCTATTTAGGTAGGCATTTAATTCTTGCAGGGTGTGAAGCGGAAAAGGAATCTTTTATCCAAAGAAATTACTAATGAAGAAATGTGTTTTATAATGTTTTATTGTCGAACACGTGCACTAACACTTTCACAAATTTATCTTGATAATCGCCATACTGAAACTGTTTCTAATAACTTCTCACTTTTAACTCACGTACTTCAATTTTTGTATATAAGTAACTTTGTAATATTTTAGATCTTTAATTATTTTCACTGCGTGTAATTTGACGAACTGAAGGACCGATAGGCGACATGTAGTCACGTATTGTACACGAATCTTTGATGAACTGAGCGGGAGACGATGTGTAATGCTTCGTGAATCTTGCCGAACTGGGAACGATGTGTAATGTGTCGTGAATCTTGCCGAACTGGGGAACGCTTGACTTCGAGCATGGCTATTTATAGGCTTGCCCCAAGATACACCTAAAGATTATAAATGAATTACCATTGGCTAATAAAACGCGCCAACATTAGCGTCTATTTTACTATCCAATGAAAACCATTAATACATATTACTTTTATAGAATGTTCTGGAAGCTTTTTTTACTGAAAAGGCGCGAAACATTACGTAACTTCCTGGTTCCCGGTAACGATAAACAACTCAATCCCTTCATTGCAGTATTGTTATTGTTAACAGTTTCAGTAGAGCCGAAAATTATTATTTACCATTAATAATTACAATTATTAAACCTCTGAAATCAATGTTACATAAAAATACATATTCATATGTAAATAATTATTTACATTAAAGTAATTTGTGATACAAATTACCGTCTCATATGCCCCACTAGAAATATAATTATAAATATTTATAACCTGTTTAGAAATTTTATAATTTTGTTTTTAGTCTCCTAAATCTTGTAACACACGCTATTCACTTTCACTTTACACTTCACACGTATTTAACACACGACATATGTTTTATCTCGCCACTACTTACTGGCTTTGGTTTAATTAATTTTAGATATTAATCTGATATCACAAATTTTTTTATAGCAAATACTATACCCTAAACTATTTATTTACTACTACCAAATTGTTTACTTTAAGTTGTTGACAAAAATTTATACATTTAAGATTTTTGTAATTATTATACATATTTACCAAAATATTCACCCTCAACACAAATATTTACATCTCTTAAATCTAGGCATTGTTTCACATGTTCTGTTTGCTACATAAGTATTTGTTTCAATTATTTTTAATTATATTTACCAATTTTTTTGTTATTTTGTACTTTGTTTTAACAATACTCTTTGAATTGTATTTACGTACTTTTAATTTAATATCATCTTAAGTTTCAATCTTTGCATTCTTAATTTTTAAATCTTGGAATTGTATTTACGTACTTTTAATTTAATATCATATTAAATTTCAATCTTTGCATTTTTAATTTTTAAATCTTGGAATTGTATTTACGTACTTTTAATTTAATATCATCTTAAGTTTCAATCTTTGCATTCTTATTTTTCAAATGTTGTTACAGTTACTAAAATGTATTTATTTATTTATTTTTTTTTTTAAAACATTTCTCTCTCTCTTTTTTTTTTTTTTTTTATATAACTTATTTCTCTTTTCAAATGACATATATATAAATAAATAGTTAACCCTCTTACGTTCCAATACATTTCTCTGCGAGTCATCTTTACCTATCCAGCATTTACTTTACATTTCATTGCTAATTACCCTCCTGGATCAAATTGTGTGTGGCTAAACATTACTCGTAGCCGTAACCTAACCTTCAAATTTTTGTTCATGAATAACCTCTTGTATTCATATGACATTTCGTTCCCTGATAATATTTGAAAACAATCTACAGTTACTTGAACAATACATCTTTTAACAATTTTCATTTTCAATTCTTCTACTATCTTTTTAACTTGAGAATGCTCTGACAAATCTGTACTAAACTGTACTGGACTGGAGTTTTCATTTTGAACATCTTGGTACAATTTATTTCTTTGCATTACTGTCTCATTCTGTATTTCTAATATCTCCCCTCTGAAATTAACTTGCGCCTGATTTACATCTACATTCATAACCTCTTTTATCTCTCTTAGCTCACTTGTAATACTACTCATTTGACTTCCTAACTCTGTACATTCTACATTAACCTCACTTTTAGTATTAACCTCACTTTCTTTGTTACCTATTTCCTTGCTCATGTCTAGCATTTTCTTTGCAAATTCTCCTATCTCACTTACTATTACTTCCTCATTTTCATCTCTCATTTCTGGCATACTACTATCTAGCTTCATAACTTTCTTTTCAGTTTCTTCACTGCTTTGATTTACTGTTTGCTCTAATTTCTCATAACTATGAATTAGTTTATCTAAATTCTCATTATACTTTTGCATATCTGCTCTCAATTCCCTACTCATGTCTCTCAGCATTTCCATAATCATACTAGCATCAATAGTAATATTTCTCGCTATTCTATTCTTACTTTCTGCACTAACATTTCCTCCCTCCAATATTACATTGTTTGAGCTTTTTTTTGTAACCTGTATTGACTTACAGCTAACTGTTACACTATCTCCCTCCATCATTGTTTTTTCTATATTATTAGTGGCCATTGTTTTTGTTTTCTAAAAAAAATACAATCACCTGACTTTGTGATGCTGTCTGTTGATGTAGCTTTGATGTCCAGCGTTCTGCCCCATTCTCCTAGGTTTGTATGTCGCTTCTGCGTTGTATCGTGATGAATCTACGTCGTTTCGATGTTTTCTTGTAGCTGAATTACCCTTCTGTCTCGGAATCTGCGTCTTGTAGGTCGTTTCACTGCTGCTTTCGCCTGTTTCTGGTTATTCTTGTTCCTTTCCTAGTCGTCTAGCCTTCCTTTCCTAGTTGTCGCTCCACGTTGATGCGCCAATTTGAAGTAGTATTTGTGTGTTTGTGTCCCCACGTGGTGGATAATGTTTCTCACGTAATGTTGTTTACCTCACTAATGCAGCCATCTCGTGTGACGTCATTCGTTGGTCTGGCTCGTAGTTCCCTCTGACGTAGCAATCTATATGAATTAGTTTTAAGGTTATGTATATTGTCTTCCGGCCAGCTATTTAGGTAGGCATTTAATTCTTGCAGGGTGTGAAGCGGAAAAGGAATCTTTTATCCAAAGAAATTACTAATGAAGAAATGTGTTTTATAATGTTTTATTGTCGAACACGTGCACTAACACTTTCACAAATTTATCTTGATAATCGCCATACTGAAACTGTTTCTAATAACTTCTCACTTTTAACTCACGTACTTCAATTTTTGTATATAAGTAACTTTGTAATATTTTAGATCTTTAATTATTTTCACTGCGTGTAATTTGACGAACTGAAGGACCGATAGGCGACATGTAGTCACGTATTGTACACGAATCTTTGATGAACTGAGCGGGAGACGATGTGTAATGCTTCGTGAATCTTGCCGAACTGGGAACGATGTGTAATGTGTCGTGAATCTTGCCGAACTGGGGAACGCTTGACTTCGAGCATGGCTATTTATAGGCTTGCCCCAAGATACACCTAAAGATTATAAATGAATTACCATTGGCTAATAAAACGCGCCAACATTAGCGTCTATTTTACTATCCAATGAAAACCATTAATACATATTACTTTTATAGAATGTTCTGGAAGCTTTTTTTACTGAAAAGGCGCGAAACATTACGTAACTTCCTGGTTCCCGGTAACGATAAACAACTCAATCCCTTCATTGCAGTATTGTTATTGTTAACAGTTTCAGTAGAGCCGAAAATTATTATTTACCATTAATAATTACAATTATTAAACCTCTGAAATCAATGTTACATAAAAATACATATTCATATGTAAATAATTATTTACATTAAAGTAATTTGTGATACAAATTACCGTCTCAAACTATAGAATATATCTCAAATCAAATTTGAAATGGAATCAAAGGAAAAGAAATAAAAGTGAGAAATATAAATAAATAAATAAAAATTTGAAATACTCCATCCTGGTACCTGGTTTCTTACACCTGGACGTGCATTGCAAACCTTTATATTTTATTCCACATTTACCAAAAAACGTGTCATATACATTATCATTTACAGACTTTATTTATAACTAGATAAGAACAAAACAAACTTATAAGAGTAAAATAAAAAGGAAAATTAGCACCTAAATAAAGTACCCATATTTTAACTAATTTCTATCTGCTGGAAGCCAGCAAAACAAGTAACTTGAAACCAGCTACTACCCCTAACTAAACTATTTGTTCTAGATCTAATATTATCTACCGGTATCCCGCATTAAAATGTACTGTATCCACTACAAATATATTGCATCTTTTATATTTCTTTATGAGTTCTACACTTGTGTGTAAGTTATTTATTTAGTCTTAATTTCACTTAGTTTTACTTTGCTTTCTATTAAAATTTTATTACTTCAATATAATATTAAACTCTACATTCACCATGTTATTATGTGATCTCATTCAAATTGTTTAATTTACTTACTTTATTATTATTATTAATGTGCAATTTTATTTAAAATGTGCTCTTTAACTGCTGTGGTCCTTAGCGCCCCATTCTATATTGGGCATGAAAGACCGGAAATTTTGCTCAGAGGCCTCTTTATCAGGCTTGAGGTTCTTTTACGTGCCGTAAATCTACGACACAGGACCACTGGCTTTATTTCCTTTCCAAAGGAAGCCATACTAAGGATTTTTATGCCCGAAAAAATCCATTGAACCCGCGACCTTGGGAATAAGAGGTTAGCATGGTAACCACTACACCACGATGACGACATAATTTTATTTATGCATTATATATTATTAAGTATTGTATACAACCACAATATTTATTTCACTTAATTATCTCTTCTAATAATTCCACCATACAACTTTACTTATATGTTTCTTATTATAACTTTAAACTCTTCATCTAACTTCATCATACTATTTTTACTTACTTGATTTAATTTAAATTGTTTAAATGACTTAATTATTTTAATTTATTTATTTATCTGTTTAATTATATATTTCTGTTATTTATTTTATTTAAATTCTACATAATTTATACTTCTCTACAGCTATACTTTCCTCTATTTTACTTATTTATCATCTTAAATAATTTCACCATATTACTTCACTTATCACTTTTCGCTATTATTATATCTGCCTTTTAATTTAAATTACTTATTTATCTACTACTCTATAGCTTCACAATGCAATAAATCCCTTATAGCTCTTTTCGTTATTAAATTTAAAATTATAATTCACTATTCTTCAATAACTCACTTGCTTACTTTCACTCTATTTACTTTTAATTTAACTTTATAACCTCTTGGGTTAATAATTTAACTCACTACACTTCACTATTTCACTCAACCTTCTTTTCACTATTTCACTTTTTAATTCTATCTTTTATAACCATATAGGTTAGAACTCTAATTCACTACACTTTTACTCAACCTATTTTTCATTTAAAGCATTTTATTAATTTATTTAAATTGGCACTGTAATTCACTACACTTTACACTAATCTTCTGCTGGTCACTGCTACTGAACTACCTCCCTTCCTCCTTGGCTGACTCCTTCTTCCCCCTTTTCCTGAAGCTAGCCGCTCACATCCTGGCACCACCTTCTCCTTGCTCCTCATATAGTTATTATCTCCTTCCTCTTCTTTGCCTCCACATTCCTGCACCATTTCTCTTCTAATTTCGTTAATTGTAATATAATAAATCTTCTAATCATTTCTTTCCCACTATATATATCATCTCCTCCTCCTTTTCTTCTCTCTTCATCACTGCTGTTCTTCTGCCATTCCTATCCTAGTTTTGTTCAGTTAATAATGTAAATTTCATCTAGTCGTTTCCTTGGTAGTGTATTTTTCTTCTTTCCCATTTTAGTTATTGTCTCTATCCTCTTCTTCACCTCTGCTGTTACTCCACTATTTCTCTGCTCATATTAACCTCTTCTTTCCCACTATAATTGTCATCTCCGCCCTCCTCTTTTCTTCTTCGCCATTCCTATTAATCAATTTCACCTAATTATCTCCTTGGTTATATTCTTTTTCTATCTGCCCAATGTTATCTCCCCATAGTAGCCCCATAAAAACTTCTTCTGCTATAAATTTGATCATTATCCCTTTCTTCTTCTACCTCTTCTTCTCCATCTCCTTCTTCTTCCCTCATCATCCAGTTCTAGTTTATGTGTCACTTCTAAATGGTGAATTATTTAACTGGTTATAAATATTTTGTATTGTTATTCTTTCCAATCTTCTAACTTCTACTGCTTCAACTACCACTGCTACCTTCTCCTGCTCTATTCTTTCATCCTGGGCTGGCTTGATAATTTTGTGCACTAATTTTTCAAGATATATGCATAAATCTTCATTCCTTAATATATAACCAATTTGATAGCTGCTTAATTTTGTTCTTTCTTCTATGTTTGATCCGCATACCTTACACATTCAAACAGGACATGTTCTGGTGTGTCTTGTGTGCCACATCGTGTACAGATGTCATTCTCATTCTTCTTAATCTTTTTCCAATAAGTTCTATATGGTCCATGCCCTGTCAGATAATGTATTAGTTCTTTCATTGGTTTAATATGCCTTAAATTTAACCTTTCATTTATATTACTGAATATATTATGGGTTCTTCTACTCTCATTTATTTGATTCCACTCTAGCTGCCAAATTAGTTTTAATTTGTTCTTTATTTTGTGTATGGAATTGCAACATGAACCTATAATTTCTTCTCTTAAGTCAAAATGCTGCACCTCCAATCTTACTAATAAATCAATTGGCAAAATTCCTGTAGAGACTAATGAAGCCATTGTGGGTGTGGTGCTAACTGCCCCTGTATAACAAGGTAGAATTTTTCTTTGCGTACTTCTTAATTGATTCCTAATTTTTACATCATGCATTCTTGTAGCCCACACCCCAGTTCCATGTGTGATTATTGTTGCAAAAAATGTATTATGGTACGCAGTAATAACATTTAGAGATGTTTTAAAATTTAATTGTATTAGCCTGACTGATTTCATCATGGTTTTGGATTTAACATGTAATGTGCGTTTTCTAAAATTTTGCTTTTTATCTAAAAACATTCCCAAATATTTTACTTCCCTTTCCCTTTTTTTGTAATATGATTATATTTTATTAGCAGATTTCTTTTTGGGCTTCCTTTAAGGATCATATAACATGATTTTGAGGGGGAAATCTGTAATTTGGAATTATAACACCATAATTTTAATTTCCATGTTAAATTATTGGTTTGTTTTTCCAGCTCATTACCCTCAATAATAAAAATAACATCATCTGCATTAGCGATGGTATTTTTCACATCTATATCATTATTTAGTTCTTATAATAAAGTTTCCATCACTAAATCCCAGAAAATTAACCCTAGGACCGATCTCTGGGGGCAACCTTTTGTTATTTGTTTATTAACCACCTTTCCTACTCCTTTTATATGTACTCTTCTATGTATACAATAATCCTTCAAAATGGCATAGACACTTTTGGGAAATTTTTCCTTTGTAATCTATTAAAAAGAAATGGCCACCATAAGTTATCAAATGCCCCAGAAATATTGATAAATATTCCTATTATATATTTGGATTTGGACTATTTAACTGTATTTATTACTTCAATTACTGCATTTTCCATGGACTTCTCTTTTCAGAACCCAAATTGTTTTTCACTTCTGCCAATCATTCTATATTCCATAATTATTTTATATATTAACCATTCAAAAACTTTCCAAATTGTATTTAATAAATATATGGATCAATAGGATTTTGGATCTTTAGCATTTCATTTTTTTACAATTATAACCTTGGCCTCTTTCCAACAATAGGGAAAAGTGACCTTGCCATAACAATCGAAGTGTTTAAATAAAAATGGTGTTAACTTTTTCATCCAAACAAATTAATACTTCATTAGTTATGCCATCAGCTCCTGTGGCCTTTTTTCTCTTGAGTTTTTGAATTGTTATTAATTTAATTTTGGATATATCAAATGGAAATATAACTTTATTATTAATGTATGTTAAGATCAGATTAATTCTTTTTATAGTATTATTTACATTGTTCATTCTAACTTCATCAGCAGGGAGCAATCTATCCAAAAGTTCATTTATTGATTCTTTCCAGCTTATGGTCATCATGCCAATTTCTTTCTGTATTGTTAAAATTTCTGGTTTCTTAATTTTTTCCATGATGATTTTATATGGAACTCCCCACACATTGGTATCCAAATTTGTTTCAATGAAATTTATCCACGAATTGCTTCTAGTTTTGTTTAATAGCTCTTTAAATGTTTCCTTAGCTTGTCTATAATTTCTTAAATTGATTTCCCATTCTTCTACCACTATTGATTTTTTATAAATTCTCCTCATTTTTCTTCATGCTTTTTGTAACGCATCAGTTCAACAGCTATCCAAATACTTTTTAATTCTTTGTTTAGGTACATTTTTCAATATAGCTAATTTAATTATATTCTCCAAATTGTTGGCATCTTCATCAACCAATGACCTCATGTATTCTAAGTTACTGTTATCAAAAATATTTTTCAATTCCTCCTAATCTGTTTGTGCATAATTTTAGCGTAATTTATCAAATTTAATACGCCCATCGTGTGGTATTGCTATACAGCAATTAAAATATATTAATCTGTGGTCGCTGGAAGGAAGGTCTTGCCCTACTTTCCAATTTTAAAATTGCAGGGTTAAATCTATATTAGAAGTTGCTCCTTGATGATTTTCATAAGTTGGTGGATTATGGGTTTGTTTTTTATAATCAGATTTAATTTCAAAATTGCTTCAAGTTCCTCTCCCCTTTCGTCTTTAGTTGTATTATACCACCAATCTGATTTTGCATTGGCGTCCAGTATATACAATATTTTGGCATATGTAAAAATTCTATTTATATTTTTTATTTTAGTTATATATGGTTAAATGTGATGGCTGTATTTGAAATAATGATTAGCGAGAATAAATTTTTCAGTTTCATTGGTAATTCCAATGAAGTTTGCATGAGAATCATTTATTTGTATTATACTATTTGCAAATTTGGGTTATTTATTACAATTGCCACCATTGGGTTATTTCCAGTGCTTATTATTCTTGCTTAGATGAGAATATGTGTAATTTTACCGTTTATAGAATAGGGTTCCTGATTACAAAGTATGTCTAGTTTTAATTCTTCAAATAGATGTTTTAATTCTGACATCACTAATCTGCTTCACTGTGCATTAATTTGTCCTATCTTGATTAATTTATAATTAAATTCAACGTAATCTTACATTGTGTCTTCTAAAAAGTACATATCCTGTATTAGCAAATGAGTGATGTTATATTCCAGTCTTAAATTGTTCTTCAGTTAATTCTCTTGACAATTTGTGCACTCTAATAATTCTTATATTTGGTGCCTTTCTGGATCTGGCTATTTTTGATGTAGGTTTTATACTTTCTTTTTTCTCATATTTAATATTGCTGCCTGATTGTTTGATGATAGAACCAAATAAATGATTTCTATTGCTGTAATCTTTGAAAAATGTTTGGTATTTTGTTTAATAGTGGTATGTTTATTTTTAAAAGGAGTATTTACTGCTTGGTGGACGTTTTTGGAAAGATCGATTTGCTGGGTTTAGGAATACAATTTTTAAGATAATTTGCTCCATCATGTCGAATCTGAGCATAACAATATGGCCACCTAAAGGTGTCCATCAAAGACAGTGCGTCCATAATATAGAATAAAATGTTTATAAATTTCCACGAGATCTAAAAAGCCATCTCGTCTTTTAAAAGCAACTTCCAGTAATTTTAACAATTCTCTTAGATTGGTTGGTATGTTTTGGACTTTTAAATCCATCTTACCAATTGCAAAACTGGCACAGGAAAAATAATTGATTCTCCATTTGCATTCAATCTATGAAAAACATGCCTCAAGGCCGCAATCATAGCTTGCCTTTCTTCTAATGGACTAAGCTGTAGCGATACATTGAAATCAGCATAAATTTTGTTAATGTTGCATGCTGTTGCTAGCCTTGAGAAATTTTCAGTTGAATCTTGCTTATTTTTGTTTCCTCACATGTACTTAATTTTTTATCTACTGGCATTAAAATTTTCTGTTCAATTATCATGATCCTTTTTGTTTTTTCTTCATCTTCTTCTCCTCCTCCTCCTCCTCCTCCTCCTCCTCCTCCTCCTCCTCCTCCTCCTCCTCCTCCTCCTCCTCCTCCTCCTCCTCCTCCTCCTCCTCCTCCTCCTCCTCCTCCTCCTTCTCCTTTGTCCTCATTATTTTGCATATTCTGAATATCCCTTTCTTTTTTCAGACATTATTCCATATGCGGATAGGAGGTATGAAATGTATGTATGTTTAAAACTAGAACAAAGGCTTTCTTGCAGGAACACTGCTTCTACACCGTAAAGGAATATTTACAGTTTAATAAATCCTTGTTTGCATAAGACATTGTACTAATCCGTTAAGTTATCTAGTAGTATGTCATTTAATTTATAAATATATCTATTGTATATCATAGTTGAACTCAAATTATATATAACTTTATTGTAATGTAAATATATAAATTTAACTATTGACATATCCTGTATCAATGTACTATGTACTGAATTGATGTTAAAGGATTAATAAATTGAAATTGAAATAAATTGTTAACAAACTTACAGAATCAGGGTTTCAACATTGTAACATTGAGGGCCCTAAGCCGCAAGGCGTAGCTGAGGGATTGAGGACCCTCAGCCTCAAAACATAGCTGAGGGAACTGCATGTCTAAACTCGAATGAGAACCCAGGATACTGCACAATCAACTCTATGCATTAAAAAACCCTGATTCCGTAAGTTTCTTAAAATTTCATACCTCCTACTCGCGTACGGAATAATCCTCCTACCTGCATACGGAATAATGTCCCTTTTTTATTCTCTTTTCTCCTCTTTCTTTTCTCTTCTTTTGCTTTGCATAAAAAGTGCAAAAAATCACTACTCCATGATCTTTTATTTATAATTTCTTCTTCTTCTTCACTAAATTCATCCTCTACTATTAAAGCCTGATAAGCAACATTTATTTTTATTCCTTGACTGGAACAATTATGTAACATTGTGTCAATTGTTATTATTTCTCTATCTTCAATTCCCATTTCTTCTTTAATGTTGTTTCTTCTTGATTTTTGTGGTAATAATGGTATGACTTCTGGTTTCCTGTCTTCATCTACTTTATCCTCAAAAGTATCCTTATGATTTATAATTATGTTCAGGTTTGTATTGTCCATCTTGTCTTGAAATAATATTTCATTGTTTGTATCCTGATTTCATTGCAGTTTCTTAATCTGCTTTCTCACAAATGTCTCACAAATGATAGATGAGAAACAACATACTGCAGTACTTATATGTGATAATTCGAAAGCTTTTGACTGCGTAAGTCATGACATATTATTGAATAAATTGGAATTTTATGGCATAAAGAATACTGCATTAGCCTGGTTTAAAAACTATTTAAAAAACCGGAAACAGAGTGTCATTCTGAATAATTCAATAAGAACGGCCCAATCAAACTGGAAAAGAATAACCACTGGTGTACCACAAGGTAGTGTTTTAGGCCCCCTATTATATATAGTATACACCAATGATCTCCCAAATTGCATAAATACTAAAACAGTTATGTATGCAGATGACATGTCCATCTTATTGAAAGGCATAAACAATGGTAATCTTATACAAAATGCAACAGTAACCTTAGCACATTTAAAGAAATGGTTCAGCAGCAATGGCTTAAAATTAAACACTTCAAAACATGTATTATGCATCTCTGTAATCGAGACAAAGGGATGGCTTACAACCTACCAATCAACCAGACAGACACTGCAAAAATATTAGGAGTGTATTTAAACAAATAATTAAAATGGGGCGATCATATTCATTACATTAACAAACAATTAAACAGAGCTTGCTTCAATATGTGTTGCATAGCTCAGGTTACTAACTTAGAAACTAGAAAAATTGTTTATTTTAGTTATTTTCACTCCATTATGACCTATGGAATCATACTTTGGGGTACACAGTGGGATGGGACACCATTTTCAAATGCCAAAAAAAAAAAAAAAAAAAAAAAAAAAAAATTCATACGTATAATGTCTCAGGTCGGATCAAAAGAACCATGTAGAAAGCTATTTAAAAAGCTTAAAATACTAACTTTACCAGCTCAATATTTATACAAATAAAACAAATATATCCACACAAATTATGATAACTTGTACAACTTACAATATCAACATAACTATGGAACCAAAACAAAAAACAACTTAAAATCATCCATGCATAGACTTAAATTATATGAAAATAGCCCACTTTAGGCAGGTGTAAAAGTGTATAACAAACTACCAAACCAAATCAAAGCCATAAAGGACCAAGGACTAAACAGGAAATTGAAGAGCTTATTAATAGACAAGGCTTACTAGAATGTAACAATATAATTACTGTTGTATAAATATTACTCTCTAAGGTTTTGTAATATATTTTCATTTGTTTATTTAATTAACCTAATTATACTTGAGTCACCTGTTTACTCAGCTTTGCTCATCTGATATGTAAACATTTTGTGATAATAAAGGATCTTATCTTAATTTGTGGACAATAACTCTTCTTATGCTTCTCCTTATTCTGCTTGGTGTATTACGCTTCTGTCATTTCCGTTTATTGTCCATACTTTCACAACTATTCATAATTGGTATTGGAGATACTCTATCCCAAAACATATGATAGGTTGGGCAATCTTGCTTGTCCTGACATTTGCAAAATTTTTTATTCCTCTTATGGCATGGTTGTTGCCCCTTTTATGCACACTCTTTCCAGTCATGATCTTCCTCTCCACAATGTCCACACGTGGATATTTGTTTGTTACAAAACTTTGAAACATGACCATAGTCATAGCATTTAAGACTTTGCTAATGATATAAAATCTTTGACATTCACGGACTGGAAGCCTATGTATAATCTTCCCCTCTGGAGTATTAATTTATGCAACCTTGCAGAAACTTCAACATGCCGAACAGTTTCTTGATTTCTTGGTCCTGCCTTAAATTGAAATTAGGAACTCATTGTCAAATTCCTCTTTGTTTTGAGGCAGTATTTTTAACACTTAAATGATTTCAGTGAAATTATAAAATATAAAATATAATAACAGCCCGCCTTAAAGCAATATGTGTATACTACAATATATAAAAAGTGTATATTACAGTCATTGTATATGTTTATATTATTGTGTACATATATAATAATGTTATGTGAATGTATTAAGTAATTTAATAATGTTGGAGCTGTGAGAATATAAGCCGAAAGTTGCTAACAATGAGGTAACCTTGAGGCAATAATGAATTTGGAAAGTTTAATATTACTAGTAATTCTTGGAACAATAATGTAATTTTTAAAACAGTTTATAAATAGCCAATCAACAACCAGAAAAGCTGAAAGTTAAATAAAAGTATTCTATTGAAGTAGGATTAGCCAATCAGAGATTTGAAATAGAGAAATTTACAAATTTAAGTGGTAAACGCCAGTCGCTAGAAGGCAACGTACCTGAGCGGTTTGTTCACTTGGTATGTATTCAGTGTGAGACATATAAAATTCATTACTGCTAGAATATTATAAAGTTTACATGTTAAAAAGTGCAAGTATTTAATAAATAATCTCACAGCTCTCTATATCAGTGAAGTGTTATTTAATCATGTGAAGGATTAATAAAAGGAGTGAAGTAAACATTATAATTTGTGTAAGCTTACATTCTTTAGCCGCATCACCCCCTGTTAAGAGATACATGTTTCTACAAATTAGTACTGATGCAGCCGAGGCAAACATAAATATAAATAATATTTAAAGAAACATAAAAATAGAAAGTTGATTCCTAAACGTTGGGGCGAAGGTCACCGGAAAGTAAACTTGGGGCGAAGGCTACCAGAAAGTAAACTTGGTGCAAAGGCCACCAGAAAGTGAACATTGCGGCGAAGGCCACCAGAAACTTTGTACCGTACATGATTGCAACTACTTCAAATTCGGCTCCCCAACAGTGAAACTACAATACAATACAACACCTTTTCAAATTGGCATGTGAATGTGGGGCTAATAACGTAAAGATAAATTACTCCGTCAGTTTATATAATTCTCAAAATGTTGTTTATAGATGTTTTCTTTAAGGTCATCCTGTTTTGCTCCAGCAATAACATCATAAACAATGATTAAGGGAGTTTTCTTTTTGGATGGTTCAATTTTTAGATCTTTTCCTTTGAGATTTTGTCTTTTAAAATTTTCTTGACATCTTCTTCAGTCTCTGCTTCCATAATTAAATTCTTTCCAGCTGTACACAGGCTTCTGATCCTTATTTTCTCTACAGCGGGTTTCAAACGTGTAACAGTTTTTTGGATTTCTCTAACATCTGCATTTTTTGTTGATATGAAAACTGTATGATGTTTTCGCTTCCACAGCTTTCTGAAATTGAATTTGTTTCTGGTCAGGAATTGGAATTGCAGCTATCTGTGCAAAGGTCTTGGCCGGAGTTTCCTGCATCTTCTTTTCATATAGTTCTTTACAAACTTTGGTTCCAGTTTTTAAAATTTTCATTGTTGATTTTTAGGATTTCATAATGTTTATGCAGTTTACTTAATAAAGCATAAATGTTTATTTTCTTATTTCCAACCTTCTTTTCCTTAGTAACAACTGTGTTATTTTCAGTAATTATGTCCTCAAATGATTCTGCCATTTTAGTGTTTTGTTTATTCCCCTCCTTTTTATTTTTGCTTACATCTGTAATGGAACCTTGTCTTCTTCTTTCACCACTTACATCTATATGCTGATCTTTTCTTACCAGTGAATGTTGTCACACACATTTCAGTGTAAAACACCTCATCTGCTGTTTCTTTATCCCCCATTATATTAACGAGGGGAAGAGTCCTGCATAAATCTTTTACTGCTTCAGATATGTTATTGAATTTTAAAGGCCAATACTAATTTTGGTGTATTAAAATGATAGCAACACTACCTCTAAATTGCAGCACAGTTTGTTAATTGTGGCCGGCCGGAAGGCAGACACTGTAGATGACACAGCAGTTAAGGCTATTAACAAGAGCAGCTGGCTGGTGCATATACACAATGTTGCTGATTCAAATTATACAATACTTTTCATTCTTCTCTTTAATTTTTACTTATTAAGTAATTCCACTACTATTTACTTATACTATTTGGCATAATAAAGCACCCACTGCAACATATAATAAAAAAACCTCACTAACTTTTTTAATTTACAACACAGAAACAAATTTTTAGGTGCAAGGCACACACACACACACACACACACACACACACACACACACACACACACACACACACACACGCACACGCACAACCCCCCCCCCCCCCCCCCCCCACACCCCCACACACACACACATCCTCTCCACCAAGCGCAACTCCACACTTAGCTGTGTGAATACCCATTAATGGGAGTTGGGCAGAACAAACAGAAAATCTTTTTTGACAAAAGGTAGAATACATATATAACTATGAATAGTATTTGGCCATGTCATAGAAAAATATCAGAAATGTGAATAAATTTATTTTAGTACATAATGCAATGACTGAATGAAGATCACTGCATAGTTTACAAGTATGGGAATGGAAGATGGATGGATCAATAAAAATAAGATCCATAGAGACTTGTAGATTAAGTTTAGGTTAACCAAGTTACTTGAAATGGGAAGAGTGGCAAGTTAAGCAAGTAATTGATCTGTGTCTATAAATAAATGCTGTTTAATCTACTAATAAATACTACATAAGGACAAATGCTAAAATTAGAAAAAGAAAATGCAACTGTTAAAAAACAATATTTGTTACCCTGTCCTACATTCACTGACACACTATCCACTTCTATAAACTATTCTTTTAAAAGCTTATTCTTCTCTCTACTTCTTTATATTAATCATGATAAGTATTTACAGAAATGGCTTTATTATACATTTTGTTGTTGGTACAAGAGAGAAACAGCAGCCTAGAGCAGTAGTCAAATCTTTAAAAAGCAGGTCACAATGTGATGACTTTGAAATTCCACTGTCTGCATGACCATGAGGTAAATCAAATAGCATTAGCACTGGAAAAAAGTGTAAATATTTGAAAATTCAAACCAATAACAAAATATCTCAAAAATGGTGAAGCCTATAAAAGAATTTGACATAAATTGTGTTATTTAACAAGATCTACATTTTTGTGTAATAGTATTTTGCCAATCTCTTATAGTTTACCAATTATGCAAAAGTCATTCGGAATAAAGAGGACCTGATAGCTGGTTTGCAGAAAATTCAAGATATACATTTTATTTTTTTATGCAAATAAATATCTTATTAAAATGTATTTTAATCAGAATCATTAAAGCAGTTTTGAGAAAATAAAAAATAATGAAAGGTTTTCCACTTAAAGGTAATTTGTTGTGGGAGGACTTTAGTGAAAATTCTTGCATTGCATTCCTGAGACACTGAACTTAAATACCATTTTGGTATTTAACTGGCTTATCGTTTTTGAGTTATACTGTTCATGAGGAGACAAAACACATACATGACCTTTTTGTAAACAGCCTTTATTTTGGTATTATGGGGACCTCAAAATGTGGCTTTCTGGTGAAATACAAAAATGGAAATTTTGGATGGAATGCAAGACTCTCTACTTACAGGATGCCATGGTGAACCACAGCTGGGCAGGCCCAAACCATGGCATACTCAGTGCAATAAATCAATTAGTCATACATGGTTTCCATCCAAACTGTGAGTATGCTACCATGAACCAAGTGATCTCTGCATGCATAAGCTCTGTGAAAAATAGTTGTGACTGATACCATTTGAATAGATGTTTAAATTGAATAAAATTGCTAAATAAATACAGCAGAGACTAATTCAAAATCCAATGCACATTTATGTGTATTTATGCTAATAATAGCTAAAGGAGGAGAAAATAAAAAACTGAAACATTTTAGTTGGGTGAGGAGGAATGCATTATGATTTGTTATTTATATTACTTTTTATTTTGGAATTTGATAAGGAGGCAAATTTGTGGGCTGCAATAGCCTAAATATTAAAAATCTGATGTGATACATTCCATGACTTTCTTTATCCTCTGTTTATTGGTGGGATACAAACTATTCTTACTAAAGCTTAGTTTACTACCTATTTTATTTTAGTCGAGATAAACCTTTGCATAAATATTACACATTTTGTTATATATAAAAATCTTATGTGTTACACTCACATGACTTTCTCTATTCTTGTGCAAGCTATTTTACAAACGCTTATTCTCCATCTACTTCATGTTAATCTATATAAAAATTTGCAGAAACTGTCATATTCTTATAGGCACAAGGGCAATATGCTAAGCTTTAAGTGATAGTCAAATCTTTTAAGAGCTGGTTGCTATGTGGAGCATTCCAATCTCTTTGCATGTCCAGGACATAAAAAAAATTAATAATGAATTTGAGAAAAAATTATAAGTATAGGAAAATTTAAGGGAATAACAAGAAATATCTCGAAAACAGTTCACTCAACAAAAAAAATGTATATGACATAAATTGTGTATTTTAATGCAATCTACATTTTTTGTGTAGTAAAATTTTGTCTATCTCTTATGGTTTACCGTTATGCAAAAGTCGTTCACAATGAAGAATACTTTTGGAGACATTCCCAGAAAATTCGAGATATACATTTCATTTCTCATGTCAATATCTTAAACATATGATATTTTAATCAAAATTGTTAGAGCCATTTTTGAGAAAATTAAAATTTTCGAAAATGTTCCATGTAAAGGGTAGTCTGGGGTGATGGGATTTTCTTGAAACCCTTCGTGTTGCATCTCTGGAAGATACTGAACCTAAATTCCAAGTTTGGTGTTTATCCGACTGTTCGTTTCTGAGTTATGCTGTTCACAGACACACGGACATGTTTCCAAAAATGCTTTTTTTGGATTCAGGGGGTCCCAAAACATGTATTTCCGGTGAAATCTCGGTATCGAATTTTTGGATGGAATACAATACTTCCCCTACTTACTATACGTAGTAGAGAAAGTAAAAAAATGAATAACGAATTCCCATTTGAGAAAAAGTATAAGTATTGGAAAATTCAAACAAATAACAAGAAATATCTCGGAAATGGTTCACTCAACAACAAAAACAAAAGAAAATGTGTATGACATAACCTGTGTGTTTTAATGAGCTCTACATTTTTGTGTAGTAAAACGTTGTCTATTTCTTACAGTTTACCAGTTATCCAAAATTCATTCAGAATGAAGAGGACTTTTGGGGACTTCCCAGAAAATTCAAGATATACATTTAATTTGCCATAAAAGTACCATAAACATATGATATTTTAATCAAAATTGTTATTGCAGTTTTTAAAAAAAATCAAAATTTTCGAAAAATGTTCCATGTAAAGGGTAGTCTGGGATGGGGGAATTTTCTTGAAAATCTTCATGCCACATCCTTGGAAGATAGTGAACTCAAGTACCAAGCTTAGTGCTTAACTCGAATTTCGTTTTTGAGTTATGCTGCTCACAGACACATACACTGACCTTTTCCTAAAAATGCCTTTTTTTATTAAGGGGCCTCAAAACATGTATTTCCGTTGAAATATCGATATAAAATTTTTGGGTGGAATGCAATACTTACCCTACTTACTATACGTAGTAGAGAAAGTAAAAGGAATAGCAATAGTCAGATGTTTAAGAACTGAACCTATATACTGGCCTTAAAATTCCGTACTGTTTCCATGACATAATGAGAAAAAAATAAATGTCGACAGGGCTTTAAAAGAATGACAAAGTATTGAACAATTTTAAACTTTAAGGATATCTCAGAAACAGCTTATGCCATAAAAATGTTATTTGAAATAAATTGTGCTTTAAAGAGATCTACATATATTGTGTACTGCATTTTTGTCTATTGCCTAATGTTTACCAGCTATCCAAGATAATACAAAATTCCTTCCAAATGAAGACGACTTCACCAGTTATTCCCAGAAAATTCAATATATATATTCTTTAAATACTAAGTTTGGCATTTATCTGATTTTTCGTTTCTGAGTTATGCTGTTCACAGACACACACAGCCCTTTTTCTAAACTTTTCCCCCCCTTTTTTTTAGGGTTCAGGTGGTCTTAAAACATATATTTCCATTAAAATATTTACATCGAATTTTTGGGTGGAATACAATACTTCCCCTGCTTACTATACATAGTAGAGAAAGTAAACAGCAGAGTATGTTAGCCAGAATGTAATTTTGCATGCGATTGTATTATGAGCCGTTTGTATTTGGCGCCCATGTCTCTCTGGTTTAAATATAAGCTGGCAACATTACTCGATGTAGTTTAACAGACATTAAATATGAAAATAAAAAGCCTAAATTTGTATCTAATGATTGCATTAGATCTTTTAATGAAAGAAGGCTGCATTGAAGTAGCGATTGAAACTGTTATACTGTTCGTTAACTTAAAATTAATTTCTAAATAGTTCGGAATTCAGTTGTAATTTGCTGTTGTAGTTTGCTGTTCTGTGGTTGTAATGTTGGTTCTTCGGTAGCATGCGTCTGATTGGTTGCTTTGAAAAAATAGCACAGCATAACGTCATACCGCAGCAGTTGGTTAGTTTTTAAATGGAAGAGTTTAAATACCAAAGCAGAAGAGGATAGACACCGTCAGTAAATACTTCTTGTTTTAATTACATTGAAGATAATAGAAGCAAAGGACAGCACACTTGACATGCCAATTTAAACCTTTCAATGGCTGAAAAACAGGAGTCGTGTTTTTTTCAGGTAAGGAACCTTTTTATGGCGTATTTTTGGATATTCATAATTTAGAAATACAATCTTGCTCTTTTTGGATATTCATAATTTAGAAATACAGTCTTGCTCTAATTCATTTAATGCCTTACGGCCTCGGCATACTGAATTTAGGCTCCTCGTGGTATACCGATCAGAGCATTCCAAATATACGTCATTTTTTTATTAGTATATGCAGAACAGATTGACGCGATAATTTTTTATTCGCCAAAACTTGCTAGGTTACACGTCTTTTCCTGAACTTTAAAGGCTGTCAGGGGATGGTTAAGGAAATTAGGAATACATCCGCCGATGTTTCCGTGAATATGTAGAAACATGATGGACCTATAGAAATTGCAATTAAAAGGGACAATTTCACCATAAATAATCTAACGTCATTTTGCGGCTAAAGTTGCTGTATAAGGATAACTGTTGGATAAGGAAGTTTGTCATATTATACAAATTCATGAAGAACCTAAGGGAGGTAAACGAAATTAATCCTTATCAAAGATTTAAAAACCCATCCGTACAACGCAGGTTACGCCAGTTAGCTAGATGGGAATAAACACACAGAACAGATACAGCCTGCCGGGATCAGAAGTCCATCTGCGACAATTTGCTCTTAGTTCTCTTCCTTGGTGATGGAAATGATGTGTTATATGTCCAACAGACGAATATATAATGCTGCCAAAGCCAGTAAGATACTCAGCCTCAAGGCGTAGCCGAGAGATTGAGGACCCTCAGCCTCAAAGCGTAGCCAAGGGATGTTTTTTAGAAGGAAAGGAGTGTAGCAGTTGCAATCATTTTCAACAAAGAGAACTAAGAGCATATTTGCCCATAGTTATCACATAATACAGAACCCCTCCCCCAACATCAATATTTAACGAATGATGAAAGGAGGGCAAAATTGGTAAATGATTTGCCACTCCTGGGTCCCAAATTGACTAGTAGTAATACATAGGCTGTAACCACCAGAAAAACATTTCGTTAATTAATTTTGAAGATTGAGAAGCTAGTAACAGTGATTTCATAATTTAAAATATTGGTCAACCTAATCTGATGTTACAGTAATCAGTTTTCTCTTGTATTAAAATTATTTAACACACTTAATAAATTTGGTTAAAACGGAAGGAAATGCAGCAAATGTCGTAATACAAGTGTTACTAAGAGTTTGCTGAAGTGTAGCATGCATATCCTCCATTATAAGCATTTATGGTTGTCTTTTGCTTTGCTGTCTTCTATTTTCTCAATGGCTAAATGATAACCATTTGTGTGTTTTGCTTGGAACAAAATATCCACTCCTTTTGTTTTACTTACATTTTATGTGTAGCAACCGCTACTATTTTCTGCCTTTTGGTATTCAGTGAAAAGTCGAAATTCTTCAGAATTCCAGGTTGGATTTTAGTATACAGTTTTGTAAATGCTTGTCATTTAAGAGTTAAAATTGAAAACTGTCTTAAAACCCATGTCTATTGGCAGGAACAAGCAGTTTTCAATGGTGAAAGAATTATCAAAATCATTGTTTTGCTTTCCTCTGTTCCCAGATAAAACTGAGCCCCGCATTGAAACAAGTGAAGGAAGTAAAAGAAGAGGATACAATTCTTGTTCTGGCTCCTTTTCAGAACATTCCAAAGATCCACTTTGAAAATGTTAAAGTAGGAACAACAGAGAAACAGAATCTAATTGTAAGGAATCCTGGTGACAACCCTGCTCAGGTAAAGTAAGATAGTGAATTTGAAGTGGTGCATAAATTAGTGTTTACATAGTCTTTTAGAAGTAAACCAAAGTTTCTATAAACATCTTGCATCTAGGTGGCTTCAAAAAAAGCAGTACTAGCAACAACTTTATGGACTAACAAATTATCAGTATGGTGGCGTTTTTTTACTTAATTTATTTTTTTACCGATCCTAACAAAATTATTTAAGAGTGTAATTTTATGTGCACTTTATAATAGGAATTGCAGATTTTGAAACTAAAAAAGGAAAATGGAACCTTTGTCTTTATGCAAAAAATTCATTGCAGCTCCAATTACTTATGCAGCAGTTAAGCAATTATTTAAAATCTCTTGGTATCTGAGGAAAAGTGCTGTCATCTTTTAGATTAACCACAGGTTACGATTGTTAAAATGCCTGCGCAGAATTGGAATTATTTCTTCCCCACTTTGTCTTATGTGTGATCTAAAGAGTGGTCATTTTATGGCCTGGCCCAGATTGCATTTATGCATCCTCTACCCACTGTCTACTACACTGGGAGTTTTCCATTCTAAAACTGCTATGTTACATACACATGAGCAGGCATAGGAATTTCTAAGCATTAAAGCCGGGATGAAAGAAAATTAAGTTGAATTGATACTAGACTATAGGCAGGAACAACACAGGAAACAAACCACCCCATCCCTCGTACAATGTTTTGATATTTTCAGACAGCACTCAAACTTTTTATCTGCCTATTAATGACCCTTGGCCTCTGTTGCCTGAATTCTTTGTAGTGATAATGATTTGAGTTGTTAACTTGAAGACAACTGTTTAAGAATTCATATATTTTCTCATTGCTTTGCCAAATGCTCAGCATTAGTATAAAGCAACAATGTATTGGACAGATGCCATAAAATTTTTAATGTATAAATGCAATTGAAATTAATCATACAAAAATTGGGTAAGGTATAGTTACCTTGTGATAATTAAAGCTTTGAACTTGATATGTTAGTTAAACCAGGGATGGGAACCAGAGTGGATATCAGAGATAAGACCGAGTTTGTTCACAGTACCAATTGACATATTGGCGAGTGTTGAAAGTTGATTTTGCACATGAATCATTCCATGTCAAGTCTATCACCATGAAACACCAAGTCATCAAATCTCTTCAAAATTGTTTGTGTGCATTTGATGCTTTGAAATAGAAGACACATCTTTTTGTCCTTAACTTCAATGTTTTGAATATTGCCAAAGTAAAAATTTTCGGAAAAGTGGGTGTGCCCCATACATAATTGCTTTTATCTCATGTTCAAATTCTTGTATAAACTCCATATTGAACTTATTTTAAAGTTTATGGAATCTACTTTAAACATATACTAGAATGAAACTGATCCAACAGATTAATTATTTATTGCAGAAATTTGGACTTTTAAAATTAGATTTTGTCATATCAACCTAAAAATATTTTTTAAATACACATATATTCTCTGCTTAGTAGTGTGTATGTGTGCAAAGTTTTAGAGAATTCATTCAAATGCATTTATAAGAAAAGATTTTCCCAGCCAAACCCTCCCGGTGATAATGTAGCACAGTGGCTTATACTTGGAGTGGATGGTGCTGCGACTCACTGTTGAGTTACCCAAGGTTATTCTTCTGAATCGCTTCTGGATTTAAAATACAAACAAACCCTTATCACGGCAAACCAGATTAGGCATTTCCTTCTGAAGAGGACCAGTCCAGAATATTTAATTTGTGGAGAGATACCACAATCTGCATTGTAAGTTTAATCTGTTAAATTTAGTTGTGAATATTTGTTAAATATTTAATGTGAATGGTAGTGGTATACCGCTACAAAAAAATATGACTGTCGCTATAACCCCTTCAGAATTAACAAATACATATTCAAGAGAAAAAAGAATTTGCGACCAGTCAATCATAAAATGCTTTTAAAACTGAAAATGAATGATTTAGAACTGACCCCACAAATAAGAATCTGTGCCTCATGTCGTATAAGAATTTTTCAAATTCCAGTTAAGACAAAACAAGAGTGATGTTTGTGAATCTAGTGTTGCTGGACCCAGTACCTATGAAATCCAGGTAGTCAAGTAAATGAAAGTAGCTCAGAAATTGATAACTCGCCTTCACATTAGAGTAGTGATGCAAATGAGATCGAAGAGAGTGTAGAAGTTTCAAATCTTAATACTAGTTTAGTATCAATCTAGGTGAATCACCAAAAAATAAATGAAAACTGTCTCAAAAAATATCGTCCCAGAAATTACAAAAAATAACACAAAAATTTAAGATATTTCATATTGAATGTGAATCGGTCCCAGAAGAAAGGCAGGATTCAGAAATAATTCAGAAGTTGATGGATTTCATAGTTCAGATGACTGGAACTGACTATTTTTGAAAGTTGGTCTTATAACCAAATTAAGGAACATTTTGGCAATAATGTTTCAAACCACATTATAAAGCATAAACAAGTTTCAGAGAGGCATTTTGTAGACTCCTGAAACCAAATCGTGTAAACTGTTAGAATATTCTGTGATGGAAAAAGTATTAGTTTTACATTCCAGCTTTATGGCAGGGGAAATAAAAATCATGTTTCCATTAAAGTAGGAGGACAAGAAATTAAAAAAATCTGATGTGTTACATTCACATAACTTTCTCTACACCATCAACATTTCAGCTAATTTATATTATTTGTATTCTTAAGTTAATCAAGTTAGTTAATATCTGCATAGAAATGATTTCAGCTAAGTGGTTGTTGTGGAGAAAGACATAAATAAGTTGAACTGCAATCTGCAGAAGCAAGTTATGTATATTTCATAATCTTCACAGATGTTTTATTTAACAGGTATTAAACTCTTAACAGAAGAAAAACACATAATATACAATTGTAGAGTTATTATTTTGAAATATTAATACATATATGACGATAACTTCCATCATAAAAGAACGATTATGGCTGCAGCTGTAACGTTGTTGGTTTCATCATACTGCTGGTATATCCTGGCCACGGACCACTTGTAGACACTTACCCCGGTATTCACCTTGCGAGACTGGGGAAAACCGTGGAAAACCTCAGTCAGGGTACTTGCTAACTGTTTGAGCGCCCACTCAGATATTGTAGGAATATCATCTTTAACAGTTATAAATATTTTTCCTGGAGCACGTCTTTATCAGGCAGTAATTGATAGAATTCTAAGCTCTTTGCGAACTTAGTAGATGGACGTGCAGGCTCTATTCGGTATTACTGTTGTGAACTGGGAATTCCGGCGTATTTCGCTTCTTGAGCCTTCTCTTGTAACCATTCTGTGACAGCACCAAACCTGCCGAGCAAGGACGGATACTCCAATCACCTTCACCTAAGGTTGGACCTCATAGCATTGTTAGATTCCGGCTTTCGGTGTCCCCCTCGGTAGCGATAATATGTAACAAAAATCATTATACCATCATTAAAAACTATTGCTGAATGTTTATGTGTTAACAAACTAACCAAATGTTATAAGACGTTGCGCGTTTTACTTGAGTAGATTACGCTTTGTGCATAGAGTAACAGGCCTTTTTGAAAATCACTGACTTTCACTTCGTATTGTTTCATCCGGCAAAACTGCATATATAGGTTTATGGTCAGAGAAAAGGGTTTCATACACACCAGCAGAAATGTCGATGTTGGAAAATATTATATCTATCTGAGTATTAAAATTTGTTGTTGAAATGTTCTTATGCAACTTGCTTATTAAATTAAGTTTATTCAAATAGTTTGAAATATATTTGTTCTTTTGCTCGTAAATGTCGAAATTAAAATCTCCCATTAGTAAGATTTTATTTTCTAAGTTGATGTTCTTTAAAACAATTGTATTTATACTATCTTCAAAGGTATTACTTTTGGCTCCAGGAGACTTGTATCCACAGACTACGTAGTGCTCGTTAATTTGAAATGAAATTAAATCAATATGACCTTCATTATCAGCTCTATTAACGTAATTTACATCCTGAATTTGAAACTCTTTTTTCACGTATATGGATATTCCTCGTGAGTTTTTTGAAAATGCAATTCTTAACTTCTCATTGAAACCATCTATGCATAATTTATGTTGAAGTGAGGCTAAAGTTTCACTAAATATTAATATGTCTCCATTACTATACCACTGATCTGACCTTATACAATCTATTTTCTTTGGCAGTGAATTCACGTTCTGATAGATGATTTTTATTCCTCCGCTCTCCCTCAAAGTGTTATAAGACAACTTTAGACGTCTTTCTTGTCTTAATCTATCCATTTCTGCTATTATAGGATCATTGCTTCTAGGAGCCTGAGGAGATCTAAATTTACCTATAAGGTATAACCCAGACAAAGTGGTCACTCTGCTCAAAGCAACATACAGCATTGATCTGCTTATTCTTTTACATTTTGTCAAGTCAATGCATACTTCTTTATATGTTTGTCCTTGACTTTTATGGACAGTTAATGCTTCGGCACAGACAACTGGAAACTGTATTCGAATTACCTGTTGTTCCAATTTGTTTGATATATTTAGTATTTGCCTTTTTAAATCTAATGGAGTTAAATTTTGGTTAATATTTTCGTTTTCCATATATGCACATCGTACCATTCTTGCTCTTCGACCCACGTGTTCGTCACCAAAGTCTAAGAATATTATATTAGGTTCGCTGGAATTGGGTTTCAAAGCAATTTCTTTGAGTATCCCGCAAGCTCCATTGACTAAACCATCCTCTACATCTATATTGCTGGTTATCATGTATTTAATACCGATTTTTAACCTCAATTCATGAGGCAGTCCATTAACTTCCGTTAGCTTTTTGTTTTTAACTGCATTCAAAATGCCATTTTTAGCGCTCTCAGATATTGTTCCTATAATAATGTCTCTTGCTACCGATATAAACTCTTCTGCATTATGGCTTGTTATTCTCTTTTCATTGTACTCCTGTACATCTACGTTCCTTGTAAATAATCTTATCGCGCTCTCTGGTACTTCATTTGTTTCCACAGTTCTAGAATTTATTAAGGTAATATCGCTAGTGCTTGTTTTTCCAGTGGCTAAATTATTTAAGACTTTCACAAATTCTAGTTCATCTCTTTGCCTCATTATTTCCGTCAATTCATAGAATTCAAACTCATCCCATAGAGGATTTCTGTCAATTAAGGAAGAAAATTCATTTGAAGCAAATTTATAAATTGGAGTGTCCATTACAGGTGGTAGCTGATGGAGGTCGCCGACTGTTATTACCGAGACTCCTCCAAATGAAAGATCAATTCCCATTATCTGTCGCAGCCTGCTATCGACTCTGCTGAACATTCCGCTTCCAACCATGGATATCTCGTCAATAATCAGCAATTTCAGATTAAATAATTTCTCTCTAATAGTATTGGCTAAGTCGCTGGATAGGGCGGGCATATTGCCTGCAAACTGTGTCACAGGTAAAGCGAAAGCTGTATGCAATGTGACTCCGTTAATCAAGAAGGCTGCCTTTCCTGAAGGGGCGCATAGCAGGACTACTATTTTGTCTTTATCGCCTCCTGGTAAGCTGTCAAAATAGCGCGTTATCACCTGATACACCGCATTTATCACCGTACTTTTTCCTACACCAGCGGAGCCGCTTAGAAATATCCTCATTGGCAGTCTGTTAGTTTTAAAGCTGTTTAGTACATGCATGACGAATTCTCTCTGCTTTCCGTTTAATTTGTTCAATAATTCAAACATTTTTTCTCGTGATACTCTGCTAGGAATTGTGAATCTGTTTATGTCTTGTTTATCAGCCCCTTCCAAGCCGCCTTGTTGCAAAATATCCACTTTTTCTATCGGTTCATCGTTCTGAAGTTCTGCATCGTAAGAACTATCACTTTCAAAAATATTATTCTGAACCATATGCAAGGCTTCTTCAAGTGCTTCATCTGTTTTAATAGAAAATTTCTTTCCATTTTTTTCGATTTCTTCCAAGCTAGCGCAATATAATTCGTAGCAATTCTTGCTCTCTATGTCACGAATCTCATCTCTAAATGGCATTAATAATAGCACTTGCTCTCGATAATAATTCTCGGGATCTTGCGCCAGCTTGTATCTCCTGTATCTAATCACTGCAGGCTTTCCTCTTTCTTTTATCGCAGTTTTAGCATTTTCATCATCGTTCATTTCATCAATTATTCTTTTGTAGGGTTTATAATAATTAGCCACGAATTCTGCTAAACACACATGCTCTAAATGTTTTGGACGTCGACAGTATTTCTGTATAACATCTTGCATATAAACATCTTCTGAATCTGCCGGCAGTTGTTCCAAAGCTCTCCTGTTCTTCAGCATCACCACCCGTTCTTGTGAAGGACTGGTATTTATGAAGATGACCTTCCTGCTGCTCTTTGACATAGGGAGAGAAAGTACACAATAAGCTGCTTCCTGAGCTGACATTAAATTGCTGTTTAAAAACACGTTGGATATTTTGCGCAATTTTTCCTTTAAGCTCTGGTTCCCTGATTCGACATCTTTCGCTGCGTTTCTCAGAAGTTTCGACAATCCAGACTCTACCTTGCTTATATACTTTATGATGTAAGTAGCCAGTCCGTACTCTTCCAGAACTAGTTGTATGTCCATGTTAGACTCGAACAAATGCAGCATATCTTTGTTGTAAGCATTAATACCAACTTCTAGGCTAGATCTTTTTAGGAACACACGTGTTTGCTTTAAAGATGATCTTATTGCATTCATGTACTGCATTTCAGTAATGTTAAGTCTTTTTAAAATTTCTTCGAAAGAAATTGATTCTAGCTTTTTATAAAAGTAACACATCAAATTATTTATCTTTTTCAGGCTGTTCTTTATTTCGTTGTTGTTTTCAACTTCTGATAATGGAGTTAAAATAGTGGTCCTAGGCATCATAGGTAAAGGAAAATGAAACCTGCATGACATTTTGTTTTTCCTGCCTTTGTAGCAAGTGTGTGTGTGTTTGTGCTTCTGAAGAGCAATGTAAGGATCATGTTCATTGTACTCGCACGTGATATACTTGTCAATAAAATGTACAATTTCTTTGATTGATTCTTGATTTGATGGATTATAACTCGGAGAATCTTTCAACCAGAAAAACATGTGTTCATGGGGGGAGCCTCTCATTTGAAATTCTACCCTCTGATAATAATCCTCAACAACATGCTCATCAAATATACTGTCCTCTGCAGTAAGAAGTTTTAAGAAAGATGAAATCTTATAATTGAAATATCGAGCACACGTAACAGGGTCATTTCTAATCAACAGCGTCTTTTCACTGTTGCTCATTTCAAGTGCTTCTTTTGGAGTTAACTTCTTATTGTGTTGCATAAAGTATAACGATGTAAGCAGTTCGGGCCACCAGCTTTCGGCTGCAGACAGAGTAACAAACCAGGTAGGTTTTCCTAACTGCCTGATCATTGCCATTAAATCCTTCTTCTTCTTCTCCCAGAATGCTGGACTGGATCGGATTTCTTTGGTGAATTGGTAGCCGCTGTCAACTTTAATTAAATTATTGACAAATTCTTGATTTAGTAAATTCCCTGCATTAATGCTAGTCGAGGGTCTTTTAGTTCTCCTCAAGCACATATTCATGTTGGCTACGCATTGTCTTTCTATCTTCTGTTTGGCCATGAACAATAGTCTGCTTGGTGTGGAGGATCTGCGATCAACTCGTCTACATTCAGATTTAGCCCGATCGCTGTATGTAAGATATTTTGGCATATTAAAAGCCTGGCCCGCGAATATTTTAGGAAAGCAAAGTTCATCAAAGTGTTCTATTAAATGCCAAGCGACTGGTATTTTGTCCTGTCCTGGCGCTATTATCTCTATTGTGTTTCTTCCTATTTTATTTCTGGACATTAAAAGTACCTCTTCTCCTTCGTCGTCCTCACTGTCATGATCTAATGAAATTTCTTCTTTGCTTCTAGTTTCCAAAGAGTTTACCTCTTTAGCTTTGTTATCGACGATAAACTCCATATTTTCTGTGTATTGTTTTTCATACCTCTTTAAGTACATTTCATCTATTTGGATATCATTATTCTTATATAGTGGAGTTTCTTGCAGGTATTTCAATGCATCACAGACGATTGCTGGTCTAATTGTCTCATACATGTAGTACGATTTGTGCAGAATATGCCGTTTTAACTGTAGCTGGATCGTAGCCATATCATCAAAAGATCTGGGTAGAACTTGCAGACACTCGTTAATGTCTATTGGAATATTTACAACTGATCCCTTTACTCCTAACTGTGGATTAAGTGCAAAGGCTTTTAAAGGTCGCATTTGCATAAATGGTATATAAGGACTACATAATCGCTCCTCTAAAGGAGATAGTTTCTTGATACATTCTGGTATATCCACAAATTTCATACCACAGCTTGTCGCCATTTTTGGAACTTTTAGTTTCATGATATAATTCTTACAAGTACTACACACATGTAAAGAAGGGTAATTATGTATCCTTTCAAGAAACTCTTCAAAATTGTCGTTACCTTGTTTTCTTTTAATTAGATTCGTGTTTAGTTTACTAATGGAGTGCTCAAAAAACAAACCTTCACAACAACAGCAAACATACTCTGGTACATTTTTTCTGCCTCGGATAAAATTCAATTTTAATCTTGACGAATTGTTATCTGTTTGTACTAATTTGTTATAGATGTATTGTCTTGAACAGAGAATCTCGTTACTTCTTTGCGATAGTTTTAATGATTTATTCTTCATTTTTTCGGTTTCTGTGTAGTTTTCATTTGTTCTAATTTGCTTCATATGCTCTTTGTTTTTCTCTCTTTCCATTTCCTTGTAATTTTCGTCTTTTCTTATTTGCTGCATATGATCTTTGTTTCTTTGTCTTTCAGATTCTCTGTATGCTTCGTCTTCTCTGGCTTGCTGCTTATATTCTTTGTTCTTCTTCCTTTCAGATTCCTTGTATTCTTCATCTTCTCTGGCTTGCTGCATATAATCTTTATTTCTCTTCCTTTCAGATTTTTTGTATTCTTCATCTTCTCTGGCTTGCTCCATATACTCTTTATTTCTCTTCCTTTCAGATTCTTTGTATTTTTCATCTTCTCTGACTTTCTTTTTATACCCTTTATTTCTCTTCCTTTCAGATTCTTTGTATTCTTCCTCTTCTCTGGCTTGCTCCATATATTCTTTATTTCTCTTCCTTTCAGATTTTTTGTATTCTTCATCTTCTCTGGCTTGCTCCATATATTCTTTATTTCTCTTCCTTTCAGATTTTTTGTATTCTTCATCTTCTCTGGCTTGCTCCATATACTCTTTATTTCTCTTCCTTTCAGATTCTTTGTATTTTTCATCTTCTCTGACTTTCTTTTTATACCCTTTATTTCTCTTCCTTTCAGATTCTTTGTATTCTTCCTCTTCTCTGGCTTGCTCCATATATTCTTTATTTCTCTTCCTTTCAGATTTTTTGTATTCTTCATCTTCTCTGGCTTGCTCCATATATTCTTTATTTCTCTTCCTTTCAGATTTTTTGTATTCTTCATCTTCTCTGGCTTGCTCCATATACTGTTTATTTCTCTTCCTTTCAGATTTTTTGTATTCTTCATCTTCCCTGACTTTCTGTTTATTCTCTTTATTTTTCTTCCTTTCAGATTCATTATATTCTTCATCTTCACACAATATTTTCATGCTATCTTTTCTCTTTTTCGTGCGCTGTGAATAGGAATGATGCAACTTTCTCTTATTAACTTTTTGATCAGTTAATTCCTCACTCACTGCTCTACGTTCTGAACGACCATCGGTCTCGGAACCATTAAACACAAAAGGAACTAATGTGAATGGATCATTAGAATCATTAGCTACGGGAAATTTTTGTATCATTAAATTTAGCAACTCATTTATGTTCTCGAAAGCAAGTGCGATAGCTACACCTTCTGCATCGTACAAACCTTTTGCATTACAGCTGTGTGGGTCAAACAACCAGTACATGGACTTATTCTTAATAACAGCTATAGATTTTAATTGTGCAGTAAACACACCGTAGTGATAGCACTGGAAAAATGTTTTTAACACACTGCCTAAATCCCTCAGTATGATCCCTTGTAATGCAAAATTATTTGTTACTGCATTGCAGATTACTTTTACATCATCAATTACAATATCCTGCAGCCAAACCTCATCAGCACACAAGTAAGGCGGATATGGCATAACACCATCATAATTTGAAATTGATTTTAAGTGCAAATCATTGCCTAAATGAAGAATTTTATCAATTACTTCAGAACTCCAAGTATCAATATTTATTACAGTTGAAAAACATAACGCCATCACCGAGTTGCTTGTGCACTGTGTGTTTTTAACCTCACCAAATATGTTATTGTTTTGGTTCAAGGTGCCGGTAATGACTTTGGCTGCTTTCACGTAAAACAACTTCTTAACATTAAAATTAAAACTGGTTCGTTTCTTACTAGGCATTATGAAAAGTCCTAAAACGTAAACCAGTAAACAAAGTACACAAACCAAAATAGAAACACCTGAAATGGTAGTATAACAAATAATATATGAATGAATAAAATGAAACAGCCCTTAAAGTGGAAACAAAAAATATAAACTAAAATAGGAACACTTAAAATGCTACTATAACGAACATTAAGATATGAATTAATAAAATGAAACGATCTTACCAAATTGGTTCAAATCAGCATTCCTTAGAAGCAATAGCCGCTAGAATATTCACAAAATCATAGCAGTTCGTTTATTTCTCAGTATAAACAAGAAGTGCATAGTTACGACATGCGAGAACCGCATTCATATATTTCATTCCTAGCATAGATAAGTTATAATGTATAGATGGTTAACTCAGTGTTAAAACATTGGTATCTCTGCATTCAAATATTTCATTCCTTGCATAGATAACTAACAACAAATAGATAGTTAATTCTGTATTAAAGCACTGATCTCGCATAACACTTCGGGCGATCGACTAGCTTCCATTTATTTTCATACGGTAGGTGTAGAAACTTACACAGACTTCGGTGGCTTAATTGCACAAATAGCGTGATATCGTATCTCCATTTCTGCTTTTGGTCTACAATATGAAATTGGTTAACTGTTCTCACGTTTACAACCAAATCAAAATAATACCTGAGGTTTTCTGTTTTTTCTTTCCACTACAAATCTCTGAACCAAACCCAAGTTTGTGATCTGACTGTAGACCCGAAAACAACTTAAATTGGGTGTTTTCAAAAGATCCACATTTTAGGTGTAGCACATTTTCGTCTATCATTTAACGCTTACAAATTATACAAGATTATATAGAATTCCTTCCGAATGAACAGGATTTTACAGGCTATTGCCAGAAAATTCAAGATATACATTTTATTTGCCATAAAAGTGTCTTAAACATATGATACTTTAATAAAAATTGTTAGAGTAAATGGTAAACCGCAAGAGAAAGACAAAAGTTTAATACATAAAAATGTAGATCACGTTAAAACGCACAATATATGTCATAAACATTGTTTTTGTAAAGTGAACCATTTTCGAGATATTCCTTGTTATTTCTTTGAATTTTCCAATACTTACATTTTCGTTGTTCATTTTTTTTATGTTCTTGCCATGCAATGAGAATTACATTTTACACATAGCGACCAGTTCTAAAAGTATTTGACTATCGCTTAAGACCTACTATGTTCCCCTTGTTTTGCATTTGCAAGCGCAATATAGAAAAAAAATACAGTAGCCTTTAAGAATTGACATATCTCTTAATAGCTGGTTGCTATGTAGAGCACAATTCTCTTTGCCACAGATTAATACTCTTTGCATATCCAAGACAAAAAAAATGAATAACGAATTCCCACTTCAGAAAAAGTATATTGGAAAATTTAAGGAAATAACAAGCAATATCTCGAAAATGGTTCACCCAGCGAAAAAAATGTATATGGCATAAATTGTATATTTTAACGCGAGCTACATTGTTTGTGTTGTAAACTTTTGTCTATCTCTTATGGTTTACCAGTTATGCAAAAGTCGTTCACAATGAAGAATACTTTTGGAGACATTTCCAGAAAATTCAAGATATACATTTTATTTGTCATGAAAGTATCTTAAATATATGATATTTTAATTAAAATCGTTAGAGCCATTTTTGAGAAAATTAAAATTTTCGAAAAATGTTCCATGTAAAGGGTAGTCTGGGGTGGGGGTATTTTCTTGAAAACCTTTGTGTCGCATCTCTGGAAGATACTGAACCTAAATACCAAGTTTGGTGTTTATCCGACTGTTCGTTTTTGAGTTATGCTGTTCACAGACACACACACAGACACACGCACGGACATGTTTCCAAAAATGCTTTTTTTGGATTCAGGGAGTCTCAAAACATGTATTTCCGGTGAAATCTCGGTATCGAATTTTTGGGTGGAATACAATACTTCCCCTACTTACTATACGTAGTAGAGAAAGTAAAATGAATAACGCATTTGAGGAAAAGTATAAGTATTGGAAAATTTAAGGAAATAACAAGCAATATCTCGAAAACGGTTCACTCAACAAAAGAAATGTATATGACATAAGTTGTGTATTTTAACGCGATCTACATTTTTTGTGTAGTAAAATTTTGTCTATCTCTTATGGTTTACCAGTTATGCAAAAGTCGTTCACAATGAAGAATACTTTTGGAGACATTCCCAGAAAATTTGAGATATACATTTCATTTCTCATGACATTACCCTAAACATATGATATTTTCATCAAAATCGTTAGAGCCATTTTTGAGAAAATTAAAAGTTTCGAAAAATCTTCCATGTAAAGGGTAGTCTGGGGTGGGGGGATTTTCTTGAAAACCTTCGTGTCGCATCTCTGGAAGATACTGAACCTAAATACCAAGTTTGGTGCTTATCCGAGTGTTCGTTTTTGAGTTATGCTGTTCACAGACACACACACACACAGACACACACACGGACATGTTTCCAAAAATGCTTTTTTTGGATTCAGGAGGTCTCAAAACGTGTATTTCCGGTGGAATCTCGGTATCGAATTTTTGGGTGGAATGCAATACTTCCCCTACTTACTATACGTAGTAGAGAAAGTAAAAAACTGAAGATTGATTTTGTACAATCTAAAAGAAACCTTCCACGGTTTTAAAGATAAATATAATCCATATAATAATAATAATAATAATAATAATTAATTAATAATAGGTTTCTCAATTTGCTCAACTGAGACCTAAACAGTGCATATATACTTCTAGGCACACAAGGTATGCATTCTACTCGTGTTTGCACTCATCTGAGAATGTGAAACTAATACAACAAGCAGTCTAACAATGCAATGAAATAACATGGCCAGCAGACGCATGGTAAATGTTTATTTATAAGATTGCCTGTAATTCTGGGATTACGATGAACTTTACTTAACGCGACATGAAAATGCTGGTAAACTAAAGGTATATAATTGGCATGCACTTAACGTAATGGGAATGACTCTTGATTGATAGTTCTTTTATTACAAGCCGGTGCTGATTGGTTTTAACCACGTGAAATCAAACTTGACGTAACTGGAAGGAAAAGTTTGACATTGCTAAACTTTTAAGTTACATCGCGTTAGGTCAATTGTAAATATCTCCATTTAATACAGTGTAAGACTGTCACATTACGTTAAATTCACCTAATGCCGGCTCAAGCTTCTGAAATATTCCGGTACGAAACACTCATAGCATGCATAATAATAATAATAGCAGTTTGGATTATAGAGCTGAGTTTTGTTGAAATGTTCTCCAAGCAAGTTCAAAAGGCGTGTATATGATTCTTTCCTAATACCGAAATCTTCATTGAACTTTCTCTCTGTATAAGTATCATATGGTTCTCGCATACCACTATTACATTCCCGTTGTTTTTTCCATCAAGATCATCAATGTAACGTAAGTAATCGCTGTTTTCTTCGAGATCATCAATGTAATCTAAGGAATCCATGAACACATCAAAAATATCTTCCTCCAAATACAATACAGTATTCTAGTTTAATCGACAGGTTAGTTACTCCAACCAGGTCGCAAGAGTAAATTCTAACCTATATTTGTGCTCTGTTTAATTCCGTATTAACATACTACATGACAGTGCTCTCCGACATTTACTTCTGCTGTAATTTAATCTGGGAGTATCTGAAAGGAGTCAAATTCTTCAGAAGTAGTTTATACTTGCATGAAAATCGCCGAACATTAACTTGGATAGTAGTTTACTATGTATGTATTTATTTGCATAATGCTATATAAAGATCTTATAATTTTTAATACATTACTTTGATTTGCCATTTTTTTTTCTTTCTTTAGCCCATCATGCATTTTAACACCGTGGTTATTTATGCATGGTGGGTCATAACAAATTCATACTGTATATTTTAAAATAGAGAGTTGTAGGTTATTACACATCACTGAAATATTCTTACTTGAACGCGTTTCGGGAGACTGCTTGTTCCCATCGTCAGCATAGATGCTGACGATGGGAACAAGCCGTCTCCCGAAACGCATTCAAGTAAGAATATTTTAGTGATGTAGTGTAACAACCTTCAACTCTTTATTTTAAATTAGACACATCATTGTTACTAGCTTCTAAATCTTCAAAATTAGTCAAATTCATATTGCTTTATTTTTCTAAACCATTTTTCTCATACTCTCCCCATATATTCTATTCTTTTTATATCTCTCTCCTTTTGTATTTTCATTATCCTAACTTTTAATACTTCTTTGTTAACATTCTCCCATTCTTTAGGTAAAAACTGATCTCTCCACAACTTAGTTTCTTCACATTCAATTATATAATGCAAATCATTATCTGCCTCTCCACACCTAACCAAATTCGCTCCCTTCCTATGTGCACTTAATCTAGACCAGGCCCACCCTACTCTCACTAACCTATTACCTACATCCACATACTTGTCCCTTCCCCGGTGTACCTTTAATTGTCTATATAGTTGCAAACTTTTCTTTCCAGAAACCTTTAACTAACCCCTCTCTCTCCTCCCATAAGTTACCCATTCCTATTTCCTGTAAAATTCTCCTTATACCTTGAGCCCAGTTCATCCCAGCACTGGATTTTTCTTGGATTATTGAACATTGCATTAAGATATTATGCTCGTCGAATAATTGCAATCTATGCCAATATTTAAGTATCCTTCCTACTATCATGCCCTTGCTACCTACTCTTCCCAACTCCTGTAAAGTGTTGTGTCAAATCATCGACAAGTTTCAAGAACTCTGTATTGCCATCTATGCAAATTTTATTTCTCTTTGTCATAAAGTAGACTCACAAGGAAATTTCATAGCTATACATTTCTCCAGAAATGATTTAAAAGCAAAATTTTGCAGCTTATTAAATGGAATATTTGTGCTTACTATCATGTCAGACGAATCCCTGTAAGCTTCGGTTTGTTGGCTACATGAGTTCATGGTTTCTGATGTGGATAATATATCCTCACCACTACATTTCTAGGAAACAACATATTTTGTGAGTGGTTTTTATATTTAGTGTCTTGCAATAAAAACCCTTCTCTCTCCTTTGATTTCAATCTGACATACTTTACGAAATATATTTTTCCCTCTTACATCAAAATACTCACGTCCATATTCATTTACAAAGTAAGACACTCTTCTTACTGGTTGTTTTCGGCATGTTTTATCAGCTATCAATGGCCGGACTTCGTAACTTCAGAACAGGCTGCATATATACTGATCGCAGGCATTTCAGTTAGTCGTTCAATGTGTTTTTACTAAAATGGAAAAGTGCAGTATTGTTCAATTTTTACTTTTGGATGGGAAAATTTGTGAGGAGATAAAGCAAACTTGGATGTTGTTTATGTGCACCTTTTGGCATCTGTGACAGCAGATATTGGTTCAAAGACTTAAAACGTGGTCAAACATCTGTTTTTGATGGAGTGCCCAGGACACCCAACAGATGTGGTTACCAAGGAAATTATTGAAAAATTCCACAATATTATTCTCGCCAGTTGCTCAAATGAAAGTTTGCAAAGTGACAGGAGGCCACAGGTGTGTTGACAGGAATGGCAATTTGCGTGATAAGTTTGAGATGAAAAGGTTGTAGGCCCAATGGTTGCTGCGATTGGTCAGTGGACAACAAGCGGGTTTGGCTTTCAACTTCAAAGCTGTGTTTGGAGCTATTTAAGCAAAATCCGAAGGATTTATGCATTGAGTTATCACCGTCAATGAGACCTGAATTCATCATTATACTCTGGAAACCAAACAAAATAAAAATATGGGTGCTTCTATGAATCTGTCCCAAAGAAGGCAAAGATGGTCCCATTGGCCAGAAAAGTGATGGTAAAAGATATTTTGGGATCATACTCGTTTCCTTTTTAGAAAAAGGAAAAACGATCACTGGACAACACTACAGTGAGCCATTGGACTGATTCAACAAAAAGGTGGAGACATGGCCCCATTTGGCAAAGAACAAAGTGCTGTTTCACCACGACAGTATACCAGAACATTCAGCTGAAGTTGTTGCTGTCAAACTGCATGAATTGCAGTGCTGCAACCCTCCCCCCCCCCCCATTTGCCTGACCTGGGTCCCTGCGATTTCTTCTTGTTCCCAAACATGAAGAAATGGCTCGCAGGAACAAAATTTAGATCAAATGAGGACATTGTCAAGACCGGCATATTTTGCAGAGCTTGACAATTTCTATTTTTTGGAGGAGTTAAAAATGGCAGGAATGTTGGGAGAAGTGTGTATCCCTTGACTATGTTGAGAAATAAATAATTTGTGTTTGAAAAAATGGCATCTTCACTTCTAACATGGGTATTTATTGAACCACCCTTGTATAATACTTATGGCAAGAAGGCCTACATAATAATGGTTGGACTGTTCATAAATTTATGTAAAGCATTTGCTACAGTTAACCACAAATTACTAATTCAGAAGTTAGAGAAGGCGGGATTAAAAGGACAAGCACTTAATTGGTTCGGAAGTTATCTTTCAAGCAGAAAACAGTTCATAAACATGAACAGTACCTACAGCCCCTTGCTGGAAATTGAATACTGTGTTCCACATTTCTTAAGCCATTGCTATTTTTAATTTTTGTAAATGATATTTCTGAATTAAAATTAAAAGGACAACTATATTTATTTGTGGACAACACATGTTTGCTTTAAAAGGGAAAAAGTCCTGATTTTGTTACTTCCATCAAAGTAATCTTGAAACAATTAGTATTTGGTGTAGTGAGGATTATCATACAATTAGTGTAGGAAAAACATACTATTTTATTGGAAAGGTAGAATCAGACTGAAAAATTCAATGCCATAGCCGAGATTTGAACCATGGATCTTCCAGTTGCTCTAACCAACTGAGCTACTATGGTAACATGCTAACATTAAATTCCCCAACTGACTGGCATTTTTCCAACCTTGTCATACACATGGCTTTGTGAAAGAACAGTTACCATTGATTGACCTAATGAAGCTCGGGACTTAAAAGTACTTATGACATTGTAAGTTTCCAGGATACGTCATCTCAAAATGAGTTTGAGATCTCCTTGTGGTTTACCAGCAAAAATGTGAGGCAGTTGGGGAATTTAATGTAGAGTTGGCATATTGCTATGTTAGCTCAATTGATTAGAGCAACCAGACATAAACTGAAAGATCTGTGGTTCAAATCCTCTACTAATTTAGAGGGTAAGAAAACTTGAGGGAATATATCAAGTAAAATAATGCTTAGATTTAAGTTTAACTTGGAAGTATCATATAAATCATATCATAAAGCAGTACCTACTATTGGTGTTACACAGATTAAAAGGAGTAATGTGTCCTGAGAGTTTAAAAAGTATTTATTATTCCCTAATACACAGTTATTTCCAATGCTTAAATTCAATATGGAGTTTTACTTAAAACATTGCAGAATAGAGCCATCTGAATTTTAAATGGTTTTCCCCTCCTCACTGCCAGAATTTATCTTTATGGCGCAACCAAAATTAATCCACTACATCTTACCATTTCACATTCACTCCGTGTTTTGCATACAAAATGAAAATGATCTTGTTAAATCTAACATATATAATAAACTGATTCCTAACATGCAAGTACACCATCACACAACTAAACAAAGTTACCATCTACATGTTCTTAGTGATTTCCACAACATATGGTACTACAGGCATTTTATATAGAGCTTTACTTGTCTTCAATATGTTACCTGACTATTAAGGTAGAATTAAGAAAATATGAGTACACTGCCGAGCAAAAAACTTAACACTTGTAACAGTGCTTGCATCGCCCCACACTATAACCGAGTGTATTCCATAAGAAACCCATGGAGAAAATGGTAAGCAGCATAGCGTTCTGCATACCCTAACTCTTCTATCTAGGGCCATAAGGTTGAATTTGAATTCCTCTGCATATAGAACTTTGCTCATTGTTCAGTCCACGTGCTTTCGAACAAAAGACAATTTCTTTGGTGTTGAGTTAATAGTGGTTGCTGTGGCAGATTTCATTGAATTCAGATTTACTTCACTGAATCATCTTCTGCATGTTTATTCACTGATGTTAATATTTCAAGCATTTTCCAGAAGATGTCATGTGATAATCTCTTAAAATTGCCGAATTTAAAAAAAAAAAACGGTCATCCCTTTGAAGTGTACATCTTGGGCGACCTGATCCAGGAAGCCTATCTTACATGTTACTTGTGGGAGTTGTTCCTAAAACATTTGCTACATAGAAATAGCTGTGTCCATGTTCAACTAATGCAACAGTTTATGTGCAATCAACATGCCTCAAAGGCATCTTTCAGAGTACAAAATCTCTACACTATAGAGAATAATGAATGAACGTTCACTATTTGTGATATGGTTTGTTTGCAATAACAATGTTGTGTGGAATCGCGACAACCGGAGTGGCAGAAAAGTGCAGATTTGTAAAGCTTGATAGGCATAGTAAAACAATGTTGCAAAGCAGGTCTTCTAAATGCACCAGAGAATATCCCTTAAGAGCCAAAAGTTTTCATATTCTTTTTTACAGAGTGCACATGAAAATAAATTCTGGCAACACATTTCAGCTGTAACTAATTTTTCGCAAGTGTTATGCTTTTTTGCGGCAGTGTATTTCCTGTGTTTAATAATTGACCATGTATAAAAATTCAAGAATATGCCAAACCCCTCTGTGTTGTCTTGATCTGGCTCAGTTGCCCAAGGACACTACTGCTGCTCCTATATATGCAGCACACTTCTCTTGTCTATTACGTCACTAGGAGACCGTGCTTGTGCGGTTTCGTACTGGCCACTGTTATTTTAGTCATAGCTACCTGCTTAGGGGTGAACTCCGCTCACTGTCTCCACTGCAATGTGCCCATAATAGTGAAGCATTTCTTCACCCAGTGTTACTATTCTGTCCTTTGCAAATGACTTGGACTCTCTCCTAATTTAATTACAGTTTGAGGGAATGACTCTGCCTCTATTGCTTTTTTGCTATTCAATGGTTTCCTTACAAGAATTTAATCGCATAGTTTCTGGTGTGATAATGACTTTCACACTGTGTCCGTACTGATTTAACTGCTTGTGTTGCTGAAGATTAGTTCTGCTATGTATTGATTTTTGAGTTTTTTTTGGGTTTTTTTTTAATAACTTAAGTTATTTTTTATTTTTTCCACTTTTGTTATCTCGGTTACTTAACCCTATAATTGCTTTGTATGTATTGCTTCTGTACTTGACATGAATAAATCTATAGGCAGAGGGTAGCGCTGATAACCATAGTAGTTTTTTGCCACTCAAACAGCTATTATTATTTGGGATAGAAGAAAGCTATGTTCTTGTCAGAGTCTTATCACATACTCTTATCACTTTATCTGTGTAGTCTGCTGGAAGCCATTGACATAGTGAAGTTCTCCTCAAACTCAAAGCAGATATCATACTGTTCAGCCTCAAAGTTTTTCACAATCTTGCACACTGTGAATTACAGCATTTCATGTATCAATAACATACTCCTAACACTTTTTTATTGGCTTCTTCATACTTTTCTTTTGGGATTCCATGCTTTATGGTCTTTCTTCATTGCATTAGAATCCTTCTGCCCCAAGAATGGGACCTAACATAAACAATGCACCTAGTATCACTCTGTGCTTTGATGTTTCGTGAACTTATGATGGAGCTTCCTCTCTTGCCCCTCAACAGCTGTTCAGCTGAGTACTTTTAGAAGCTGAAAAATTGCCATTTATTGCTGTATTTCATTGCACCAGCATTGAGTATTAAAGAAATACATATCCTATGCTTGTTAAACTAAACCTGCTAATTCAAGAATGGATGAAAAAATTACATGAAATACTTTAGACAGTGAAAAACTTATTTGTTAATTGGAGATGCCAAGTAATAGTACGATACCCAGCTTGGAATCAGAAGTGGGATATTGCTAGTCATTTTCCAAGTTTATAATCAGCCTGTCAACGACTTTGTCGTAAGTATTCAGACATACCAGTTGCTTCCAATGTGAATTTAATGACATCTTTAATAGCAAAGGCTTATAATGCTGAAATAAAACGTTGAACACAGTAAAACACTTATAATTTTTTCACCACTTTTAAGGGCTTTGACACTTGTATGGTTAATTCCACTGCTCTGACCTGTTACACATTCAGTCATGGTCACAATACAAACAAATTGCATTAGCTTGACCGTTGCTTCCCTCTAACAAACAACGTGGGAATACCCATGGCTATATAGCTATGATAATAGTCATTTAAGTTATATTTAAATGAAAAAGATTATTAGAATACTATCATTTTTCACCATCTTTATTATTTGAAGTACAAAATGGGTGGTAATACTTGCAGTGCCGCAATGAACTATTTTCATTCACTTGAAAGATTTACTGTAGCAGTGGCAGATGCATTTTACACCAGGACCCATTCTTGGGCTGGATGGAGTATAGTTGATCTTTTTGATTGTGCCAATACCAGATCATTGTGAGTTACATGTCAAATTCAAGAAATACCTTGCATCATTTTTCATTGCAAACTTGACAGTGTTTAATTTAAGAGACTGTAAGGCTTATCCTTCAATTCTTGGTACTCATTTTAAGTTTTCATACTTGCAATATGCATTGAAGATAGACTGAATGAATGAATAAATAAATAAATAAATAAATAAATAAAGGTCCAAACCAAGCAGTCATACAAGTAGGTGGGAACCAGAAAGGGGGGTTTTACCATTCTTTTGTGGTTGGCCATAGCTTGAAAGACTATATGGTCACTGGGTTTTACAGTTACCTCTGCATTTCCTTGTTACAGAAGCCAATAAGCAATGCTGTCAGATTTAGATGGACGGCAGTAAGGAATTCTTCAGTTTCCAAGAATTTCTTTATTTTTACTCAAATTAAGTAGGGCTTTATAGCGAATGGGGGGGTCCTATAGTTAAGTAAATATAATATTTCTACCAAGAAAGGCTGCAGAAAACAACACAAATAGCAGATGTGTGTTTACTGTTACAGAAGCAACAAGGTAGCTGTATTACTGGGGACATTTTGCAATAATGTTGGCTTGCAGGGCGCTGTCATCGTGTTTAGATGCAAATAGCCTGTACTCTCTAAACACAACAGGGATAGTTGCTAAGCTGGACACAAATCAAGCTAGAGATATATGTCCTAAGTAGCAGTTATTGTATCAAACGAATGTTTCCATATATTGATGTTTATACAGGGTGAGCCAAAAACCTATGAACTGGCTGCGCTGTGTTTTTCCTGTCCGTGTCCTCAGCACTTGTTGCAGTCTGCCGCTATCATAGAAAGGCATGGGTGAAACCATACAAACTACTTTTAAAGGCTTTACTTACCAACTTTATGAATGGAAATGCTGAAACTGGCCACCGTCATTGTCCATACATTTTTGGCACCTCTTTACGAAACTATCCATCATGGATAGTTATTCATTAATTTGTCGTAAAGGTCCTTATAAATATTAATTATTTTGACTACTGCAATTAGCAGCTTTTATTCGGTCAACACGTCTTCTTAATTGGAATTATTTAAATTAAATTATATCATTAACAGTGATGGATAGTTTCCTAAAGAGGTGCCAAAAATGTATGGACAACGACGGTGGCCAGTTTCAGCATTTCTATTCATAGAGTTGGTAAGTAAAGCCTTTAAAACTAGTTTTAAAAATGCTGTATGGTTTCATCCGCGCCTTTCTATGAAAGTGGCAGACGGCAACAAGCGCCGAGGACGCGGATAGGAAAAACATGGTGCAGCTGGCTCATAGTTTTTGGCTCACCCTCTATATCACAGGCATCCACAATACTTTTCATGTTTTTTAACTTGTATTGGTTGCTACACCTTACCATTGTCAATTGGAAAATTTCACATGGTTGTCTTTTTAAATGCCTAAAAGAGTTGCCCCAGTAAAAATATTGCATCGCTGATCCCCATGAAACTATAAATATGGAAGACCTGAAATGTGCTAGCATGTTCAGTGTAAATATAGCTTCAGTAGTTCTACCTAGTATAACAGCGTCATACACTTGCACATTTTACAGTTAAAATGGTATCAGAATGTTAAATAGTTATATTACTACATACAAGATGTAATAAAAGCTCTAATTTCTGAGTTTCTCTGTTCACAAGTAGTATTCCATTGTTTCAGGTGGAGTTTACAAAGTTGCCTCCTGTGAAGGAGGGCTTCACATTTTCTACCACAAGTTTTATTGTGGATGGCCATTCAAACTTTGAGCTCCAGGTATCGTGGACACCCATTAAAGAAGGGTGTCAGAGAAATGTAGTTAAAGTAATCAACAGCTACAATCTGAAGTTGGATTTAGTAATACTTTCAAAGGCTATCTGCCCACCAAAGGTAAGAGCAGTGTATTTGAAGGAAATTTTCATTTACTCTCTACTCCTTTATAGACCCTTAACCCCTCCCCCTCTCAAGTACAATGTGAAATAGTACAAGTTTTTTGTGTTAAGATTTTTGTTGGCATGTTTGATGCTGTCACCATCATGGTGTTCTTGCTTTGGCTGCTTTGTTCAGCCAATAGAGTTAGTATGAGGCTCTTGATTTAAATGTATGTAAGGTTGATGGTACTCGATAATAATGCACTTAGTGCCGGTTTAACAATGTCCCAATAAGTTTGTGTATAATTACTCTCCAAATAAACTTTCCTGACTGATAAGCACCGCTCTTGTTCTAGAATCGCATGGCTCTCTCTCTGGATAGCAATCCTATAGGATAATCTGATGTTTGCCATTCTGAATTTAACAGAAATGCCACCACTGGGGAATTTGTAAATTAGAAAACAAACTAGAGTTGCCTTGCAAAGCAGACAAACAAAATGAAAGTGATGAAGCGAAGCAGAAACATATAGGCTGTACCAGAATAAAAAAGTTTAATGTAACTTGGAGGGGGAAAGGATGCTGGGAGACAATCGCATCAGAGCTCACATAATCTTTACTTCTGTGTTGGTGTATTCCTCATTTCCATATGCTACTTCTGCTAAGCCAAAATCTCTACTATAATATTATAAATGGAGAGAATGAGTGTGTATGTGTATTAATCTTAAAAACCACTTAAAAGATTTTTATAATTATTTCACTTGAAATGCACCAGTGATTGTGATGGACATGGACTATAAAACACCTTATAATTTTAATTCATAAATGACTAAAGTACTAATAAGTGTTTGTAAAGCCTGTGTATTATAATAGAAACATATTGAAGTTATAAAAGAGCATATTTGTGAAGAGGTTAAGGAAGTTAAGACATTCCGCTTGCGTGAATTTGGGATTTTTCATCCCTTTTTAGTAATAGCTGGACCTGAATGAAATTAGAATTATAAGGGGTAAAGGGGAGGATTAACAATAAAATCCTCTGATTGTACAATGATTTGATAAAGAATGGTGGGAGGTATATAAAATTAAAACATCATTAGAGTTCAAGAAGCTACCCCTGAAGGGTCGGGTAAGCCAGCTACTGTCCATTCCAAACCAGAGTGCCTCTCACTGTAAACAAACTCTTTGTATTATCCACGTGAAAATAGTTCGCAATCCCTGCCCCTAATGGCTACTTGTTCCCCTCTCACATGCTTGTTGAACATTGTTTCAGTCTATAAAAAGGTGCCCTGCGTGAGAATCATAGTTCAAAATGCAACTTGAGGTAAATCAATTTTATAAGTATGCGGAAATGAATATTTTACTTACGTTAATCACAATGCTCAGGCAAAAGTACAACATCCAAATCCAAATCCTCTGAAAATGACTCGGCTGCCATATTGGAATCAGAAGTACTCTCCAAAATATTGATAAGCTTATCCACAATTCCACAGCACTATCACACACAAAAAAAGTTCCCACATTTGATTCTCCTATTCTATGTTCTATTATGTCTGTTTATATTCCCTGCATGCTTTGGTTACACTTCTTATTGAAACACGTGTAAAATCAGATATGAGTTTCGTAATATGCACTAATGCAAGTGTCGGGTATTTTTGTAATAGTTGAATATATTAAGTATTGGTTGTTTTTCGCCACTTTTTAACTGTTTTCTGCTTTTGTGTTTGAACAGTTTATTCGCACTACATGCACCTTCCTTTGCCATGAGAACTCAAATACCAACTGACAAAATCACAAGTTTTGACCTGAGCTCAGCAGCTGTGATGTGTCTGTGTATTATGAATGACTGTTTGCTTATATTTCCTGTGTTACATAAAATGTTTATTTGGTACTCAGATAGCACGTCTGGGAATTCATTGCTACATTTCTTGTATATGTAAGAGAATGGCAGTCATGCATACAGTTGGAGTTAACAAGCAAGATACTCTCAGCATTAGCGCAATAGCAGACAAAAATCATATTTTGTAATCTCTTAACAGTTAGTGTGTATCCATTACCTTTAACAATGAGTTATGATAACCTCATAAAATATGCAGTTCTGTACCTTTCCTGCCCTAATATTTCATGATACAATACATGTATTAAGGAACTATTTACGTTGTCATAAGAATGTGTTCTTGGGTTTGTGGTAAGCAGAAGCACATGCTTTTGTTTGCATCAGAGGGAACTCCGGTTTGGAATGGACAGTTATTTTATAAAAGCAAGCTTATAAATTTCATCTTCGTTCAATGTTTGGAAATAATTTTGCCTCTCTTGTGATCTTAGATTTTGCAGAATCATAATTATTTCCTCATTGTCCAATAAAAACAGTTCTACCATGATTACTACTGCTAGTCATAAGAATTGTCAGTCATGAATGTGAAAATTTGTCAGATAATGAACGTATTGGCTACTCCAACAAGCCAAAAACTTATCGGCAAAAATATCTTGCAAGGAGTGCTACCCAGAGATTGTGGAATGCCAATCACTAAGAAATGTGGTAAATGGTTTTATTGGCAGATGTAGAATGGCCCTATATAGTTCTTTTTAGTAAATATTATAAACTTTAAACTCAATTGCGATGCTTTACTTACCAGGCTGCCATCTGCAAGTTATCTATTTGCTCAGAGGGGGTTTTGAAAAGTTTGTTTCCTAAGCAATAACTGCAACAATATTCAGCTGAAATGTGCAATATGAAACCAGGATGAAAGTGATTGTTGACTAATTGGCCATCTATTGCCTCTTGTCAGTGAGAGTTACCTTGTCATGCATTTATAAAATCAACTGTATGCACGAATATGAATTTGAAACAATGTGTTACTGAATTTCTCTCAGGAGAAGGTTACACATCCATGGGTATTCAAATAATGAGTTGTCTATAGCAATACATCAGAAGATGGGGCAAGAAGTCTGAAAGATAGTAATACAGACAAAACAAGCATACATTATCAACCTCTTAAACAGTCGCAGATCCACAACATGAAATGTGCGTGGATGAGTTGATTTGTACCAGTCCACATGTTAAGCAGGAAATCTTCGTTATTCACCAGTTCATTAAAGTTTCTGTTGCCTGAAGAGATTCAATACGACATCTTACTTTTCATCAGTGACGCTGCACCATATACGAAAAATGCTGGAATAGCATTAAAAGCTTCACGTGACCTGCATAGCACAAGGCTTTCACAGGGTGTCGGAAGAGAGATGATGCTTGTTTCCAGATGTTGACAAATTGATTTCCAGTATTAAAATCATTGTGAAAGCCCCATCAAGAATCCTGACATTTAAATCCATTGCACCAGATGTACCTCTGCCCCCCCTCCAACCTATTGTAACAAGATGGGGGACATGGATATCAACAGCACTTTACTACGCTTCAAATTTTCAGAGTATAACTGAGGTGGTGAACACTGGAGGATGGAGCATCTTCAATTGTAGCAGTCAAACTTTTCAACTCTTCAGAAGTGAAAAATGACTTAGCTTTCATTGCGGCCGAGTTTGGGTTCCTGCCACAAGTGATCTGCCAGCTTCAAGAAAGAGGACAACCTTCAACAAAGTCGGTGAAAATTGTGGATGATGCAGTGCAAAGACTGGACAGTGTACAGGGAAATGGTGTTCATTAGTTAACGAAAAGTGTAAAAAAGTGTTACCGAAAAATTGATCTGGATAAACTTGGAAACATATCAAAAATTCTATAAGGTGACAATTCTGTTGCAGTAGAAATGGATCCTACAATGATGCCATGTTTTAGATTTGCTCTAATAACCTCTGTCGATGTTGAGAAAAATGTGTTATCTGACAGGAGACTCAACATGACCCCAGAGAACTTAAAAAAAGCATTTGGTTGTCATGTGCAATGAATAAGGCATTGCAATACACAGGCCTTTCTAAAAAAATATTTCATTTTTGTGTCAAATACAACACTAGCAACAACAAGTTTAAAACTTTGAAGTTCTTTAAAATATGATTATTGAGTTATTGAATAGTGTAATCTACTAAATAAATTGGTTTTTGTAATTGCCTTTTATTGCCTGTATTAGTATTTATAATGCCTTTTTGCCTGCCTATTTTAATGATTTATAATGCCTCAACTTCAAGTCTCTAATCATCAGACTTGTAACTTATAAATGATTTTAGCTTAGAAATTAAATGCATATGATAAAATATCATATGACAACAATATATACATGTTTGTACTTATTTTGAAGCTTGGGATTTACAACAGAATATGAGGTAATTATTCTTGTATTAGTCATAACACTGGCTGGCATGAAAATCATCTTGGGGGGTAAAAAGGATCATTCTTTTGGTTTTCATGACGCTGAATTTGAAAACCAAATTGCTCTACCACGTACCATTTTTAAAATGGCCATAAATGTATGTAAACAAAATTAAGATTTTGTCTGTACATTTGAAATTTTGGCGTGATACTTTATCTCAGATTGGTTAAGTAATAACAAATAACATTGTATGTAATTGTAAACAAATAAACATGCATTCCAAATATGAATAAATAGAGGTAATTTCACTTTTATTGCTAAAAAATTAAAGCTGCATTATTTGCATGCAGAAAGATATCGTACTGTCATGCAAAATCTATCATCATTACAAATAAATTAATTAAAACAGTTAAGTAATAATCTTAATGCTGCAAGCAAGGATGAACAACTGAACTGAATTATTTCAGTTATGAATGTTTTGGATAAAATTTGTTTGTCACTTGAACACCACTGCATAAACTTGGTAACACACATATACATAATACTCACTGCACTTTCATCTGTTTTCATTTTAAACCCTAATTGTAATTTACCACTATCTTAACAATAACACTATTACAACTTAAGAAAATTTCCACTTTAATGGAAAACTTGTTGTCCTTTTTCTTTTATATAGTTCTTCAGATGTCTCTCACAAGTGTCCAACAGTAGTTTTGGTTAACAAGTTTTTGTTCCATTTTCTGCTGTATCTCCTTTCCATTTCAGCTATATCTTGGTGAAATCTTTCACCATACACAACAAAAACATCTCCCATATTTGCAGGGAAAAAGTCCAAATGAGAACTTAAAATATATAGCTTCAGAGACATACTACAGCCCATGTTACAAAATAAGGCAAGCAGACACGCCATAATTTCTTCATAATGTTTAGAGTTCTTGTTTCCCAGAAAGTTGCAGCATGTATTTTCAAATGCATTCCAGGCTCTTCTCTTGATTAAATTAAATTTATCTTTCAATGTGGCATCCTGAAATAGTTGCTTTGAGGTCCAATGAAAATGCGTTTTATTTTGGCATCACTAATTTGTGGAAACTTTTCCTTCAGGTAAGCAAATCCTGAACCTTATACATTGCCTTCACAAATTGTTCTGTTAAGCCAATCCTAATGTGAGGAGGAGACAATATAATTTTTGCCCTTTTGACTAATGCTTCATCTGCAACATTTTTTTGACCTATGTTGCTTTCTTCTCATGGTGGCCATTTTTCATAATATAGTGTTTGTCCCTCATACGACTGTCTCACTCTCGCATGAAGAGTTGAATTTTGTATAACCCTGTCAGCAATACAACTACTTTAAGGTCATCTCCCTTGATGGTCTTTGTAGTTTATTTTATGTAAAAGATGTTGTATATTTGCATATTTTTCTTATGTTAATTGAAATGTGTGAGAGGTATTGATGGATGTACGAGGGCAAATCAAAAAGTCTTTGCCCCTATTTTTTTTCTGGTAACATAAGATACATACAGCCAGCTAAACATGTAGATATTATTCCTTGTACCTTTCATTATTTTTCCACATAGTCCCCAGGCCGGTTCAGACATTTGTTCCATTGCAGCACTAATTTTGCGATGCCGTTGCGGTAGAAGTCGGCTGTCTGACTACGGAACCACTGTCGCACTGTTGTCTTGACTTCGTCACAAGTGATTTGCTGTCCTGCCAGGAACTTCTTCAGCGGACTGAAAAGATGGAAATCACTAGGGGCAAGATCCGGACTGTATGGTGGATGATCTAGAAACTCCCAGTGAAAGTTCCTTAGCTTGCCGACGGTCTTCTTTGCCACATGTGGTCTCACATTGTCGTGGAGGATGATCACGTCAACATCGAGAATCCCGCGGCGCTTCTTTCTGATTGCAGCCCACAGAAGTGAAGTGTGGAACAATATCTCCCGGTATTGATGGTGGCACCTCGTGGCATGAAATCCAACACGAGCGTCCACGACAATCCCAGAATGCTGTTAACATCACTTTGTGAAGAGATGGTGCAGTACAGAATTTCTTTTTCACAGGACACTGTGGATGTTACCACACCATACTCTGCTGTTTTGATTCTGGCGTGTAATGCAGTACCCAAGTTTCATCGCCAGTAACAATGCGATCCAGGAAATTGTCACCCTCCTTGGCATATCGTTGCAGTTGATTCAAAGAAGCAATCATTCACTTGCCTTTCATCACGTCATCCAACTGCTTAGGAACCCATCGACATGAAACCTTCCTGTACCCTACTCGTGAATGTCGAAAGCACTCCCAAAAGAAATGTCAAGCTCCTGAGCAATGTCTTTGATGTGCACGCACCGCTCTACTTTCACCGTTGCATCCATGCGGGCAATATTGTCGTTAGTCACCGATACATGCGGTTTCCTCGCACGCTCATTGTCATGCAGATTTGCACGGCCATTTTGAACTCGGAATACCATCTCACACTTCTCAAAGCAAGACACTTTTCCCCATATGATGGCTGCATTTCTCTGTGGATCTCGATGGGCGTTCATCCCTTACTCCATAGAAAACAGATCACACTTCGTTGCTCGTAAGCTGTAGATGTGTTAAGCACACCTGCCATTTTGAATGCACTGACAGCAGCAGCTGGAAACTATGAGGACCGGCCCATGAAAAGTCCCCATTGCAATGTCAAGGTATTCATCCAGGCACCATTATGAAGCCTTTATAATCCTATCTAGGGATTAACTTATTTGCAGCAATTATTTTTATATTAAAGTGAAAACGTAGAGACAAATTGCTAATCAAATTTACCAAAAATGCTTTCCCCCCCCCCCAACTTTGGAGGTAGCTGCTCAAAAAATGGTATGTATTAGAGAAATGTGACTAACATATTTGGATTCAGCTTTGTCGAATACACGAGCTACAGTTTTTTTTCTTGTTTTTTTTTAAATCTAAAGAGGGATTGGGGGGGGGCAAACCTGTGTAACTAATGAAAATTATTTGGTTCTTACTTTTATGAGCTTTTTAAGCTTTGATCACACTGAAATAACTATCCCAAATGTTCTAACTCAAAGATGTAGTCAAGATTTGAGGGATTGTTCATGAGAAACTTGCAGCACAATACATGATACCCCTAAAGTTACTTCATAACTTTATCGTGTATCTCAACTTGAATTGGCAGAGAAGAAAACCTTTATTACTGGAATCATCAAACCAAAACGTTTTATTGAACCACTTTAATGTATAGATCTTGTTGCACATATATCTAACCAGAATTGAAATTATTCCCTTCAAATCACCAAACTCACCATAGGGTCCTGCACATCTTCACTGCTATAGCCTCGTGAAAAGAAGTCCAGATGAGTAATGTTAGGTGACCAGATAGTTTGTCTCTTTTAATAAATTGTGCTGGAAACTTACTGTTCAGATGTTCGTCAGATTTGGGACCTCAAAATGTAGATTTCCAGTGAAATCTGGATATGAAATTGGTTGAAATGCAATACCTTTATCCTATGCTTAAAAAAAACAAAAAACAATTGGAATAAGGCGATAGATGAGAGTGACATTTTTTGGAAGTTAAGCCCTGAAATAGCATGAATTGGCCATAGCACCAAAAGGAGCTTGACCCATTAGGCTGTTATGTTATGCATAAAATGGAAATAAAAGAAAATAAATGAAATTAGCAGTTTTAGTGGGTGGGTGTATTATGTTGCTTTCAATGCACACCTCTATCAAGATTCTATGCAATGTATATGTCTGTGTACAGCATAACTTTAAAACAAAGTATTGGTTAAATACCAATCTTGATATTTTAAGTTCAGTATTTTTCAGAGGTATGAGACACAGATTTTAGAGAAAATCCCCCCACCCCAAACTTATTCTTTAGATGGACAATATATATATTTGACAAATAAAACGTATACCGTGAATTTTGTGCAAGTATCCTGTGAAGTCGTCTTCATTTGGGAGGAATTTTATACAAATTGATATACTAAGCAAATCATAAGATATAGACAAATGCAGCATACTACACAAAAAAAGTAGACATCTTTAAATCAGAATTCTTTTTTGCATCATCCATCTCTGAGATATCCATTGCTTTTGGTTTGAATTTCTCAATACTTGACCATTTTTTGAAATGGTCATAATTCAGTTGTTTCCTATGATATGGAATGAGTATGGAATTTTAAGGCCAGTATATATTGGATCATTTTTAAACATTTCAGTGTTGCTATTTACTTTGCACCTATAATGAAATGTGTAATGAACAAAACTATTTATACAATGTAAGTCGCCATTGGGGTATGACATCTCAATAGAATTTGAGATCTCCTTGTGGTTTACCAGGAAAAATGTGAGTCAGCTGGAGAATTTAATGGCGTGCCGGCATGTTGCCATAATAGCTCAGTGGTTAGAGCAACCGGACGGAGGCCGGGAGATCCGTGGTTCAAATCCCGGCTATGGCATTGAATTTTTCAGTCATCTGATTCTACCTTTCCTATTTATACAAATGTTTGTCTCAATATGAAGTAGTTAGAATAAGCTTTTACTAGAACAGTTAAAAGGAGCTACATAAAAATAATAGATTGTGGTTAGAGAAAGTCTTGTGCATGCAGCACATCAGATTTTTGTTTATTAATAGATTTCAAAAAGCTCAAGAATTCTGTATACCAACAGAAAAAATAACATAAAATTTACAGTTTTCTCCTTTTTGTTGAACACTCTTTAAGTGGGAGGTTGTATTAAGTAGTGGGGAATGAAATTGGTGAAATTATGCTCAAATAATGGTGGGTTCCATTGAGCTTATTATTCGACATTCATCTTCTGAGGATAAGGGAAAACCTGGAATAAATCTTATCCAGGTAACACTCAATCTAGATTGGAACTTGGGCCCTTTTGAATGGGAAATAGACATGTGACCCCCACACCACATAAGTGAGCTAATTTACAGTAGTATTGTAGTTATTAACTGGTTTACCCCGGCATTATTATCCCCTAATTAAGTTTGTATAGTTTATACTGTGCTGCAGGTTGGATATCATAGTCGGAGAATGTTTGACAAGAAGTCCTTCTTGCCCCTTAATAATGTTTTCTTTAAATGCTAAAAGTATGCCACATGATGTGCATTTCATATCTATTTCCTGCATTTTGGAGCACTACTATTGAGAGTATTCTAATTTTGTGCGGGTGTTTTCCCCAATCATTGTTTAAAAGTAGCTAAAGCTGACTTTTTTTTAAAAAAGAAGAAGGTACAGAATTTTTGAGTGTATCCATTCAATAATTCTTTATTGAATGTTGAGCTTATACAATTCATTTGGGCCCTGGCTCGTTTTGCTGATCATACCCAAGCTTACAGTATTTTAACAATCATTAACGTTGGATTTGCTTTTCACCAACAGATTCTACCATTGTCTCCCTTATCTTAATACTTACTGTACTATTGAATATATTCACTAAATATGACTCAGATTCTGTCTCTAAACTCTCCAATTCCTTTAAATTAACATTCTCTCAGGTTATTTCCACTTTGCTACAGTCCAATACTTCAGTCCCCACTATGTTCATCTATTAGTACTTTCCTTTCAGCATCCTTATTACTACTTTTGATTCTGTGTTATTTAGATGATTGTTCTTTCTTTTAATGATTCATTTTATTAACTCATATAAGAAATCTTGTTCATTTTTCGTCCGATTTTTATTCTTTTCTTGCTAACATATTGGCTATTTCATTGCCAGTCACCCTGCAGTGTGCTAGAATTCATTGTAATTTTTTTTTTAAAAAAAAAATTTAATTTAATCACAGTATTTCTTTGAAATTTGCCATTTTTGAGTAGTTAGTTTTTCTTACAGTTTGAACAGCAACTTTGGAATCAGACAATGTTGCAAAATAATTTTAATTTTATCTACCCAGTTAAATATATTAAAATATTCCACATAAGTTGCATAGAGAGTTTCATATCAATCATTGTACTCACTCTGAAATTAGTTGTACATATCAGTGTTACTGAATGTTTTGAAGCTTAATGTTCTCTTTGTTTTTATTTTTCAGCTGAAAAAAAGAGGTGGTTTACCATTAAAATCGTGCAATGGATCCAAAACTTCAGCATTTGTGTCAAAAAAATCTGGAATTAAACAAACGAGCCACAAATCACCACCAAAATCATCAGCAAGGAGTGCATCATGTAAAAAATACTGTTCTCCAAAGTTGAAGAAAATTCCAGCCTTAAAGAAAAGCTCTGTAACAGAATGTTTCTCACCAGTTGTTGGTAATAAGTTACCTCCATGCATTGTTTCTACAACTCCAAGACGTGAAACCTATGATATTTGTAGAAATGAAGAAAACAAAGAAAATGTAGCAGCATACCCACCTCCTGAACCTTCTCGGTGCAAGAAGGAACTTCATTCTTCCACTCCATACGATGGTTTTGTTGATCGTCGAAAAATTTTTGCTGTTAAATCACGTGCAAAGACATCTAGTGCCTTTGAATTTTCATCAGTAAAAAAGATCAAGAAGAGGACGTTCAGAACTAAGACTTTGAGTGACAGTTTAGAAAGTTTTGAAAGTAACAATGAACTCCTAATATCTCGTTTGCAGACATGCTCCACCTCATGTTTAAACATGTCATTTGAGCTAAAGTTGAAGGAAGATTTGGATTGTGAGAATTACAGCGACAGTCTGGAGGATGTTTTTGTTAGTGAAAAGCCGGAAACGGATAAAGTAGTTGGTAAGTGGAGGTTGGAGACAGACCAGAGTCCAGTGCATTCATCTGAGAGAAGTTCATTCTCATACTGTACTCCTTACAGTTATGACCCAGCAAATGAAAATGGTGCTACACATTTAACAGATAAACTTGGTAATCTTAGGCTTGACAGTACATTGTCACAAACCTCTGCTACAAATGGGAAAACCTCAACTTTTTCACCCAGCATAATGAAAAGATTACATGAACTTGACTTTTCTGATGTAGAATCTGAGAACTGTAATGAGGCTGAAGCTGAAACCACTTATGATATTCATAACATTTCATTGTCATCGGCTGATGTAGCTCACCTAAGCTCTGATACATTTGTAAAATCTGAATCATCTTTCCCAGAACTTTGGACACAGTTGCAAGATCAGGATGAACAAAATAATAAAACTACAAGCTTGTGTCCAGGAAATCTTAGTGCTATAGAAGAAAGTAAAGAATCTCAAGAGTACCACTCGAGCTACATCAAGGAGGCTTCAAAGAGCAGTGCTTTAAATCAGAACATGGTTTTTCAGATATCCCCTCCTAAAGGAAGATGTAATTTGAGCACAACTGCAAGCACATCCAAGGTACTGAATAAAACTTCATGCCCAAATGTTACATCCAAGGCTGTGAATAAAAGTACTTCATGGCCAAGTGTTACATTAAATCAGAACACAGTTTTCCATGTATCACCTCCTAAAAGATGTTACAATGATTTGTGTGGTTCCCCAAGGACATCCAAAGTGGTGAATAAAACTATATCAGGTTCAAGCTCTTCTGGGAGATGCAGATCTCGTGAAACAAAATCTGCAACTAAAGGTATGTAGCCAAATTTTAGGCAGTAATGTTAGTCTATTACAGCTATGTAAACCTTTTCCAATAGCATGCCAATTCAGGGTTCCAAGAAACCTGGAAAGTCAGGGGAGTATTTAAAAAATTGGCATGTGTCAGGGAAATTGGCTCAAAGTTATCACATGTCTGGTAATTCATACTGATGAAAAACTACATATTAAGAAGGATTACAACATTTTTTTGTTTTTCAAAATTCCCCTTCCAACTCTTGAAACTGATGTGTGTACACCTAGTCTTAATATAAGTTCTGTCACAGCTTTAAGGAATAATTTCAGGGTTAAATGAAAACATTTTTAAAGTTTCGATACACCATTTAATAAAGCAGGTTATGTTGAACACTTTGTACTTTCATTTCACTCAAAATGTCCACCTTTAGCCTTCGAGTCTTTAAATGTCTTGGCTAGTTGTCTATAGCAGCACGTATGAAGTTTGTCCAAATCTGTCACTGCTTGCCTCAGGGATTTTTTTAGACTGTCAATATTACTGTGACTTGAAGAGCTAGTCTTGGTCTCCAAAATGTCTCACAGTTTATAATCCAGAGGATTCAGGTCTGGAGTGACGATGACCAATCCATGTGGCTGATGAACTCTGAAACGTCTCTTGAGCCACTGATGCTTTCAAGCTTTATGGACCGAAGCACTGTCCTGTTGGAAGATCCAACGATCAACAACAAACATTGCCTGGTTAAGAGGTTTTAGGACTTCCTCTACATCACATTGGCAATGGTCCTGATCCCCTTTCCACAGAAATGAACATCAGTAGTCCTTTTGTACGAGGCTCCCAACCATACCATCACTGATGCTGAATGATAGCCATGAAAAGCAACCTGGTGGGATTCTTCATGACTCCGAGCATACACTCTGTTGTTCTCCCTGCTGTATTTCTGCTGTATTGTGAAAATTTTTTCACCTGAAAAAAGGATTCTCCAAAGTTGATTTTTGGCTTGCCATCTAGAGGGGTTACATGATCTCTCCAGTCCCATCTTCCTAAGATGGGTGTTGAGCATGTGTCCTGTACATTGGTGGTAAGCCCAAAGTCCTAGGTCTTGATTCAAGAGCCTAGGGACACTCATTCTTAATATTTGAAGCTGTTGCATCATTTTTTTTGTTTCCTAACAGGATTTCTTCTGACAAGTTCCCAAACTTACTTTATCATATACAGGGTTCAAACTGAGCGAGATCTCCGTTTGTCATCTACACTAGAAAGATGGTTGAATCTTTTAATGGTCCGATAAACAAATCTAAGTGAAATTCCTAGTGGTTTTAACAAATTGGAAATCGCCTTTGGATCCTTCTTACACTTATGTAATGCTATTACAGCCCTGCAGTCTTCTTTCACAAGCTATTCCATCTTGAAACAAAGATTAATATTGAATGTCTATAGGTAATACTGCTGAGGAAGGAAGTTTATTCAAGATAAAAATTCCAGAAGCTGCTGCATAGTTTCGTGTATCGAGAGATAAGGGGTAAAGTTTAGTGTCAATATTTATGATAAGACTAGGCTTTCGCACATGTTACAGAGATGAGGTTATTCACCTTTTTATGATTACAGTATCAGATTGATTTACTTCAGCAGCATCCAAGCTTTTGCACAGTGTGCACAGGTCCGCACAGCATGCAACTTGGACTCAAACCAACAGTTCTCCCTCCATTCCTGTCTGTTTGCTTTCCCTTCTCTTCATGGAGCAGGGTAGTCTTCTCCCTCGCTGATAGAATTTTATAGAGGACAGGTATAATTATTGTCACTACAAATTACAAGCATCAAAATTATTAATAATTATTATAAACCTTGTAAATTTTCAATCAAATGATGTGCCACGTTAAGGGAGGGGCTAGAAAAAGAAGTAAGATTTCTACATCAAAAGTATGGTTGTTATTTTGAACACTTTGAAACAATAAACTGAATGTTTTTGTGCAAAAGAATGAAAACATAACTGACACATACATACAGAAACAAATTGGCTAATAGACTACTTTTACACAACTACAAAACTAGCACGTGTTTGCTAATATGCAAAATATAAATTCTAAAATTCTAGGGTTTTTTGTTTTTGTTTGTTTTTTTAATTAGTCTTGTTTCTGTAAACCAACAATCGCCTTTAAATCGGATACAAATGAACATGCTACAGATAAGCATAAACAACTTCTTAAATTTTTGTCTGAAATGCCTGCTCACAACCTTGGTTTATTTAGTTTCACACATACACATACACACACACACACACACACATATATATTCCCTTTACACTACCTTTGAAATTATGCGGTTATGTACAGCTTACCTCCTATGGGTCCAAAATATCTGTGTGGGTTCCTCCATGTTTGTAGCAAATTTAATGCGCCCCTCCATATCTGTTTGTTCATCTGTAACAGCAGATTAGGGTGATGGCTTGAAATGCTGCACAAACTGCATTTTTCATTTGCTTATCGTTTACATATCAGTGTTTTCTCACATCTTCTTTCACAATACTCCACAGTGCATTACTCAAGAGCAAATTAAACATTTTGAGTTTTCTCCCTTCAAAGCAAAAATGTGCTGCAATTCCCATTCTTTCTTAAATTTCTGTGGTACATTCCCATTCCTTCACTTTTCAGGAGTAGCCATAATTCGTGAAAATAATAGTTTCACCCTTCCTGAATAGCTAGTATACTAATGACCAAATAACGCGCTAACATCTAACTGCAGCCTGTGTGTATTAGTAGTGCATACACACTCGCTCGCATCAACTCCTCCCGCACTGTGTTTCCTCTCCACTGCTGAGTTTCTGCAGATTTATGAAGCATTTTGGACAGCGTTGATTTACTCCATCAAACTTAGTTGAGATCTGCTGCCTCTTCACACCTTTTTTAGAGTTGGGAAGGGGTGGTGGCCTCCCCACAAAAAATTTAACTATCAATGGCTGGATTTATCGCTTAATCCAGAGTTTGTAGAATGACTTGCTGATGTTCTGGACAATCAGCTTAAAGCTTATTGTAAAGTGTGCAGAAAGAAGTTTGTTTAAACTCGGTAATATGGGGCACCAAGCATTACAATTAGTACATGCAAATGGCACAAGACATGTTCATCATCAGAATATTAAATAAAGACGATAATCATTGGCATGACTTTTTATCAAACCTAATGCTGGTTCAACAGAAACAAGAATTTTAGACTTGGATATGGGTCTATTGCTAATGCTACTGACAAATCTGTTGCTTGTTCAATAGAAACAAGAATTATAGATGTATATAGACCTCTTGCTGATGCTGTTGTCAAACCTGGTGCTAATTCAACAGAAACAAGAATTACAGACATTGTACATGGATCACTTGCTAATGCTGCTGTTAAACCTAGTGCTGGTTCAACAGAAACAATAATTACAGACATTGGATATGGATCTCTTGTTAATGCTACTGACAAATCTGTTGCTAGTTCAATAGAAACAAGAATTATAGACATTGTAAAGGGTCTTTCAACAAGTGTCCTATCTTTAACATATGATAGTTGCCGTTGTTATTGAGTTACAGCAGTCATTTTTTTCATGTGGTTATTGTTGACAAATAGCCATGGAACGTTACAACATTCAGCAACGCGTAGAAATAGTGAAAATTTATTATCAAAATGGATCATCTGTTCGCCAAACCTTCCGTGTATTGTGTGAAGTTTACGGTGTGCATAATCGTCCCTGCGAGAGAATGATTCGGTGTTTGATCGATAAATTTGAAAAAAGTGGTTCTGTCAGCGATCAAAGAACGCCTGTACGTAATCGACATAAGCGCTCCAACGAAAACTTAGGCGCTGTTCGTGAAAGTGTACGCGAGAACAGAAACAAATCAATTGCTCATCGAGCACAAGAATTGGAGCTTTCGCCGACCACAACTTGGCGAATTCTGCATCTGGACTTGAAGTTTCACGCTTACAAAATGGTGTTAACTCAAGAACCAAAGCCCAATGATCATAGGTTGCGCCGTGTGTTCGCTGACTGGGCTATGGAGCAATTGGAAGCTGAGCCAGATTTTTGTTGAAAAATCATCTTCAGCGACGAAGCCCACTTTTGGATGGATGGTTGTGTTAACAAACAAAATTGCCGCTATTGGAGCAATCACAATCCAATGCAGATTCAAGAACGACCACTTCATCCCCAAAAGGTTACTGTATGGTGTGGTTTTTGGTATGGTGGAATCATTGGTCCATATTTTTTCAAAGATGAAGCAGCTCTGTCAAGGGAGCAATATACCGGGCTCTTATAAGGGGCTATTTTTGGCCTCAATTGGATGGTATGGATCTCAAACATCTGGTTCCAGCAAGATGGTGCCACATGTTATACTGCTCTCGAAACAATCTTTTGAAGGAGAAGTTCAGAGGTTTCATTTCCCGTAGTCGTGATGTTAACTGGCCCCTGAGATCATGTGGTTTAATGCTGTTGGATTACTTCTTGTGGGGTTATGTTAAATCTCAAGTTTGTCAAGCCAGAAACAGTAAATGATCTTATGAATAACATCACGTGTGTTATTTGTGAAGTTGTAACTAATTTACATTCTTCTGTCATTGAAAATTGGGTCAACCGTATAGCATAACCCAACAGTCATGGCGGTCACTTAACTGATGTTCTCTTCCATACGTAATGACATAATTATGTTCCAAAATAAAAACAAAAAAATAAACCTCTATCATTTATAGAATGTTTTATTTAAGTTCAAAGATAGGACACTTGTTGAAAGATCCTATATATGGATCTCTTGCTGCTGCTGTTGTCAAACCTAGTGGTAATTCAACAGAAACAAGAAATGTGGACATTGGACATGGATCTCTTGCTAATGCTGCTGACAAATCTAGCGCACTAGTTCAACAGAAATAGTAAGCTAATATATTTTATTCGTCACACATATTTACATTGCCCACTAAACTGCTGACTGGTCAGATTTGCAGAATTTATCTATCTAAAACATTACAGAAATTATGAATAAAAATTTTACAAAAGCCTTTATATATACAAACTTGTGTACAAAAATATGTTGTTCACCAATGGCACTGGGGATTAATTGATCTGCATCATTTTCCCTCTGGCTTCCCAATATAAAGTTTGTAAGTTAACACTTTTAAGGCCTTTACATTTGGCAAGATGCTGTTAGTTCAGGATGACATCTTCACGGAGAGTGCACTCGGGTGTAGATAGGCATCGTATCTTGTAGAGATATTCTGTGAGGCAATCGTGGCCAGTTGCCATCCTAAATAAGGCCACTGCAGTTTTCCTTGGCATTTTTTGTATATCAATTCTATCTTTAATATTCTTATAATCTTTATCTTTTAAGTTATCTTCTTCATTAAATCTCTGCTGTCTTTTGAAATGTTTAATGTTATTTAATTGTTTATTTATTTCTATTTGTCCTGCAGGTTTTATTTGTTGTATTGCACATTTATTTGCTAATTGATCCGCATGTTCATTGCCCAAAAGTCTGACATGAGCTGGGATCCATTGTAGTGAGACATGATTTCTAGTTTCAACTGCTTTAATTAGGCTTCTTATTTTTTTAATATTTCTTGTTTTATTATTGTAATTTACTATCCTGTCTATGGCTGATTTTGAGTCTGATAAGGTGATTATTTTTTGTTTTATGTATGGTCTATATAGAATGTTCTATAATGCTGCTTTTATAGCTATTAATTCATCATAGTAGTTTGACGTTTCATCTAATGTTAGGTACTGTGCAAAGTGTTTACAGTATACTCCTGCACCAGCATTTTTTTTTTTTTTTTATTTTTTTTTTTTTTTTTTTTTTTTATTGATGAGGGATCCATCTGTATATATTCGGAGCCATTCTTTTTCTGGATATCTTTCATTTTCCATAGCTATTGCTATGGCTCTCATTTCATCTGGTATATTGTTTTGTTTGTGTATTGTATATATCAGGTCATAGGATAAGATACTTTTATTCATCCTTTAAATACAAGATTTCAAGGACATGTCAAAAACAATTTTATATACATATATACAGGTTTTACATACCCCAATACTTAAATTCTTCTAGACTATAAAATGCATTCATTATTAAGAATTTTTTTTATTTCTTTTAGTTTATATTCTGTTTTATTTCAACATAACTTGTTATACAGCTCTTTTCATTCTGATATTGTATATCAATATATTCTATTGGACTCGTTACCTCTGTTGCTATTATATTTGTTGTAATTATATTCTTGTATTTTAGGTTATTAATATATGTTCCGAAGCTTATTTGAGTTTTTAAATTACTTATAGTATCTGCTGTGTGATACCACTTGTATCTGTTTCCATTGACTTGCAGTTTTTGTGCTAATTGCTTTCAACTGATGTTCCAATTCTATAGCCCTGTATTTTGTGAAGCTTTGTACTACTGTAATTGGTGTTGTTTTTACAGCTCGTGTTATTATTAGTGAATTATTTTGTGAAATTTCTAGTTTACTTTTAAGTCTCTTGTTTACTGTTTCTAGTAGTTCTCTTCCATATAATACGTTAGATTTTATGTATGTTTTATATGTATTATTAAGGAGGTCCTGTTTCCACCCTGTTTTATTCCTGCTAAATGTTTTAAAATGTTATTCTTTTTGTTGATTTTATTCGTTATATTGTTTACATGTTCTTTCATAGAGTTTTTGATCTAATTCTATCCCTAGATATGTTGTTGCAGTTGCTTCTTGTAGTTTTTTACTTTCTCTACTACGTATAGTAAGTAGGGGAAGTATTGTATTCCATCCAAAAATTAGATACCGAGATTTCACCGGAAATATATGTTTTCAGATCCCCTGAATCCAAAAAAAGCATTTTTGGAAACATGTCCGTCTGTGTGTCTGTCTCTGAATAGCATAACTCAAACGAACAGTCGGATAAACACAAAACTTGGTATTTAGGTTCAGTATCTTCCAAGGATGCGACACAAAGGTTTTCAAGAAAATCCCCCCACCCCAGATTACCCTTTACATGGAAGATTTTTCGAAAATTTTAATTTTCTCAAAAATGGCTCTGTAACGATTTTGATTAAAATATCATATGTTTAAGATATTGTTATGACAAAAAAATGTATATCTTGAATTTTCTGGGAATGTCTCCAAAAGTATTCTTCATTGTGAACGACTTTTGCATAACTGGTAAACCATAAGAGATAGACAAAATTTTACTACACAAAAAATATAGATTGCGTTAAAATACACAATTTGTCATATACATTTTCTTTGTTGAGTGAACCATTTTCGAGATATTACTTATTCCCTTAAATTTTTCAATACTTATTTTCTCAAATGGGAATTCGTTATTCATTTTTTTGTCTTGGATATGCAAAGAGTATTAATCTGTGGGAAAGGGAATGGTGCTGCACCTACCAATCAGCTATTAAGAGATATGTATGTGCTTAAAGGCTACTGTATTTCCAAATTGCCCTTGTAAATATATTATCCCCTTACATCTACAAGAAACTTAGCAATAAGATAGAGTCTGCAAATGTTTATCTCGATTAACATGAAGTAGATGGAGAATAAGCGTTTGTAAAAATAGTTTGTACAAGAGTAGAGAAAGTCATGTGAGTGTAACACATCAGATTTTTTGTTGTTGATTTGCAGGGATATATTTTCTGTTTTATGCTGCATTGTGAATAGTTGGTATTGAGTTTTTCCTGTATTTATTTCCATATTGTTATTAGTCGACTGTTCTAGGGTTATAATTGTATTCTCCATTGTTTGCAGCTTTTTGTAATGTTTCCCAGATCTTATGTTCTTTTCTGAAGTCCATATTACGTCAGCAAACATTCCTACTTGTATGTTACCTATTTTCTTTAGTACATCTTCTAAGTCATTTATATATATATATATATATATATATATATATATATATATATATATATATATATATATATTGAACAGGATAGCACTTGTAACAGACCCTTGAGGTAGTCCAACTCTCGTTTGTATCCATTTAGACATGGCTGTTTTGTATTGTACTGCAAACCATCTTTGATATAGGAAGGTTTGAAACCAGTTTAGCATATGGCCTAATATGCCATGTGTCTTCATCTTGTATAGTAGCATTTCTTGTCATACTGTGTTAAACGCATCTTTGAAGTGGACAAACAGTACTAAAGTATTATTATTATTATTATTATTATTATTATTATTATTTTATTTATTTATTTATTTATTGTTATTATTGAAATTTTCTTTAATGTCCTGTGTGAGTCTTACAACCTGGTGTATTGCTGAGCTGTCTGTTCAGGACTACTAGATTTTGTATTTCTAGATAATATGTCAGTCTTGTAGCCACCATTCTTTCTAAGATGACCACATCATCACTTTCTAAATGGACTACAACACAAGCATGCTTCCCAAGTAGCTATAGACCGATATCCTTACCTTCAAACATAGCAAAACTCTTAGAAAGAATGTACAGAAATATTTACATTATTAATCTGTTTAACTAGTTCAACTATAACTAAATTCTTTGGTGTATTAAATGGTTTATATGGTTTTAGAGCCCGTCTTATATTCTTTTACTGAATAGTATGTTTTTCTGTAAGGGTAGTTTTCATTGTATTGGGAAATACATTTTTGTCTTTTATTTCTCTATATTTTTGTGACAATTTATTAGAAATTTTTACTCTGTAATAGAAAGGACTCTTCAAATGTGAATCTGTGGGCATGTACTTAAAGGCAATTTTGAATTCTAGTTTCATGGTTATGTATATTCTGTTTGTTATAGCATTTATCAAAGTTTTCACATGTATGTTTGACCAATTCATAGAGATATTGTGAAGGTAGGGCAGGTATGTTTAGTTTTGTTTTTTGAATTGGACATGTTTTAAAAGACAAATATCAAACTTGATATTGAAGTTCAGTATCTTCCAAACATGTGATACAAATACTTTCAAGTCCTCTACCCCAAACTACCTTTCACATGAAACTTTTTGATAATTTTTAGTTCCCAAAAATGCCTCTAACAATTTTGACTAAGATATTTAAAGTATTTACATGGCAAATAAAATATAGATCTTGAGTTTTCTGGGAATAATCTGTGAAGTGTATTTGGAAGGAATTCTGTATAATGGATAAACCAAGAGAAGTGCTGTTGCTGCTCAGTTGTTTCTTGCAATTTCATGGAATAAGTATGAACTTTCAAGACCAGCCTATAAAGGTCAGTTTTTTAAACATCTTCTCTATTGGTTCAGTTCCCTGTATTCTCCTTGCACCTACAATGAAATGTGTGTTGCAGCTATTTCTATAATGGCTTATCTCCGTTAATATGAAGTAGATAGAAAAATAAGTTTTCGTAACAACAGTTTCAGAAGCTATATAAAAGTAAAGGATAATGGAAAGAGGAAGTCATTTGAATGTAATACATCAGATTTTTATTTATTTATTTATGTATTATGATTATTTTTTTTTTCAAATTAATAAGTAGACTATCATATTGAATAATTTAGCCCAATGTGACAATGTATGCAGCAAGTTATTGGTAAATATGTTAAAATATTAATCAAGTAAACATTTAAGTTTTTATTGTACAGCAATTTTACTTTCTCTGCTTGAAGTAGAATATTTGTTGGTAGTTGGAAGATGCTTCATGTTTATCTGCCCCACGTATGGGAGCCAATTTGTCGCGGTAACTTCGTGGTATCTTATTGCTGAGCGCCTGTTATTGTTTTATTATTTTGCATTTTGGGTTCATTGTGCTCCGGCTAGCTATTATTATTATTCACTCGAGCAAATCTCTTGAACAGGTTGTGTAAACGGAAAGGATTTGTTACTGATAGATAACACTTATAAAAGAATTTGTTTTTACCCTTTTATTACCCTCACAATTAATTAATTTCACATATTGACTCTTGATACACGCCCGACTGAAACTGTTATATTTTCTAATATCACTATAATCACTTATTTGCTGCACATTATTAATTCGCGTATTTCACATTTATAGCTAACTTTATGACGCGAGAGATTCTGTAGAATTGCACGACGTATAACCTGTGAATAATTCTCTTAAACTGTGCGATGTATAACCCGCGAATACTTCTGTTGAACTGAGCAACGTTTGCCTTGTGAATTATTCTGTCAAACTGCGCGTTACCCGTCTCTAGCTCCATATATTTATACTCCCTCACCCCAAAATGCCTAAAGGTAATAACCGAGCTACTATTGGTTAATAAAACGCGCCAACATTAGCGTCTATTTTTATATCCAATCAAAATTATGAACACACATGCTCTAGGGAAGATATTCCCTCCATTTGTACACAAAGGCACGCTACTCTGATGTCATTTGTTTGTCTCTTCTAATTAATAATCAACTCATCCCCTCGCTCATTGTTATCCGCTCCTATTGTCAGTTTCAGTGAGGTCGTGTAAACTTATTTCCTAACAATGCTTATAATTAACAAACATCTCAAATCAATGTCATACAATAATGCTTATTTACACTACAATCACTCTGGCATTTACATTGTTGTGATATAAAATACTGCATCATGCTATATATAGTAAGTAGGGGAAGTATTGTATTCCACCAAAAATTCAATGTCGAGATTTCACCAGAAATATGTTTCAGGTCCTCTGAGCCTGGGAAGAAATAGCTTATGAAATCCTCTTCATTCAGGAGGAACTTTGTACAAAAATCATTCAATAAATAACCAGAAAAACATTTTTTAAAGAATTTATTACGAGAATGGACTACAACACTTGTTTATTTTTCAAAGTAATCCTCACGTTCTTGGCACTTGTGCCAGTGCTGGACAAGCTTCTCAGTTCCACATGCAAAGAATTCTTGGGGGCATGTGTATAACCAGTTAAGCACTGCTGTCTGGACTTCCTCATCAGCGAACTTAAGACACGAGCTTCTTTCAATGGGTTAAACATGTGATAATCTGAAGGTGCCAGATCTGGAGAATACGGGGGGTGGGGCAAGCAGATGAACTTCAGGTCTTCATGGTAACTAATGCGACTCTAGCAGTGTGTGGCCTTGCATTGTCATGCAGTAGCAGGAAGCTGCTGGACACCAGTCCACACTGCTTCCCCAGAATTGCTGGTTTCAAATTTTCACACCTAAGGTTTGCATATTGCAAAGACAGAGCATTCTGGGCATGGCAAATCGACACTTGTTACATCCCATTTGAACTTCCCTACCCACTTAAACACTTGTATTTGACTCAAACAAGTTTCATCATATTGCACTGCCATCCAATGGTGAATTTCAATTGGTTTCAAACCTTCAGTTAACGGAAATCCAATGACACTCCACTGCTCCATGTTGGTGCAAACCTGCAAGGGTGCTGCCATCGTGTTTCACTGATCCCCCCCCCCCAGCATTCCAAGGGAATGCAAGACAGGTGTGCCAGGCCCATCTGATAATAATTCTAGCGCACCACGAAAATATAACAAGCAAGCATAAACTTTGTCAAAGTTTTGTATTTTTTTATACAACTTTTCCGGTTATTTATTGAATGGACCTTGTATATAACTGGTAAACTATACAAAAAAAAATGTTGATCTCTTTAAAACACAGTTTATTTCAAATAACATTTTTGCAGCATAAGCCCTTTATTAATGGTTCAAATTGTTCATTACTTGGTCATTCTTTTAAAGTTCTGTCAACATTCAGTTTCTCGCAATTACATGAAAACAGTATGGAATTTTAAGGCCAGCATGTAGCGTCCAGTTCTTAAACATCTGACTTGCTGTTTTCTTTGTATCTAAAATGAAATATATAATTTAGGTATTTCTGCAAAGGTTTTTCTTGGTTAAAATGGAGTAGATAAAAAAAAAATAATAATAAGCTTTCGTAAGAATAATTTGTATACTCACTATTAACTGAGAGGGGAGAGAAAGTGCTGTGAATGTAACAAGATTTTTTTTTTACTATAGGTTCAATCCCAATACCAGCTAACTGTAAAAACATGTACGGTTGTTGATGTTAGCGGTTCAGTGTATGCTTTGTTTTGTAGATGGTGATCCATCAGCACTAAAATCCAAATTATCAGCACATGGAGTTAAAAGACTAAAGTTGTCAACACTATCTAAGAAGAGAGAAGAAAGAAGTGTCAAAAAGGAGGATCCTGAGAATTTCCTAGTTAGTTTGGCCAGACCAAGTGTTGCTGTTGTAAAAGAGCCATTCACAACATCAGCTGTGTATTTTGATGAAGAATGGCTGGTACAGCAACAAGAAGAATACACAAAATGGCTCAACCGCTTACTTACACCTCCAGCAGAATTGAATTCAAATATTGCACCCCAAACAGGTAATTTCAATAAATTTTGAACTCGGCCTTTTGTTTTAAATATTAGCATATAAACTGGTAGATTTTACTGCATATATTTTTAATTGGAATAATTTTTTAATTTTATTTTGTATATATATATAGTTTCACAATTTAGAGTGCACTATGTTATGTTTTGTTGGACAATTGAGAGCTGTTTACTGGTCTATCACCTTTGGGTATGTTCAAAGAATGTGGAAGAAATCTCTTCTAAAGAGCAGGAATGGTCAGCAGCTGATTCCTTGCCATCACACTCTGATTTTCGTACCTCTTGCTGCTCTTCAACATCAAATATTTCTCATTATGATGCTTGAAATTGAGTTTTTTTATTTATGGATGCTCTTTAACTGCTGTGGTCTTTAGCGTCCCATTCTATATTCGCCATGAAAGACCAGTAATTTTGCTCAGAGGCCTCTCTTTGAGATTCTTTTACATGCTGTAAATCTAAAACACGGGACCCCAGCTTTACTTCCCTTCCAAAGGAAGCCATACTAAGGATTTTTACACCTGGAAAAAAAATCTATCATCCTCCACCAGGTTTAAATCCGTGACCTCAGGAACCAGAGGCTAACATGGTAACCACTACACCAACATGACTGCTTGAGTGTTCTATTACAAATTGGTCGCTTATGTCGCCTAAATCAGCCTTTTCCAAATAAAATTGTTTATTTTTTAAAAGTTTGCTACAATATTGTAGCAACCCTTGGAGCAATTAGCCCAGGGATTGCTGACAACAGAGGAGAGTTGACTCAGAGGGTAGAGGTGGTTGGTACTGTGGTGAGGGGATGCCATGAGGTCGCTCAGCAAGGGGGTGAGAAGTAAGAGCAATGGCTTCTATAAAAACAGTACTATTCAATAAATTGGGTATAAGGTTGTAGACCCTCTGAAGGGGAAGTCCAAGAACTGTGAAGACATATGACTCATCTGTAAGACTGGCAGGACTTGACACAATTTTTGAGAATTACTAATTAGGTTGGGGTACAAAACCATAAACAGATGTAGCCTCCGCATCACAGCTGGTTGTGAAGAGAATTAAGACAGTTGACCCACTTATGTGGCCAATAAATACATTTTAGAGGGACAGCTCAGCAATCTGATGCAACTTCCCGAGCATGGATCAAACTCCACACAGGGTAATTACATCTTCCCCAGGGCAGAAAAAATGTTCCTGGAATATTTTAGAAAAGGCTTGAAAAAAAAGGGGAGGGGGAATGCAGCATTGTAGGGAGTATGTTTCATGTCCCATTTGCAGACCTAAAAAATTATAACAGTACTTAAATTGAGAGAGTTAACCCATATACGCGGCCAATAAGTTTTAAAGGGACAGCTCAGCAGCCTCTCATCTTCATTTCTAGAACTTCATTCATTACAACACTTTTTGAACCATAAATGCAGCCTGATGTAACTTCCCAGGTGTGAATCAAATTCCACACAGGATCACTACAGTATATTGAATTCATCTCATCACATATTGTATTTTGAAACATAATTTTTATTTTAGCTCATAATTGTGTAAATCTTAAAGTTGCAATGATAGGGCATTCGTTCTATGTACGTATTGCCATGCATTTCCATTAAGTGATCCATTTCACAAACTTTGAAATACTATTTTCCACCCCCCCCTCCAAATTTGTAAGTTAATATACTAAAATTTCAGTATAATACGGATAAAATTTCAGCTATAATAAAATGTGTCAATGAATTGTTTTAGATGTTGTATTACTGTTTTTTTCCAAGGGGTTGCCTAAATACTGTGATTGCTTAGGCTTCCGTTTTCTTCTTTTAAAATTCCGTTTAACATAATTACAAGAGAACGCAGCTGTAACCAAAGCATTTGTTTAGATTATACTTGTCACAGATGTTGTTGGTTTGATGGATTTCATACCACACATTCATTGCTAAAGGACTTTCCTACCTTATTGATTTATTTTATAGTCGTAATTTGTTTCCAACATAGGCTGTAAATGTTGCATACACAAAAAAAAAAAACATCTTCACATTTAAAGCATGTTGTAAATGTTTTAAATAATACTGTTGCTTTTTTGCTTAACCAGATTTCCGCTGTCTCACAGTTGCACATTACCACTGATCCTTCACATATTCAAGCAGGCACCTGATTTTGGCAAGAAAAGGGAGTTATAAAGAGATGTAGCAATTCAGTCTCTTTACCTTCCTCTTGCAGACAGAGATGAAAGAAAAAGTGAGAAGTTAAAATAATGCCACTATATAATAGTAGAATTGTGTGGCCGAATCTTAATAAGAGTTGTGTTTCTGCAAAAATCTTCCACAATTTTTGAAATGTATAGAATAAAGTAACGAGTTTTCTTGTATAATTCATCTGTAAACTATACCTTTTTCACTATAAGCTGAAAGGAGAAGTAAACAAAACCATGTGACAAGACAGCACCTCATTGGCTCGTGGGAAAACTACAACCTCCCTGCTTAGCATGTCGTCTCTTCCTCTACAAAAAATAGTTTGGTTCAGATCGTAACATTTTGTGGTTATTCTTGTGCAGAGAATTTAAAAAACTCATTATTGTAACAGTTAAATTTATGAAACTAAATGTATTTGTTCAGATTCACCTTTAACTAAATGAACAGTTATAGCAGAAATTTTAAGAGGCTGCAGTTCACTTCCGGTTTCCGGTTGAGAATCTTCTGCCACTGTGGAAAACATAAATGCGGAAATGGAAAGAAGACAATTGTGTTAAATGCTTTTAACAAATTCTGTGAAAAGTTCCCACCTTTAATCGACAATGAATATGGTTGGCCATTGTTTAGCAATAATTGAACTTCTTTGTTAGTGATGCAGAGTTGTTGCTTGGATAGCTTGGGTCACATTTGTTTTCTGTTGTGTTTTAACCTATAGCACTAGTTGTTATTTAACTTGTTGACTCATAAAAGGTTAAAGCAAAGGTGGTATACTGATATTAGTCATTAGATGAATGATTTCTAAAGCCTGAAGTTAGAACAGTTTAATCCAGTACCTTTAATCACAGAAGCCGAACTGTTCAGGTACAGCTTTTATTTGTCTACTTTTAGCATTATGTGTTAGAAGTTTAGAATGTAAGGCAAAATATAGAAATAAGACATACAGTGTGCTAATGATCCCCAAGCGGTGCAATATACTGTATTCACATTCTGTATGAAGCAATTTCCTCTCACAGGTACTTGGTTCTCATCATCCTCCACGTGGTGCTGCCATGTGCTTGGCTGAGTGATACATTTAAGTTTTGTTTACTCCTCCTTTCAGCTTATAGTGAAAAAGGTATAGCTGTGCTCCTTAAAACTAACATGCAAATTTTTACTTTCTCTACTACGTATAGTAAGTAGGGGAAGTATTGTATTCTACCCAAAAATTTGATACCGAGATTTCACCGGAAATATATGTTTTGAGACCCCCTTAATCCAAAAGAAGCATTTTTGGAAACATGTCCGTGTGTGACTGTGAACAGCATAACTCAGAAACGAACAGTTGGATAAACACCAAACTTGGTATTTAGGTTCAGTATCTTCCAGAGATGCGACACGAAGGTTTTCAAGAAAATCCCCCCCACCCTAGATTACCCTTTACATGGAACATTTTTCGAAAATTTTAATTTTCTCAAAAATGGCTAACAATTTTGATTAAAATATCATGTGTTTAAGATATTTTGATGACAAATAAAATGTATATCTTGAATTTTCTGGGAATGTCTCCAAAAGTATTCTTCATTGTGAACAACTTTTGCATAACTGGTAAACCATAAGAGATAGACAAAATTTTACTTCACAAAAAATGTAGATTGCGTTAAAATACACAATTTATGTCATATACATTTTTTTTGTTGATTCAGATATGATGTACTGAACTGTTTATATGAGGTACGTCCAGAAAGTAAGTTCTATTTGGTAATAAAATTAAGTTGTGTACAGATACAGAAAAATTATTTATTGCACAAAATTCTACAACTCTTAAACTACTTTTCCACATAACTGCCGAAATTTTGCAGGAATTTGTCATAGCGTGGCACAAGTTTTTGTATACCTTCTTCATAGAAGTTTGCCGCCTGTGTCTTCAACCAGTTGGAAACATTTTCTTTCAGCTCTTCATCATTGTTGAAGTGTTGACCACCAAGGAAAGACTTGAGATGTAAGAACAGATGAAAGTCGCTAGGAGTGAGGTCAGAGCTGTACGGAGGATGGTCAAACACGTCCCAGCCAAATCCCTGTAGGAGGTTTTGCGTCACATTTGCAGTGTGTGGTCGTGCGTTGTGAAGAAAAACAACACCTTTTGACAGCAATCCTGGGCGCTTATTCTGTATTGCGCGGCGCAATTTCCTAAGTGTCTCGCAATAATCATCTGCTTTGATTGTTTGACCACGCGGTAAGAAATCAATGAGTAAGATGCCTTTCCAGTCCCAGAACACTGTGCACATCATTTTTCGAGGTGTCAAGATTTGTTTTGGCTTAACCTTTGCTGGGGATGAAGTGTGCTTCCATTCCATTGCTTGCCGCTTACTTTCAGGGGTGTCATAAGAAACCCAAGTTTCATCTCCTGTGACTATCTGTGACAGAAACTCTTCGCCGCCTTCATCATAACGGGTCAAAAACTGAAGTGCACTACCCATCCGGTTTGTTTTGTGTTGCTCAGTAAGAATCTTTGGTACCCAACGAGAGCAAACTTTACGAAATTTCAGTTTTTCGGTAACAATTTCATGATAACATTAGTGATCGTGATATTTAGGGAAATTCCATAGCAAGAGCACTAATTGTAACCTTGCGGTTTTGCTGGATCTTGTCATCAATCGCGTAAGCCAGTTCTTCTGTAACCAAAGATGGACGCCCACTTCGTTCTTCATCGTGCACTTCACTATGTCCTTCATTGAACTGTTGGACCCATCTTCTCACCATTGAATCACTCATCGCATTTTGTCCGTAAACTTTGCAAATTTTCCGATAAATTTCAATTGGTTTCACTTTCCTAGCATTCAGAAAACGAATCACAGATCTGATTTTACAAGCGGCGGGATTTTCAATCAACACCGACATTGTAAACAAGCACAACAAAGCATACGTGGCTGACAGCGATCTCAAAATGGCGCACGTTTCTTCTCCTTGATACAGAGCGTCTACCGTGCATGTGCGGAACTGCGATCGCAGCGCTGCAGCGGAGAGAAATTGAAACGGAACTTACTTTCTGGACGTACCTCGTATTCCATGCTTGATAAATTTTACAGTTTGCCTGTAAAATCTATGGGAGTGGAGACCTTTTTACAGCTTTATGGCACTGAAGGTATTTTTTATGGCGATGGATTGATTCAAAATGTTAGATTTTTACCACAGACATTAAGTATCAAATGCTGTTGCATTATAAAGTAATTCGTTGATAATGTTAAGACTTCTTGTTAACTTAAGAATAAAGCCCAAATGTACTGCAGTAATTGGATTCAGTGCTATGATAGGCTAGATCTTATCTGTGCATCCAGCCTTCACGGCCATCATGCCCCCCCCACCCACTTTTGTGGTAAAACAAAATGCATACCATACAGTCCTCATTTTGTGAGATTTAAAATTTGATTGCACCACTAATGACAACCAATAGTAATTTATGCGCAATAAATTGGCTCAAATATTTAATAATACACGACTAGAATTATAAAGCCTGCTTTCTCACACAAATTTATTTATCTTATTTACTTTCCATTGCTGTGGTATTTTTTAATTTTTGTGACAATTTTAGTATCTAGTTCATGATCTGAAGCTTAAAATATGTACTAGAAATCTATGAATTAGCCTAGGAAGTGGTAATTCATTGCTAGCAATTAAAGCATGTTTATATCTGGTACACGGAAGAATTTCAGCGCATGTGACACAAGCAGTACTACACTTTAAAATAGAGAGTTGAGGGTTGTTACACTACATCACTATGATATTTTTTAATATCATTTAATATCATCTCTATTTTAAATTATGACACATCACTGTTACCAGCTTCTAAATCTTCAAAAGTAGTCAGTACTACACTGTTTTCAAGAATTCGTATAAAACGTATTACTGTTTTGTTTTAAAATCATATAAGAGTCATTCCACATCGTCGCACAAATTTTCACAAAATCTGACCATGTCTGTGATTCACTTCAAATTTTGTCCATGGATTACAAAAACAAAGTGAATTATGTTTTAAATTCTTTTTTTTTTTTTAATATTGCACAATCCAACTTGTAAAAAGTGGCACACCTCTCTACCTTTAAAATAGAATATCTTGCAGACAATAAGTGATAAAATTATGTTATAAAGTACAATGCAAAGCTTAATATGTAATATTTTACTTAATATTTATTATAATTGATATAATTAACTGTTTACATCAATTTTTGAAATCCAAACATTTAAACACTATATATCCCTATTAACCCCCGAGTTTAAATTTCTATAAAAAAAATATGAATAAATTCCTTGTCTTTTGTATATATTTACATAAAACAAAGATGGGATCCTGTATGGTTAATTTTAAATAAAATAACTTAGAAAGCAATGCATAGCGGGTTCCAGTGTGGTGCGGCTGGAGAGTAGCAGCAGTCTGTCATTGGATGCCTTATCAACTGTTCACAGCACTTCAGTTGCACTAGTTTGTTGACATGTAACTCAAATTTGGCATACAGTTGAGAAACATTCAAACTTTAAATCTTATCTTATGGGAGGCAACTTACTACAATATGAATGTGCATTTTTTCCCCTTTGGGCTCAAGTGAATACCATTCAGTTATTATTGCATTATTGGTTGATGGAATAAACGAATTTAGCTCTAAGGTACCAGGGATCCCTTTCACATTGCCATATCTTGCCTTAGAATGGGCACTATGTTCAAAACCACTTCTGGATTATTCACTGCATTGGCACTTTGTAGCACACAATCAGTGTTGTTTTTTTTTTCCCCTCCCCTTCTTGTATAGACATCACATTTTTAGATCTGGTGACAAAATTAACTTCTCCATTTTAAAGATTTTAGGCATATTGCGAGTAACTAAGCTTAACGATTTCTTCTCTGTGTGACTCTGGAAACATTAAATGGATTAAAACAATCATTGCTAAGTTTCTTCAGTTCGCTCATTTCTTTCAGAAATCACAGAGCTAAGAATGAACTAATGCAAAAAGCTGAACACAAAGTAACATTTAAAATGAAACAGTGGAGAGAGGCTTTATAATATCAGATTCCAGTTGCTAAGTTACACTGAATACCGGAACTGATAGCCTATCATGTTCGTACTGCGTAATGAATCAGCCGGCGTGATGTGCTGCTGCAGTGTAAAGCTGTCAGCAGTCTTATGTTCTAAAACCCTACACGCTAACCAAACTGTTTAAAAGCGTACTTCTAAGGAAGATCCCATCCTGATATTAACAGATTTAAAACAAAATATATCACAGATTCCTCCTGTATTTTTTTTTCCAGATTTTAATATTAGGAGGTTAAATATGATATTGCGGTTTAAAATATCCATATTTAAAAAAGCGATTTTTTGATGGTTTTATATAAGGAAAACCACAATGTTTTTATCTGCAAAATGATGTATTCTTATTCCTGATCATTCTGTATTCTGATAATAAATTGCTTTTGTTGTGTAAGATTGTGTGCGTATAAGAAAAATATTAAGTACGCTGTAAATCCTAAAATAATTATATTTTCCGTAAAATATAAAATACATGTCGATCTATTTTATGTGTAGAACATGTAAACTAAAATGCCGAAAATTCAGAGAAAGTTATGTTTTGTGTGTGTTGGGTTTGATGTGGAATGACTCATAAGGGAGATGGGGGTAAAATTTGTATTCTGATCACTTCATTGGAAATTGGAGATGTTAGGGCTGAACAGCAGATGATGATTTCAGCACCTTGACCAAGGCTAGACCTTAGCCACCAAAGGAAAGAGGCCAGAGAGTACTAAGGGTAGCACAGTGGTGTCCCTAACATTTCCAGATAGAGTATCCCATAGGCTCCTTTCGTGCCCTCCCCTATTTTGACAGGATGTACAGGTTGGGGCAGGTTTCATGCTCTGGGTGAAATAGTTCCCTCCTTAAAGCACATCCCCACATGTATAACATACCACCAACCATCGTTCCAGGCACTGAAATGAGACAGGAGAATACTTGGTAGTACAAAATCCACCCCAGCATTTGCCTACCAATGGAAAAAGCACAACAAACCCAAATTCAGGGTGGCCGGTCCAACAGGAATTGAACTGGGAGCTCCCAAATTTCACCTCAGATGCTACTGCACGAGTCATCTCGCTAGTGGGGAAGGTAATAAATGGGCAAGGTTATTTATATTTATGGGTTAGATGGAATATTAAACATATGATAAAATAGCAACAGTTATATTGGCAGTTTTAACTATTCCTCACAGTAATGCTGAATCTGAACATGTTTTCTAGTCTTGTGAGAAAGAATAGAACCAACTTGAGGTCACTGATGTCTAATAAAACATTAGAATAAATTTCTCAATTGAAAAGCAGCAGCACTATTGTGTGCTTTGAACAGAGTTTCAGTAAAGACTTCGTGAAAAGAGCTAACAAAGCTACAACAGAAAGCCTAAAAGGTTCTACATCTACTGCACATCCTTAATGTAACTATGTGCCATAACAACATAGGTTGATGCCTGTAAACACCACCTCCAGATTAATAGTTCAGTTTTGTGAATAGTGCTGCCTTAAACTTGATGTCAACATGAGAGAACGTAGGCTTTCACAGCCGGAGACAGTATAACTGGAAGTTATCACAACTTTCTCCTAGAAGACTTTGACAGCGCCACTGAAGATGTCAACCGTAGTTGTAGATGAAAAGTCTGGAACATCTATCTCCAGCAGACCATGGCAAAACAGCATGGGAATAACTTCCAGTTATATTGATGTCAATTTGTTCAATGTAAACAAAGAATTTCTTTATATAACCTGGCCAAAGCAAGTGCAGTCATGCACTTGGTGCGTAAAGATGAACTAACGAGGTGATGCAATACAACCACAGGCATACATCAGGAAATGCTGTACAGTCTGATTTACTCTTTAATGTGTCGCTTAATGTTCACAGTGCTAAAGATGGAATGTGAAGGAAATACTTATTCATGAGCAAGCTCAATGTGTTGTTTATAATATGTTTTATGATGTAGAGAAAAAAGATGGTCAGATAATACCTATTACAAATGCTACTGAATATGCTAATTGTTTTCCCAATTGGATATGTACAGAGGGGAGGACAGGCCATTTTGTGTATAACCGTCACACTCCAATGGACTCCACATGCCTTGATCAGGCTATTATATTTATTTGAAAACTTGAAAGTTTATGACAATAGGTAGTGGAGATGATCTGATAAATAAATAGGCGACAATGAGATTCAAGTTGAGAAAGGATACTGTGCTGAGATGATTTAATGGTTAATTAGAACATACGACAGATAAAATGAAGTACCTATTCAGTTATTACTTAAAGCAGGATAATGTACCTAGAATGATATCAGCACACTACATATTTCTATGGAAACAGTGAGGTTAAATTTAAGCTAAATTCAAAATACAGTATAGGAAAATGCTATTATGACACTTGGCAATTTAAAGAGCGAGGTTAAGTTATCAACAAAACACAAAATAGTTATTACTCGCGCAAAACTTCTGGAATCGTGACCTTGATTGCCAGCCCAGCTGCCGAGCCTAGGAATGGTTTATGTTCAGCTTATCAACGAAAGCGATATAACACCTTTGCTTACTCACAGTGCGTAACACATACAGTCTGCATAGAAAGTGTCTGCATCTGGTTGTAATTTTAAAGAGACCAGTATCTAAATAGTACTTGATTTATATTTGTTATATTTATAACCATGGCTCCTACGTTTTCAAAGTTGAGTGCTAAGTTGTTACACAGTCAAAGTAGGGAAATAATTGCAAATGTCCTCGACTTCATGAAGCAAGAAGCAGAGATGAAGGAAGAAAATATATGTTTATCCGAGTTCCACAAAAGCCTTAAGAGAGTGAAAGAAAGAGTAGTCAAAGCAACTGGTGTTTCACCGAGTTCGGTTTCCAGAGTTCTCAAAGATAAGAAAAAAAACATATGGATGAAAGAATGCCATTTGACACGCCTGGGGTCGCTAAACGTATTACAGAAATAGACTATTTCGAATGCGTCATTCGGCGCACGATTCACAATTCCTATGTGGAAGAAAAAACTGTGCTAATAATAGGCAGATTGCTCATCCAGCTGAAACACAGCAGAAACTTTCAAGGTGGTGCTACAAATCTCAGAAAAATTATTAAAGATTTAGGGTTCAAGTGGAAGAAACCGAAATCAAATAGAAGAGTTCTAACAGAAAAGCAAAATAAATAAATAAATAAATAAAATAATAATAATAATAATAATAAAATAAAAAAATAAAAAGTAAATGTTGCCATGATAGCTTAGTCAGTTAGAGCAACGGCATGGAAAGCCTAAGATCTGTGGTTCAAATCCCGGCTATGGCATTTAATTTTTCAGTCTGATTCTACCTTTCCAGATGACTAATTTTATATGTACTTATATCAATGTGTACTTATATCAGCATCAATTTTCAAGGTGGTGCTACAAATATCAGAAAAATACTATAATGTATGAAGATGAGTCATACATACACAGCACTCATACAGCATCTAAAAGTTGGAGTGACGATAGCGAATTAGGTTTGCAGGCACCTGTTGCCAAAGGGCAAATACTTATTATCGTTCATGCTGTTGGAAAGATCGGCTTCATTCCAAATGCCCTTCTTTTACAAGTCGCAACAAACAACAGGAGATTTTCATCAAGAAATGAATACAGAAAATTACATGAAGTGAATCAACGCCATGTTGATACCTAATATGCCTGCTGGGTCTGTTCTGGTCATCGAAAATGCTTCACAATGCGTCACCACTTAAATTCACAAACCACCTACCTCAAATTCCTTGAAAGAAGAAACGAGAGCTTGATTACTTAGACATAATAAAGCTTTAGACGAAAGCATGAGTAAAACAAAGCTATATAACTTAATTAAAGCCAACAAACAGCTTCAGAAGTCATACATACCTGACCAGATAGTAATACAACATCGCCATAATGTACTTAGACTGTCATCGTATCGCCCAGATCTAAACCCAATCGAATTAATCTGGGCTGATATCAAAAAATGGGTGGCATGCAGAAATATCACTTTTAAATTAAAATATGTGGAGCAGTTATAACGCCAGCAATTTGCTGAAATTGGAAGGCCAGAATGGGAAAATGTATGGCGACATGCTGAATAAATTAAGAATCATTATTCCGAAAAATACGGAATTGCAGAAAATCAAATAGAAATAATTCTCATCCAGGATAATGGTGCAGAAAGTAGTGACAGCAGTGATGACAGCAATAATGTGAGTGATTCCGCAGAAGAGGAAGGGTTGTTAGATGTGGAAGAATTGGAGGCAATGATTAACAGCGTTTTTTATATTAAGCGCTTTTTACAGCGTGGATTTTAATATACTGTATATAACTAAGTTTATCTGCGCAACGCAATGCATAACCGGTGAGGATATTTGACGATGACTGTCCCACGCACTCCTGCACACACGACCGGTCACCACCTGATCTGGTAAGCAACTCGCATCATAGCTCTCATTAAGATTTTCACGTGTCTAGAACTGTTGCACCAGTAATATAAGCAAAATATCAGCATAAGACACAACTGTTTCTTTCTTCTACAGAAATCATTCAGTGTCGCCCATTAATCATTTGCATCTTCAAAGAATCATTTCTTTCTAAGTTCCTTAATGGTTATGTTGGCATGTTAATTTCCTTTTATTTACTCTCATACTTTTACCCTATTACAAGAAGCGACAGCGTTTGTCACTACTTGTGCAACAAATGGTTTGCATTTTCTACCATGTGCTTATAGTTTGTATAGTATAGTACTTGCAGAATTATAATTTTGCTTCGAATAGGCATGGAAACTGAATAGGCTTCAGAATTATTTCACAGTACAGCAAACAGTTCAAATAAGAAATAACAGTTTAGGAACAGCTGATTGTGAAAAAAATGCTACACAAGTTTCAGCAAAACAAGGCTTCACACTAGTTGCAATTATGTATCAAGCTGGCCATGAATGACTTAATATTAGCTATAATTAACAACATTAGCTATAAACAGACTTAGAATTTCTTAAGCAGTTGGCTTCAAGTTATCTACACTCGAACCATTATTACAAAGAATGCAAAACAGAAGCCAAGGGTCACTAGACAGACAAGTAAAAGCCAGCTTGAATGCTATCTGCAAACTCCAGAAGACTGTACGATGGAAGGGGGTGGTTTCTTACCTGCGATGTTCCTTTGTATGGTCTAGTTTAACCTTATTTCCTTCCATCCTGGTTTTAATGCTTAGAAATTATGCCTGTTATCAGTGGAATAGCTATTTAAGGAATAGAAGTGTGTTGTAAAACTATTATGCGGTCCAAATCTCTTGGCATGTCCACTATTACGGCACTAGCAAATACCAGCAATGCGGCGTTGCCTCATACAGACAGTGCATCTTGCTGCTGGTAAAATTCTTACTGCAATATCATGTGTGCATATGCACATTTCAGAAAAGCAATAAGTAGCTAGGACAAAATGTGACTTTTCCCTGAACAAGTACAAAAAAGAATATTTTCACACCCAATGGATTGCCATTAATTTATAGCTATCTTTCTTGATGTTTAAATGGAGACTTCTAGTTATATTTGTGCTTGTAAATGTAAATCCATTGCTGTCATAGTTACTTTATATATTATGTCAGACGTAATTATCACTTAATAAGGTGCAATTCTCCATGCCCTAAATAAATTTAGAAATAGTTATCCCAGGAGTTTCTCTAATACAGCTATAAACTCGTCATGAAAATCCTTTCAAAGCCCTCTGATGCAGCTCTACGAAACCATACAAGACTTTTTTTAATGAATGTCATGTATGGTTTTGTTTCACAGAATACTATTGGAAAAACCAATGATTAAGTGCATTTAAATGCTTATTATGCTTGCTTCTGCAAAATGCAGAGTCCTAGAACCAAGCATGTATCCATTACATGAGAAGATCGTGTTTGCTTTTTACAACATTCAACACCTCGTTACTTGGAATGCACAACAAGAAAATCCATATAAAGAATAAGCCAACCGAGAACTTTAAGCAAGGAATTGGCAACAGTCATTCACATTATCAAGGAAGCATTAACAATGGAACTCATTGCACCATTGACATGATACCTTTAAAACATTGTTAAAAACATTGACAAAGCAAAAATACTGCTGGTGTTCTTTTCACAGCGTGCTTAATTCAACTGCATTGTACTCAGTTCTTACAGTGATATGCTTTAACCTAGCATTTATAAAGTTAACTCTCTCATGAAAATGTCGCTTAGTAAGCCAGTAGTACCAATGGATATAGCAGTAAGGTTAGGGTTGTTGTCTTCAGTGTGTATAATTTCTTTAAAAAGTATGCCAACGAAGAAAACTGCAAAAGTCTTAACTTCAGGAAATGTCGAACTTACGGGTGAGGCATGCTCATCAAGTACATCAACTGTTTCACATGTGTGTAGGGAAGCAAAAAAGGCACATGCAGAAGAAGCCATGAAACTGTTTACATCACTGAGAAAGCATATAGCTTACCTAAGAGTGACAAACCTGGACAATTTTGAAAAAGATGATGTATGGTACAGTGAGGGTATGTGTTAGCAGTGCCACTTGAATAATAAAGGACACACAGAAAGGTATTCTTTTTATTTTCTATTTGTGTATTACACTTTCATTATTGTGCCTCTTCTTGCTTTCTTGTAGTTTTTAAGTGAGCATTGCAATAACAATTATAACAAATATGTAACGTTCTGATGAAGCGAAGCAAAGTGCGGTCACTCGTATTGATCGTCATGAAACGTCAAGAGATTGCAACTGCACAGTAGTCGCCTCATTTATACTCTAGGTAGGGCATTCAGAGTTAACTATTCCAAGAGTTCTTAAGACTGTCCCTACGTAAATTAGACAATTTATGTGAGTTTACATAATACCTTAATTTCATTGTCATAAAAACTACTTTAGAGATTCTTATGTGATTCACACATGATTTCCATCTTCAATTTGATTGCAATAAAATGCCCAGGAATTTAACTGTATCTCTGGAACTGTTTGTCGTAATTAATACATTTTCAGTTTTGCCTTTATTTACAAATGTACTTCAAACATTATATTGCGTATACAATTGTTTTTATTATTAATTACATTCACATTAGTACCAATGACATTCACAGCAACTGATCAGCAAATAAATATGTATTAACATTTACGTTATTATTAAAGAATATGTATCACAAAGAAAAGGAAACTGATGAGAAAATCTACATAACATGACTAGAATTACTATACTACCAAGAAAATCCTCTAACAGTTTTTAGATTAACAGGCCATGACTGCCTTAAATATCTACACAGGTTTGACATAGCAGAATCTCCTATATGCCCTTTCTGTGAACTTGAAGAAATAGAGACAAGCCACCTACTCCACTGCCCAACTATTGATCAACACGCCAACTTATCAAAATACTGGAATGTTAGAGAATGAATGTCTTCATTGCCAACAGCGCAACATTAGATACCAACCAACATTTACATTATTAAAAGAAAAGGACAAGTCATTAATATAAGTAAGACAGGTCCCAATACGGATACTTGAGGCACCCTTTTACAATGTTTTATATTATTGAGAAAACTTGATCATAAAATAAAAATTGTCTATTCTTAAATAAGGATTGAGGAGTGTTTACAGTGTCATGCGATACAGTTTCAAATGCCTACACATGTTTCAGTATTTTTAACAACTTTTCTCTTTCCCTTTGTACTGTTAGAACTGTTATTGACTAAGTACTGATTGACCCTTTCAAGGCCTTTTCCACGAAACTGATTTACACAGAGAAATAAATATTTTCAAAGTATATAACAATTCATTTTTAATTACTGTAATTCTAGCTTAGAACTTCAGAAATATATGAAGCTACCAGTTTAATAACAACTGAAATACACATCCATGCTTTTATTATAGCCAAGATCCAAACAGCTTAATAAACCTCTTCTGTGGTTACATTATACACTGTAAATATCATTGGTGTCTTCTCTAGTTAATATGAAATGGCATTAAAGTTCAAATTTTTTTATGTATAAATCCAAATGTTACTGTTTCAGTGGATGTAGCTTCTATATACATGGAAAGTTGTCGACAGCAACAAGTAGAACCTGCTCCTTCTAGGGAGGCAGTTTCATCTCGATACCACACACAGCATCGCCTGGAGTCTCTTAGGAAAGCTGCAATGTCATTGTTCCGCTCAAATGATATTGCCAGTGTGCTTTCTAAGACTGTAGTGCATGTAGACAAGAATCTTCTAACAGTTCGGGATGATAGAGATCTGCACCGTGATATTGGTAAGAATGTCGCATAAATAAAATCAATTGGAAGTGGAATAACATAGAATAGAAGGGACCCAGGAAATTATTATATAAATTTCTTTGAAACTGCCATTTTAATAAAAACTTTTAATAGATTAATGACTTTTACTCTAAAATTTATTTAGTTTAATTTTAAATTAATGTGCCCCAGGCTAAAACTAATACAAAAAATAAATGTGGTTATTTATCTTCAGTATAATTAATGGTGTTTATCAGTAACTGTAACTGACAATGCCAAATCTTTTACTTTATGTGAAGTAGTGTTGGTAAAATAGTTCATGGGGCGAGAGTTGAAAATGCATTACTTTAGAAAAAGATAATGGAGTGCATAAAATGTGTATAAACTGGAGATGAAACTAAACCCCACAAGGTGCCTATTCTTATAATGTAGTTCACACAATACTTGGTAGCATTTTACATAAAATGAGAAATTACTAATACTAGATAATAGAATTGGGAACATGCACAAGTGCTACAAGTATTTTTAATGAAAAGTCCATCCTCAAATTAACAGGCAATGTTATTGCATTTTGAAAGCACGGAAAAATAGTTTAGTGCCTTCTCGCCAGGCTGTCAGAATGCTGTGCCATACGCTTGCAATATGTTTGGAGATATATATGTAAAAGCTTCTATTTTCACATTTTTCCCCCTCAAAATTATGGATGAAGGTTTTAAAAAAGCACAATTGGATCATTACTATGCATTAATGGTAGCATTATTTTTCAGAAATGACTTTGATGCTAGCAAAATTTGAGGATGAAAAGCATATTAGTACATGCCCGATTATGCAAGTTTTCTAAGTTTTAACAAATCTAATACTTACATTAAAAACTAAATGTTATTAGTTTTCAGAAGCTGGTGGCGAAGCATGGTAATGGTATTTCTCATTTGCAATAAAGTAGTAGGTCAATCATCTGACTTAAAACTGTTTTTCGTTAGATTAACAGATTTGTTGCCTATTAATTTGTATTACATACACATAGCATGCCACAGAGATAATAGAGAATGAAAATAGCTGTGACTTGTCATTATGGAATACAAATATAAGGGTTAAAATGGTCCAAGATGGTGATAGTGACAATGAGAAAGTTAATTGCTTACCATAGAATGATCAGTTCTGAGTTAATCCAATGGTTTCTTAATTTGACACAAGAAGAGATACATTACATTTGGCTAATATTGTATTCATTACTACCTTTCATTAATAAATGTCATCTGAAAAGTTAAGTGCAGTTCTTAAAGAGGTTAAAAGTGACACTTGTATGATTTCAAAGACTTAGCATTACAAAGAAGAAGAAAACCTTTGACTCAAAGTATAAAAGAACAAAAAATGGAGCTGCTTGCTTTAGGAAGTTGCCACATGACACAGCTTACCATATCAGTACATTGTGTATATAGCTAATAGAAATATGCTACATGTTTAACTTATATCAGAATGATCGCTGTAACAACACATTGTAGATTTCTCCCAGGTATCAATGACATTTCTTCACCATTGCAAAATTGTTCTCTTCCTGATTTCAGATTTTTGGACATGTAAATAAACAATTTGCTGATGGTAAGCAGTGTATTGTTACACCGAGGAACAATGTATAATTTGCATTTATGTTGATCCCAATCGAAAGCATTCTGCTATATATGGCACAAAAACTGCATTAACTACACCATACATTAAAGTAAAATGGTAATAAACACATCGTTTGTCCTTTTCTTATAGCAAAACGTGTTATATTCTTTCTGCTTGTAATGCTGACATAGATGGTGACATGAGACCAATAAGGTTGCATTATTGCCGTAGTGACCTCTTTGCAGATTAAATTTAAGGATACTTAGTTATTAATTTTACTTGCTGATATTTTTGGATGCTAGATAAAAATTTCAATCAGAATAGCTCGTATGTGAGCATAATTGCATTTTTGTGCATGTTCATAATTATGCAAGATTTCTTAGAAATTTTGGTGAAGAGATATATCTCGGAATTCTTCTCTGGCTACATCAGTGCTTCCGGAGCAGCTAGAGCAAGGTCAATAATATTTTGTTTCCTTTGTGGAATACTGAGCGTTTTCTTCGAGCTTTTGATTCACAGCAAATATACTACTCATAATGTGAAGTACGCTTTACTTAATTATTCAATTAAGCACAGAAAAAGAATTAATATTATAGGTGGGACAAGGATTTGATATGATACAAAGCACTTTCCATTACAGAATAAAATTTATACCTTTTTAAAAATTACAAGTAAGTCATAGTGTTTACAAATGAAGTTTACTTTGGTCTTAATTAAGTAGAAAAAGTTTGGAAACATTCAGGAGGAAAAATCTTTGGCTTTTCATTGTGTGTTCTAGAAGCTTATGTTATGGGTAGGTCAAATTATCACTTGCTTGGTAGTCATAGGTATGTATGTCTTCTTTTATTTGTTTCAGGTAGCTGTGACTAAACGTAAATTATAAAAATAAATACTAAAAACTGAAACTGTAATAAGTGACACAAAGAAAAGGCAAAACACATATACTACACCCATCCATTGCCTTAGTAATACAGTCTAATCTCAATCTGTGGCTTTACAAGGGAAGAATGTGAGACAATGGATATGGGAAATGCACAAATCATGTGTAAAAATGAAGTTAATATATAAGCAAACACATCATTTTTCATCTATTTTACATGGTACACATTTTACATGTTTGTCTTATTCTTTTAAAGTGTTTTAATTGGCATTTACTTCTTAGCCATGTTTTTGTCCCCTCCATACAAAACAACATACTTTCAACATATTCTGTTACACACTTCCTTCAGTGTCATGAGCACAGATAAACACCCATAGCTTCATACACTCTCAAAGCTTCTGCAGACGTCAGCACTGCTTCGGCTGTTGCATCATCTTTTCTCTCCTCATTCTCGTCACATGCTAGTTCTCTCATCCCATATCAACTTCATCTTTCCCACCACCCTACCATAACCAAACAGGCATTGAACATTGCTATTTGAATTTCTCACTTTGGCTGGTACTGGCTGCTCCAAAAGTATTGTCAACTACTTGTGGATTAAAATCGCTGCTCCAATTATTCCAGCTTAAAAAGATCGTTTGAGGATAGAATTTTTTTGGGACTGAAATTTTTTAATGAAAAATGCAGGAAAATTATACTTGGATTGATGAATACAGGTTTTAGTTGCGTAAATTATAATGTAAACCAGCAGGGACCACACAAATTGAACAGTGTGGCGAAAACGATAGTACTGGAAACAGTAGATTGAGATTTGACTCTATGCAATTAGTTGGAACACATTAAAAGAAAAGTGACATGGTTTACAAATTAAAATGTGTACAAACAAGATAGTCCTACAATTATTTACTTTTGGCTCATACAGTTATTTTTTAAAAATAAATATATTTAAGAAAAAATGTTTCTACTATCCTGGAATTGCTCAATTACTAAGTTATTCCTCTGCTTAGAGTAATAAAATGTCATTGAATTTTTACAGGCTTAAAATGTATGGTGACTCAGCTCTTGCTGTGTTACAATCCTCTGTGGCTGCGCATTGGACTGGAGACAATCTATGGAGAAAACATTCACCTTCAGTCTAATTCCGATGTGTTTGGTTTAACTCATTTTATTGCAAATCATCTCTTGTACGACCAATACATATTCAAGCAACACTCCCATCCTACAGTAAGAAACTTGCCTACCCCAGGCTTTGCACCTGCAATGAAAAAGTTCACATTAAAGAAGTTCCTGCTGCTGGTGTACTTTCTGGACCAGGCTAAACAACAGAAGCTTATTGGACATGACCCATGTCTATTCTGCAAAAATGCAAAATATAAGGTAATGAATAATTTAAGCAGTGTATTTTAAGAAACGTTTTAAGTCATAATTGCAATGATAAAACCACTCATAAAGTAGCAATTAAGCTGGAAATGATAAAGGAAATTCTATAAATATATAGTTGAAGGTGTCTATAGCATAACTGGCGATTGTAAAGCCTGAGACAAAATAAATGAACCGTAGGCCAGAGAGGGAGTTCAATTTGGAAAACATTGGTAGCATTTGCTAATGCTGTGTTTTTAATACACAATTTAATACCACCCTGCATTCATTTCAAAGCTATACAGTAAGTAGGAAACTGCCTTTCAGTTTGTGTGCATGGTAGCCAAGTGATGAAATGCATGTCTCGTAATTGGAAAAAACCTGGGTTCAAATCTTTGGTGTATGTGTTTTTTATTATTTAAGTTTTAATTTGTTAAATATATGGCATTCCATATAATAATTTATTAATCCAATTTATCAATTCGTACATTTTATTTTGGACACGTCATTTCTTAAAAGTACAAGTAAAGAAGTAATATATTTCTCCAATAAGTACATCAGGCATTACATAAATAATTTACAATTCATTTAAGCTATATATACATTTACTTAACAAATATTCTTTTAATTTATTTTTAAATTTTAATTTTGAAGTGTCTGTCAAAGTTTTAATCTCATTAGGTAGCCTATTATACAATTTGATTCCCCTGGTACCAATATCCTTTTCACTGACACACTTGCTAATATTATACATGTGATAGTCATCATTGATTCTTGTACTATAATTGTGAATTGATTGTTTCGTATCGATACAAGCCTGTTAATTGTGAATAGTATAGTTCTATACACACAAAAAGAATAGACTGTGAACATCTCCCTGCATGATTCTCTAAGTTTTAGGTTATAAAGCAGTCTGATGCACTACTTCTGTAGAATTAATAACCTGTCCATGTGACATTTTGCAGTTGAACCCCATAGTTAAAGGGTGGATATATACATCCAAAATAGATCGTCTGCAGAAGCCTAGTGCCTTTGTAACTTTGAAATCTAAGTTACTAACAGTATTACACACATGATCTACATGTTTAGCCCATGATAGCTGCTTGTCTACTATTACTCCGAGAAACCTGTATGATTTAACTTCTTCAATAGTTATTTACTTTTATTTCTGTAGTTTGTTTTTGATGTACTGGACCACATTACTTTAGTTTTTAGCATTTTACATTTTAGATTTATGTTTTCCATGTATGAGATATCTATTAATTTTAAGGCATTCATGCATAAAAGCATAAATTTCTTCATTTTAAAAATAAAAGCCATATTAGTAAGAATTCTAAGGTGAAAACTAAACCAAATATTTGATGTAATATTGGATGTGCAAAATCTCTGATTTTTCAGTTATGATCATACACACACACACACATCTCAGCCTTGGGGTTCTACATATGTTAGCATTCATACTGACTTTTGCTATGGCTGAGTGCACACACAAAATGAAGCTAGCAGGAGATCTCTTCTTATGTTTGTGAACGTTGCTGGGTACTCTGTGTCTCAGGCTGGAACAACACTATATCACAGTCCCTATATCTAAGGCTGCAAGGTGGGTGCAGTTATCCAGGGAAAGTATTGGTAGTCATCGACCTGGTTCAGGTCGAAAACGTTTGTGTACTTCTCAGCAGGACAATGAACTTCTCGAAGAGACAGACAGCAATTCCTTCCAGCATGTGTGTAAAATTAGAAGAAATTTTAATTTCCCTTTCCCTGGATCGAATTCACGGCCTTCCATCGTTTGACTACAGCAGGGCTCTTTGCTCGATCAGCAGCTAAGAAGCAGCATCTTACAGGCAATTACAGATTGTCACCTTGCATTTGCAGAAGAAAATGTCAACCATAACTGAAATAGGTTTATATTCACAAAGTGACATTTTCATCTACAAATGGTGGGGGGGAGTAATTGTTTACCACCCCAGAGGAAAATGTTAAAATGCAATACATGTAATAAATGGATTGCCAAGGTTCGCATCTCTCGTGTTGGGTTTGGATGTCACAAGATAATCCAGGTGTGTTGTGGCAGTTTGATGGCATATTAAATAGCCACCGGTATAAAGACATTCTTGAAAACATCATGGTTCCTTCTGTAAGGACTAGATATCGTGATGGAATTATGGAATTTCAGCAGGATAACCACCCTGTTCACCCAAGTCAGCAGGTTTCAAACTGGTTCTCGCAAAGGCAAGATATCACAGTGATTGGCCTCTTTGCTCAGCAGATTTGAATCTTATTGAAAATGTATGGAGAGAGGCGAAGAAAGTTTGGAGTTAAATTGATCTGCAAGACAAAAGGTTTTGTGGGATAAAATACAGGATGCTTGGGAGGAAGCATTCTTTCATGAAAATTTGACTAGGCATTTGATATCATCGTTTTCCTCTAGGATGAGAACAGTAATAGAAGTAGAGGGTATATAAACCCAATATAAGTTAATTTCTATTTTTATTTGCTTTTTCATTTAGGAGTATAGTACTTAGGAAATGGAAAGGTAATGTATTTCAGTTTTTATGCATGAGCATAAATGCCTTGAAATCAAATAACCCTTATCAATTGGAAATTATATTATAGTATGCATATTAAACATTGTTGTTTACTGCACAAAATAGTATATACATATGCTTGGTATATGAACCTCAATAGGCCTCATTGCTACGTACCTGCTTATAAACCGCTTGACTGTCAGCACATATTCAGTAGCTGGGACTTGGATGAAAGGTGACAATAGAACAAAGCTAAAGACAAGCATCCCGAGACACCATTGTGAACTGGCTGCAGAAATGATTGGACTTCAACAAATATACTTTTTGAGATTCTACTCATTTTCTTTTTGTCTTAGGACACTGCGCACCAAGTTGGAGTAAATTACTTCAGAAGTAACATTTGCTAATGAAGTCAGTACTATGGAAGTAGGTACTATGTGAGCTTTTAAGGCTGGTTCACAACCAACGAGAACGGTAACCAGAACGAGAACGGGAAAGTTGAAATACATGTATTCAAATGGGAGTGTCCATAACAGACGGGAAGCCTTCCCGGGCCCCGGGAGCGGGAAGAAGAGTTGCCCAACTTTTAACTTTCTCGTTCTCGTTCCCAGGCACGGCATATTAGACTCTCTTCACTCTAGAGGTTATTCTAAGCGGCCGTGACATGAAACAGCCACTAGTGCTCTCTATAGTCGCAAGCTGGAAACATGAAACTGGAAGGAATTAGTAGTAAATGTGCTTCCTAACCTCATCCCGACACCCGCAAATCTAATCAACGTTGGTTCCTCTGGTGAAGGGATCATTTGTAGTTTATTTATATGCAACTCAAAACTGGCTATTACCTAAAAAACAATGGCAAAACCTACAAAGAACAGCTAAATACGGTGGAAATGAAAAAAGAATAAACAATTTTAATGTATGCCATTAAATAAAGGAATGAAAGTCTGGCATAAGTAGAGGGATCGGAAATGTAATGAATATGCATTTAGATAATGTTTACTCTATCGAATTTTGACGTTGTCTTGGCTAAATTGGAAGTAGGTGAAAAAATGTCATTGGTCAGTTAAAAACAAATAAAATCCCAATGCGCAAAATCGATTTTCACTTTGTGATCGATATGCATTCCCGTTCTCGTTACCGGGCTGTTGTGAATCAAAATTTCTTGCTTCCCGTTCTCGTTTCCGTTCTGGTTACCGTTACCGGGTGGTTGTGAACCAGCCTTTAAAGATGCCAATTGTCGTGCAGATTTTTCTAATATTTTAATGTATACCTTCAAGCATAAATAGATACTTATTTTTTTTATTCAGGATTTGGTTGTGTTCAGCTTTAGTCAGTTCTGTATAAATGTTCTTGCATCCTAACAAGCTTTGAATAAAAATCATAATTGATATAATTTTACTTTAGGCATTAGTTAAGTTGAAAATCTTAGTTAAAAGAAAGGTTAGTTTGATAGTTACTCCTCTGGGAAATGTTGCAGCTACGAGTATTTTATTTTGGATTACTTTCATATGCAAATTTATTAAGTATAAATTAAATACTTAATAGTGCAGTTGACTGCCTTTTGTTATGTTCTTGCTCTTCCAGCAGCAGCATATAAATTCAATTTTCTATGGTTACGAGAAGCTGGTAAAGTATCTTTCTGCTAGCCACTTCTTTCGTTCTACTTTGGCACTCTGCATTATTCCAATGAATCTCAAAATCTGCTTCTAACACTCGTCATGGCCAGACTAACGGCTGCAGTGAGTGGAACGTGTATAATGGTAGAGTCCAGTGGTCATTGCTCTACCACTCCCTTCTCAAAGTGGTGGGAAAAGTATAAAAAGCTGGGTCTGGTTTCTTTCTTGCCACACCTTGTATACCATGTTGCTGTCATTAACATAGCAATCACTCAACATCCCTGCAATTACATGGCTATACTGATTTTATACCCAGTTTCCTTTTACATTATTCTCAATGCTTGAAGTGCAACACTCCACATAAAAATATGGCAGAGGAAGTAGATATTATGAAACATAAGCATGAAAAACCACTACGAAGTGGTGAAAAGACATTCATATTCAATGTGTTTAATAACTTCAATGAGAAATATCCAGAACTTGCTATGATCAAAGTAAAAATAACATTAGCATTTACAGGTATGTCAGTCTCAAGTGGTGCACACAAAGAAAAATGAAGTTAAGTCTCCCAGCAAGAAGAGGCCGCATGCCAGGCAAGTGTTGAAAGCTGTATGATTTTGTGAGGTCAGTAATCTGCCGTAAGGTTCACCAGTTGTTTGTTAAATAATGCCCAAATGGTCTTTCCTCCACAAACTGCTGCTGGAAATTGGTTTTGAGTTTGTGAGCAGGAAAAGAAAGTGTTATTGTAGACAGACATATTTTATAGCAGAGAGCTTTTCTCTGTAAAATAGAACTTTGAAAAGCTCAAAAGAGGTACTACTTGGACAAGACTTGGGTTCATGAGGGACACACAAAGCATGAACTGATTACTGTAAAATGAAAGAAGCAGGCACTTCAATCATGTTTAAGTGTAGGACTTAAAAATCCCACAGGAGGGGTAAGCATTTGATATTGCTGCACATATGAATTAATGAATGTTTTGCTGAGGGTGGGTTTATATATATTAAAAAAAAACAAAAAAACTGGAGATTATGATGAAATGAATGGCAACATTATTAATTCCTGTTTTTAAAAGTTTCTCCACCTGATTACAACCAAATAGCATCGTTGTGATGGACAGTGCCCCCTGACACAGTGTGAGGTTAGATTGTATACCAAATCAAGCCTTGGAGAAAAGATGAAATCATAGCTTGGCTATAAAGTAAAAACATAGCTTTTGATGAGGGGTCTGGTTAAAGTAGAATTGTTGGCATTGGTCAAGTCTCGTGCAAAAGAATATAAAAAATATGTAATTGACGAAATGCTAAACTTGCGGATTACACTGTACTTCGACTCCTGCCTGTGGTGTGGAGTCAGTGAAGGGTTACATCAGAAATAACATGACCTTCAAAATCCAGGATGTGCATGTACTCCTTGATGCAGCATTCCACATTGTAACACCTGATAACTGGAGTGCTTGTGTCTAACATGTGATGTGAAAAGAACAAAACATTTGGGACTTAGAAGATATTATTGATGTAGTGGAAAAATGTGTTATACAGTTAGAGGTTGATGAATCAAGTGATACAAAATTGTCAGATTTGGAGAGTATTGAACCGATGGCCAGCTTAGATTAGTGAAGTACTGATCATGTAAGTAGCAATTAATTTCTAAGCCTACTCTACTGCATGTTGTTTAGTATATGATCAAATAAATATGTCCTTTATGCGATGAAAGCACACGTTACACTTAATGTAACAAAAGCATGTATTCTACCTGCATTCTATCATTGCAAATGCACGTGGCCATGAGGTGATACAAACTGATGATTTGCGTCTATTTTATTCTCCTACTGGATAGAGTTTGGTTTACTCTACCTTTGGATTTGTTTTGAGTATTTACACCTTTAACCCTGCATGGTAAAATAAAAAGGTTGACCAGCAGGTCGACTGCTAAAACAAGGAACCTGGCATTACAGAATCAGACTCCAATATGGATTACTCCATTATCATATACTCTGAAGGTGAGAGTTGAGTATTCTTTATGAATATTACATAATCGTGTGCTTCTGACACTTGAATTCCTTTACATTTCATTCAAGTTATGTCATTCATTTGTTGTATTTACCTTATGTCAGGAAAGGCGCACTTAATGGTGCAAATAGCTTTAGTAGCCAATCAGAAAGGAACTCAGAGAAATGTATCTTGGCATCCAAAAAGTAGTGGAATCGCACACAGTGAAGCAAAAGACAGATGCCATAATATCAAGATGGACAACCTCAAGTTAGCCAGAATATGTGGCCTCTCCAAAGTCCACAAGCCCGGCAACAACAGACTGATCATTAGCTATATAAACACTCGCTCTTATTGCCTTGCCAGCTGTTGCTTCACCAATTTCAAGCATTGCCTGAGTTTGAAAGCCACAGTATCAAAAACTCCAGTGAGTGGTGAAAAAACTGCATTTGATTAAATTGGACCCCCAGGACACAGTTGTCTTATTTGATGTAAAAAACCTGTTTCTAAGCATTCCCATAGACAAGCTGGTCACAGTTGAGAAAATGGTACTCTCCCCAACATCCCCAAACAGTGTGAAGAATATGTACACCTTACCAGGATCAGCCTAAACCATTCCTTTTTTGTTTTTTGAAGGGAATTTCTATCTGCAGGAAAAAGGTTTGGCTATGGGAAACCCCCTATTCCCTTTCCTGGCAAATTTATTTATGAGCCAACTTGAAATACATCACCAAAGTGTTCCCCTGTATGTTCAAAGTTTGGTATAGATAAATTGACGACATATTCACAATAGTAAAACACAAACACACAGAGGACACACTCAGGCTTTTAAACTTGCAGAACCCATCCATTCAATTCACAATAGAGATAGCTACCAACTACTCCATAGCTTTCCTGGACCTCAAATTAACGAAAATTTCAGACAGGATAGAATTCAGAATACATAGAAAACCCAGCACACAGATAATTACATCAAAGCACATGATTACATCCCCAAAGCACATAATTATATCCCCAAAGCACACAAAGAAGCAACATTCAATACAATAACAGACTAATCAACATCCCCCCCCCTCAACAGAACTGAATACTACAAAGAATAACACATTGTCAAATCCGCAGTAGAGAATGGATTCAGACAGGAAATGGTAGATAGGAAAATATGTAAATTCAAAAGACACACATCATGTAGGTCACCACACTTTCTAATACAGCAGAAAAGATCAACTTCAGGAAATTCACATACCACCCAGGTGTGTCTCACAAATTTCAGAAAATATTCAAGGATCACATTACCCTGGCACCTTACAAGAAATTTAACATTAAGAATCTCATTAAAGCAAGAAAATCTGATCCCATACCCCAGGACAAAATGTCAGGAATCTGGCAGATCCAATGTGAAAAGTGCAAGGTGGTTTACTTGGAAAAACAAAAAGGAACATAGGCACCCACTTCAAGGAACACTGCCGTTGCATAAAGTTCAAACAGATCGACAAATCAGTAGTTGCTTTTCACTTCTGTCATGAAAGAGACACCAATATTCAGTTACTGAAACCAGCCCAAAAACCCAAAGAGCTTGAAATATGGAAGAAGATTTACATAAAGAAGTTTGAAAACTGCATCATGAACTTTGATTTGCCAGAAGCAGACAACCCTACATTTAGTTTCATCCATAGGCCACCTGAGGACACTCCAGGCTTTCATCAATGTGACTCGAGAGTTGATGCAGCAGTCATCAGGCAGCTGATGATGTGAGCTCATGCTCACAATACATGTTCTGCAAAATGAATAGGCGAGTGAAGCTAGTAAGAGTGTTTAGGTTGACTCCACTTTCATCCAGTGTATCTTGGCATGTTTAGATGTGGAGCAAGTTTAGACAAAACAGGGCACAAATATTAATATGCTATGCAGAGAAAGAGGTATTACATCGTTCTTGAAATTGTGGTTGAGGTCTTTGTTATAGTTAAAAAGAATAAGAGAAGTGCGAGATATCTCCTTGCATGTAATTGTATTTTGCATTCCTTATCAAAATACTTCTCTTTGAACTGTGTTTACTTTCAGATTTAGAAATAAATGGAAGTAATAGTTGAAAAAGGTTTTATTTGAAATCTGTTTGCAATTCTAAATAGCAAATTGTGACTTTTTCCTTTCTTTTCAGGAGAGCCGTGAAATATTAATTTCATTTTCACGTGAACTTCTATCTGGAGTTGGAGATATAACCAAACATTTAAAAAGTCTAGGGTATATAGTATCCCATAAGCAAACCTACCTTGATGAATTTGATTATGCAGTCAGATCATTGGGAAGTGATCTTCGTGATGGCATACGTTTATGGTGAGTTAAGTACAGCAACCAAATAGTTTTATATGAATAAAGGTAAAAATATAATGTTTAGTGTCTGAAAGCATGCAGTGAAACCTCAATTTTATTATTTTTATGAAAGCTGGGAAATGATCAATATGGGATGTTTGTTACTCCTTCCCCTTGCTTTGCATTGTGTATTTAGAAAAATGCTCCTTCAGTTTCGTATACCCACCACTTTGGCAAACATTTGGCACCATTTGCACTTTTGAGTCATCTTTACCTCCTCTCCTTCAAACACTGTTTGTACTTCATCTGTGTCACCTGTATTGTATACAACAAAATTAAACTAATGGGGCCTACAGTTTTGGTCCATTCATTCACATAGGTTATTAGACATCAGATTTGTATGTATTAAAAATATCTAAAATTTGCATGCATTTATGGTGTCAATCTTAAAATAGCTCAATTTCAAAAATATGCACCAAGCATATAAGCTTAACTTTAAGCTTATACGTTATGGTACTTATAATCATTTTCTCCAAATGTTCAGGTGTAAATTTGAAGTTTATCAGTTAACACAAGTTTGTATTTTGAAGGACCTTTCCATGTCTACAGATGTTATTGGGCAAAATTTCACTTTGAAGATGTTTATCTATAGAACACTAAACTACTTCTGCACAATTTACACTTAATTTATCTGCATTCTCAAGATTACTCTGAACCTCATTGAGAATTGATAGGGACCCCGACTTTTCGCGAGTAGTTAATTCGCGAAATTGGCTGAAAATTAACAATAAGGAAAACCTTTAATCAATTATTTTTAAATTCCACATATATATCCATTCTGAGTCGCGAAATAACGCAACATTAGTTCTATATCGCGAAAACGCGAAATAACACCGTTATGAAAAAAAAATGTTCAAAATAACCCGAAATTTTTCTCTCTCTCTCTCCTTTTTTTTTTGGCGTTTGTCTCTCCTTTTCACATAAACAATCAGATATTTGGCTTATCAATCATTTACGGATACGTGTATTGTCATTCGCTACGGCCATGCTGCACGGTGTTGTGTGCTGCATGGCACAGATCACCAAACTGCACTGTGATTTAACCAGAGCTTCGGCAAACATCGGTACTGCTTCGACTACCCTGTCCCCTTCACTCTTCACCTATCGCATGCACAACAAAAGGAATGTCATGTTTATCGGAACTCGGCAACACCGCATCAGTGACGGATTTCTCATTTCACTCAAATTATTCTTTGGATTTAAATGACAATACTACCTGCAATTCTTCTCTAATGCCGTATTTTAATGATTCGTGCTTGCATCGCCCCATTTCATGCCGGCTGGAAAAGACTGTCACAAAAGTATCGTTAAATAATGCATGAATTTCTAAGTCTGGTTCAAGTCAATTCTGACAGTAGACAGCCTCTTCTACCAATCACTGTCTCCGTTTCCTGTACCACTCGCACGAAATTGTTGCTGTCTCGCGATGTTGCCATAATGTGAATGCATGTCTAGGTATATTTTGGGTCCGCTATACTGAAAGATTCGTTTGGAGTCAAGTTATATTCTTTAAATTACGTTACAATTTAGCGCAAGGAGTCTGTTTGCCTTCTGCTCTGAAAAAGAAAAGGAATTATGCCGATGGAGCCACGTTTCAAATTAAGCTAGCGCATGCACAATTCAGCTGACGGTGGAGTTGGCAACGTGCCGTTCGCGCGCCGTACAGACAGCATGTGCAAGACGTTGCCAAGTCAGTTTAGTTTTGCGGCACGTGGGAATTCAAACCGATTCCACAGTAGTACTTCAATGCGGTCTCAAAATATAATAAACTGCCAGGCATCTTTCCTTCTTGAACACTGCAGACACCATTTGCCTTATTGAAGTGCTTGAGGGACCTAAATATCCATTTGTTCATAAACTATATAGCAAACTTCAAGATATATCAAATGGCTTCACAATAGTAGCTGAGGGCTCCTTTGGAGAGAAAACTTCAAGTCTTCTTCAGAGACTGCCAACCCTCAAGAAGTCTTATGTTATCAGTCAGCTCAAGCAATTGGGCATAAAGTCAGTTACCAAGCTGAATTCCTTAATGTCAGCTGATGATATTCATTCTGCAGGTAAATTGTTTGATGTACGAAAAATAGTATCAAATGAGGCATCTACTAATATAATTATAGAAAAAGCAAGAAGAATGTTACCTTTTCTGCGAGACTTGCCAGAGAAGACATTCAAGGAGGGATATGCTGCTCTGAAGAACATAGTGTGTGAGAAATTAGATGATGCTGCTGCTGAAGTGAACATACTGGATTTACTTTCTGGACTTCAATGTGACCACTTGTGTTTCAGTGAGAAGTGTATGAAACTATTGTGGGTACCCATGTCCAATGTGGACAGTGAAAGAGTTTCTCTGCATATGGGAACATCATGACAAACTTAAGAACAAATCTTAAGCCAGAGAACACCGAACTTATGGTGGCTTTGTCTCTAACAAAGTAAATCAGTCAAAATGTATACTATGTAAATATTTTCATGCTCCTCTTTTTTAACTTACATGTAAGGTGTTCTTTGTTCCACAGTAAAATAGTTTAAACTGTGTTTTTGTTTTTTTCCCTTTTTTTTTGCACGAGATAACACTGTTAAGCAGTTTTATTTACTGCCCAAAACACCGCTCACTATAATATTTTTACACCGATATTACATTATTTTATTTACCAACAATCTGGGGTCCCTAAGAATTGATAAAGATTCATATAAACACAAATCCGATTTTTTTTCTTTTAAGCTTCAGCTGTAACTTTGAAGTGTCTTGATTGCAGCCAAGTTCCTTTGTAAATACTGCCTCCATAATAAGGACTTAATATTTTGTCTCTAATGCAATTAAATATTAATTTTAAAATTAAAAGATTTCAAATATATGTATTCATTGCCTGGAAAAATGATGAAATATGCAGCAACATTGGAAATATTGAACCTGGCTGCAGTTTGAGATGTGTAAGGATGGAGGCGGATTCGCTGAGGTGATGCTGAAATTGTTTCCTCACTCTCCTCTTTCTTCTATTGTTGGCTAGTTTGAGCAATGCTGATTCTGCAAAGTCTACAGGGTGTGGCAAATCGCCTGTTGTTAGATTGAATAAAACATTGGTTGTAATTAGTTATTGTTATGTAAGTATTGTCATACATCTCGGACTGCATGTTGCCATCCGATTAATAATTGAAGACCTTTACTCTATAATGTCACAAATTTATAGTATGTGTTTGCTACTGGCTAATATTGTAGTATTTCTGATGTGATTAATTTTCTAAACTTTAGAAGACTACTGGAGAGTGCTCTGGTACGCGTTTTCCTTATGCAAAGAAAGAATTTGAAGAGTTCACTTAAAATTTCTAGCTCTTGCCATGTCAGATTTTATTCCATACTCTGTATATGTTGTGCGATTAATTTGCTTACTTTATAATCATGTTAGTTTCCTGGTTTACTATTCATCATTTTATATTTGTTGCTTTAAAATTATTGGCTAAAAATTTGGGCTTTTTTGCCTCATTCCTAGTGCTCTTACTTGTGGCACTATGGGAATGAAGTCTTATCTAAGCTATGTCATGTATAAACTTTTATACCTTTAATCCACCTTTAGATCTGTAGAACATGTACCTTACAGCTTTGAAAAGCTTCACAACTAGGCGGGCTGGGCCTAAACATAGCTTATAGTGCTGGTTGTTTGTTGTTTTAAGTGCTGACCGACAGAGGGTAGCAGATGCGTTTCCAAATTGAGTTTCTTCCTCTTACTTAGTTGTCTTAGTGCTCTAATGTAGGGCTTTGACCCCCTAGGACTCGTAGCCACACCTAGGGTCAGAGGCCTGTTGAGGAGCAGATGGACATTGAATCAGAGAATGAGCCTGGAACAGGGTATCTGCCCGTAGCAATGAGGAAGAATATATGAAACAAAGGTGAAATGGGTGAAAAGAAAGGTGATGGTGGGGGAAAGCAGAGAACCTGGAGAAAGCCACCCAGATGCTGCTTCATCTACCACAAATCCCACATCCAGATCCCTGGGATCAAGCAGAATCACCTTGGTGTGAGGCAAACAGTCTAACCACTCGGCCTCATACCGCCATGTATGTTCCTTCTACACCTTACCAAATAAAAATGTTGTATTTTAAGCAGTCCCAGATTATAATCACAAATTTGCTTTTCCTATGTTCATTATATTATAATAGTATTACTTTCTTTAATTTGATTGAAATATCTTATTTAAATAATTGGCAGATCCCTTTGTTCACATCATCTACCCTTAAAGGAAGTTCCTTACAGGACTGCTAGGACATGAGATTTATTATGAAGCTCCATCAGAGCCATTTTTTTTTTATTATTATTTTATATATATATATGGCAATGCCATGGCAGAGTGGTTAGACTGCTCATCTCCCAAGGCAGCCCAGATTCGATTCCAGGGACCTGCATGTGGGATTTGTAGTGGACAAAGCGGTGGCTGTGCAGGTTTTTGCTGGGTTCTCCAGTTTCTCCTGCCATTCATTCACCAATTGCTCCATAACCTTTCCTTTCATCCATTTCACCATTATTTCACATCTACTTCCTTGCTCCTATATATCAAGCATAGGGCTGATCACCCATCCTGGATATTCTGTTCTGATCCATAGGGTCTGCTCCTCAACATGCTCTGACCCCAGGCACCCACTAGTAAGTCATGGTGGGATGCAAGTCCTACATACAAGGAGGGTAAACAGAAAAAGGAGAAGAATATATATAATTTGGGGTAAAACGTTTGGGGATGCTGGGCGAGGTAAGTTAATTGCTACCAGTTTACATACTGTATAGTTAATGCACAGTTTATAATATGTCCTTGAACACACTGTTACTACTAAGTATGTCACTCAAAATTATGTCTTTTCAATCAAGTCATCAGTGTTTATCAGAACCCATGTTATGGTATAATACTAAGGCTCTAGTTTGTTTATTTATTTATTTATTTATTTATTTATTTATTTAGTTTGTTAATGACCCTGATTGCATGATCGTGCAATGTTTTACACATATTTCCACCACAATGTAGAGTTTCATGTACATGCCTTTCAGAACCACTTGATTATCCTTTAAGGTATGTGTCAACACAGTGTCTGTCATTCAGGTATACAACCCTTATAGAGTCATTATATCACACCACTCTGTTAATGCCTTCTTTGACCTATATTTACAATTGACTATTTTATAAAACCTTACACTATCACTTGAACATGTGGTGTTTCCACGATCTCTTGGCAAAATTCACTTACCTACAGTTCACTGTGAAATTTTGCTTAATTCTTGGTGTACTATTTTCTACGCTAAGGTCTGTTTTGCCCATACACTTCACATGTATCCCCTGTATAATGAAAGAATCTGACTTGCTTTCCTTTGGTCGAATCTGGGAACTTGGCAATTCCATCCGCATTCAGTTTTCCAAAAGTGGTGATGGTTGCCTATCGGAGACCGGCCTACCATTGTCATTGCTGCTGTGCCAATGTTAAATGCTGCTGATGCCTGTGCACGTTGTGTGCTGTGGGGAGGGCAACCATCTTCCTCACGCATCAGGCTTCGCCTGCCATGTAGCTTCTCGCCTCTGTTGCTTCATTTGCCATGCACCCCTTACCCCTGTTGCCATGGTCATTTTAAACTTTGGGCCTGTTGTATGTAGTACTCATTTAAGCCTTCATAGTTGTACTTGTGCCTACCTTGATTTTGATTTGTCCCAAATCTCATAAAAGCATAGCAAGCTTTCTTGGCTGTCCCATGGCTCCATTCGCTTCCTCTTGGCTGTTCCTGAACCTGTTTTCGGGTATTGTGGTTCCTGGTTATGATTTGGTCATGTACCTTAGTTTCCCCCTTTATGGTGATTTAAAGTATTGTTTATCCTTGCTCCATCTATGCATTGTGCATTCCCGGAACTCATTCCAGGGCAATCTGGTATCTGCATCTCGGAACTATTTCCCATTGTTTGCCCTTCATGGCCCTGTAGCGCTGTCAATAGTAATATCGTGTCGCTCAATGTTAGTGAGCATGCTACCACCAGATGTCTGTGGTGTCCGGGAAATGCCTCATCCCCTAGTGGCAGTTCTAAAAGTATGCTAGAGCAAGAAATAATTGACTGGCTTCTGCTGGTGTTAGGTTGGTACCTTCCATTAAAAATTTGATTTCATATCAAGTGTTGAACATTAGATCCCTAGTATTTGTATAAGAATGCAGAATACTGCCTTAAAGTGACTATATTCTGTGTATTCACCAACCACTAAGCAAAACCAACTAAGTGCAGGGCCTGCCAAACTTCTTTATACCAAAATCATCCCAAATGTGCGGCGGTATTATTTATAATGTTTGTGTATTTCTGTTTACTTCACGTGGTGAAGCCATCTTGTGACGTGATTCATTTGTTAGGTTTGTTAGCTCCATCTGGTGTTAGCAATTTGCGGCAGTATTAGTTTTTGTTTGAAAGAATGCTACTGTTATTTTATTTAATTTTGGTTCTCTGTCCTCCGGCTAGCTATAATCTTTTGGTCAAGCACTTCTCTTTATACAGGTTGTGTAAACGGAAGGGAGTCTCTTATCCAAAAATAACACTGATGAAAGAATTTGTTTTACACTTTTATTGTCGAACACATTTACTATCACATTTACACATTGATCTTGACACTCGCCAAACTGAAACTGTTATAATAACTTCATTACTGATAATTCTTAATTCGCGTACTTCAACTTTTTGTATAATTAACTTTACAACATTTAAGATTTTTTTATAACTCTGTTACGCGTAACCTGCAAATTGATAGCCAACCGTACAAATATTTCTGCTGGACTGAAGGCGACGTGTAACGTGCAAATATTTTCGACGAACTGACGGACTCTTTATCTCTAACCTACCTTTTATACTCCTACACCCCGATATGCCTAAAGATTATAACTGAGCTGCTATTGGCTAATAAAACACGCCAACATTAGCGTCAATTTTTATATCCAATGAAAATTATGAATACATATGCTTTAGGAAACATGTTCCAGCAAATTCTAAAAGAAAAACGCGCCAATATTACGTAACTTCCTCGTCTCTAATAATGATAAACAGCTCACCCCCTCGCTGCATTATTGCACGCTATTATTGTCAGTTTCAGTAAGGCCGTATAAACTTACTTCTCAACAATATTTACAATCAACAAACATCTCAACTCAATGTCACACAAAAATGCATATTTATACTATAATCATTCTTTACATTTAAGTAATTTGTGATACAAATTACTGCATCATATACCCCACTAGAAACATAATTATAAATATTTACAACTTGTTTGGAAATTTTATAATTGGGTTTTTAGTCTCCTAAATCTTGGAACACACGCTATCACTTTCACTTCACACTTCACACGTATTTAACACACGAGTTTTTTTAATCTCGCCACTACTTACTGGCTCTAGTTTAATGTGTTTAGACATTAATCTGACATCACAATTTTTTATAGCAAATACTGTACCCTGAAGTATTTAATTACTGTTACAAAAATGGTTTACTTTCTTATATTGTTGACAAAAATTTAGCAATTCAAGAGTTTTTTTTGTAATTATTAAACATATTTACCAAAAATATTCACCCTCTACACAAATATATTTTCATCTATTAAATCTAGACACTGTTTCACATTTTCTGTTTGCTACATAAGTATTTGTTTTAATTATTTTTACCCCATTTTTGTTGTTTTGTACTTTATATCCACAATACTCTTGGAATTATATCTACGTACTTCTACTTTAATATAACATTAGGTTTCAATTATTACATTCTTCTTTTCAAATACTGTTACAGTTACTAAGAAAATGTTATTTTTCCCTTTAAACATTTAGTTATGTCCAGAATTTTATTTCTCCTTTCTCATGACGTGCATACATAATTAACCCTCTTATATTCCAATACATTGCTCTGCAGTTCAACTTTAACTATCCTGAATTTACTTTTTATCATCATGGTCTTTTTACCCTCCTGGATCAAATTGTCTGTGGCTAAAACATTACTCGTAGCCGTATCCTAACCTTCAAAAATTTGTTTATGAATAACCTCTTGTATTCATATGATATTTCACCCCAAGATATAATTTGAAAACAATCTAAAGTTTTCTGAATTACACATCTTTTAACAACTGTCATTTTCAATTCTTCTGCTATCTTCTTAATCTGAGAATACTCTGACAAATCTGTACTAAACTGTACTAGATTGGAGTTTTCATTCTGAACAGCTTGGTACTTGTTAATTTCAGAAATTAGCTTTTGATTATTTATAGGCAAAACTTTAACTTCTTCGGACAATTTATTTCTTTGTGTTACTGACTCCTTCCTTATTTCTGATATCTCCCCTCTGAAATTATCTTGCACCTGCATTAAATCTGCATTCGTAGTTTCCTTAATCTCTCTTAACTCACTTGAAATGCTACTCATTCGGCTACCTAACTCTGTACATTTTACATCAACATGTTCAAACTTAGTATTAACCTCACTTTTTTTGTTTGATATTTCCCTGCTCATTTCTGACATTTTCTTTGAAACTTCACCTATTTCATTTGCTATCATGTCCTGATTTTCATTTCTCATTCTCATCATACTACTATCTAGCTCCATGAATTTCTTTTCAATTTCTTCCCTGTTTTGTTCTAAGCTTCTACCAATATCTTCCCTTAATTCCCTATGACTCTTTTGCATATCTTCCCTGTTTTGATCTATTTTCTTTTCTAATTTCTCATTATTTTTACCAATATCTTGAGTTAGTTTTTTCTAATTTCTCATTATTCTTACTAATATCTTCCCTTAATTCTTTCTTATTCTGATCTAATTTTTGCTCTAATTTCTCAATATTCTTTTGCATATTATCATTCATATTTCTCAGCATTTCCATAATCATACTAGCATCAAAATTAACATTTCCTGCTGTTCTATTCTCACTTTCTGCACTAACATTTCCTCCATCAAATACTACATTGTTTGAGCTATTTTCCATAATCTGCATTGAATTACAGCTATCTGTTACATTATCTCCCTCCATAATTATTTCTTCAGTATTATTAGTAGCCATTGTTCTCTTAATTCTACCACTCCTCAAGTACATTTGATTGTTACAATTTTTTTTTCTAAAAAAATTACTATACTCTGACCTTTGTGATGCTGTCTGTTGCTGTTGCTTTGATGTCCAGCTTCCTGCCCCTCTCTCCTAGATTATATGTTGCTTCTGCGTTATATTATGATGAATCTACGTAGTCTTGGTGTCCTGTAGTTGAATTCCCCTGATGCCTTGTAATCTCGGAATTACGATGTCCATTCATCCGCGTCGTCTGTCTTCCCCGTAGTTGTTTCTGGAATCTGCGTCTTGTAGTTCAGTTCACTGCTCCATTTGTTCCACGTCCTGGTTCCTTCGCTCCTTCCTGGTCATTCTGCCCCACGTTCTGGGTGCCAATTTTGCGACTATATCTTTGTTATATTTATTTATTTAATTTGTTTATTGAGCCCCACGTTTGGGAGCCAATTTGCGACGGTATTACTTATAATGTTTGTGTATTTGTGTTTACTTCACGTGGTGAAGCCATCTTGTGACGTGATTCATTTGTTAGGTTTGTTAGCTCCATCTGGTGTTAGCAATTTGCGGCAGTATTAGTTTTTGTTTGAAAGAATGCTACTGTTATTTTATTTAATTTTGGTTCTCTGTCCTCCGGCTAGCTATAATCTTTTGGTCAAGCACTTCTCTTTATACAGGTTGTGTAAACGGAAGGGAGTCTCTTATCCAAAAATAACAGTGATGAAAGAATTTGTTTTACACTTTTATTGTCGAACACATTTACTATCACATTTACACATTGATCTTGACACTCGCCAAACTGAAACTGTTATAATAACTTCATTACTGATAATTCTTAATTCGCGTACTTCAACTTTTTGTATAATTAACTTTACAACATTTAAGATTTTTTATAACTCTGTTACGCGTAACCTGCAAATTGATAGCCAACCGTACAAATATTTCTGCTGGACTGAAGGCGACGTGTAACGTGCAAATATTTTCGACGAACTGACGGACTCTTTATCTCTAACCTACCTTTTATACTCCTACACCCCGATATGCCTAAAGATTATAACTGAGCTGCTATTGGCTAATAAAACACGCCAACATTAGCGTCAATTTTTATATCCAATGAAAATTATGAATACATATGCTTTAGGAAACATGTTCCAGCAAATTCTAAAAGAAAAACGCGCCAATATTACGTAACTTCCTCGTCTCTAATAATGATAAACAGCTCACCCCCTCGCTGCATTATTGCACGCTATTATTGTCAGTTTCAGTAAGGCCGTATAAACTTACTTCTCAACAATATTTACAATCAACAAACATCTCAACTCAATGTCACACAAAAATGCATATTTATACTATAATCATTCTTTACATTTAAGTAATTTGTGATACAAATTACTGCATCAAATGATGTCGTCCCCCATGGACTAGTGGTACCGTGCTAGCCTCTAGTTCCCTAGGTCGCGGGTTCAAGTCCGGGGCAGGGCGATGGATTTTTTCGGGTGTAAAAATCCTTAACATAGCTTCCTTTGGAAGGGAAATAAAGCCGGTGGCCCCGTGTCGTAGATTTACGGCAAGTAAAAGAGCCTCAAGCCTGATAAAGAGGCCTCTCACCAAACTTACCGGTCTTTCACGCCCAATATCGAATGGGATGCTAAAGACCATAGTAGTTAAAGAGCGTTCATAAATAATAAAAAAAAAAATTCCAAATGATGTGTCTCAGTTCAAGATGTACCTCTAGATCATTAATGAATTGTTTCATGTCGTCCACACTACGTTCGTTTAGAAATTCCATTGACGCATATGTGGGCAATTGTCTGTTGTTTCATCAAACATGATGGTAACCACCTTGCTCTTTTGGGCTGCATTAATCTCTTCCTTCCTAGATTTTACCAAGAGAGGCAGACATTCTCTATGAAGAAAACCACTTCCTGGAAGGTCTCCACCACCACCATTCTTCTTCACCCACTCCTTGAAGGCTGGGTGATCTGCTTTCTCCAATGGAATATTGGTTGAAATCATCATCTCTAAAATCAAAGAGAGAAAATCCAGCTTGGCAGCCTGATAGTCAGAAAAGAAAGCATATAATTACAATCCATGTATTTACAACTTATACATAACATTTTTTCAAACACTTTAATCTCAACTCCATATGCGTTATAGTTCATGAGTTGTTATACAAGTAGTTAAGAGAATGTGATACTAATACTAATAACCTGCAGTGGCAAATGCACAAAAATCCTATGTATAGACCAACTCCATGCTTGTAGTGGTGCGCCTAAAAACAATTTTTGAAGGTTTTCCTAAAGTACCCTTCATTTTTAACAATTATATGAAATTTCAAATGCTTCGATAAATTTTTTTCTAAGTCCTACATATAAAACCTCAACTCCATACTCGGAGCAGTTTTGGGTTATTTCATGTGTATGAAGGGACAAAGCTGCATAAATAGAGCTTCACTGAAGCACTGAATTGGGTGATGCAAAAGGCTCCAACTATGAAAACCATGTGAATGCTCAAAGCAAGTTCACTAAACTCACAAAACAAATTACTACCAACCTAAAAGCAGTGATATTTGTAATATAAACTTGATACCACACTATAAAACAAAATCTGAAATGCTACAATGGTGTAAAAACAGCTGTATAAATATAAGCAAAATGCAAAACAAAAAAGCAGTAAGTTATTGCATTATACACTCAATTTTAATTTGATTTCTGAAAAAAGGTATATAACGTACAAAATGAAGTAAACTTGCATTTGTTTTAAATTTATCCCTTTACCTCATGATACCCATGTTTCAAATTCAAAGTAAAGAAAGATAACTATAGGAATAAAATAAATGCAGAAGTTGAATTTACTAACCTTTGTTTCTTTTGAACGTTCAGTTGCCTCGAACATTATTTACTGCTGCTTGTGTGCATTTACTGCATCCACATGGTGGCGGCTAGAATTGTGAGTTTTAATACTGCCAGAAGTTTCCCACGGAATTCTCTTATAACAGAGAATTATTTCTCCCAATCTCTTCATTCTATCTTGTGACAACTATCTTACTCACTCATCCAAACTCGCTTTTGGCAGCATGGTGAAAAATATTCTTTTAAACTTGCATACTTATACTTGCTGCTACTTAAATGGAACTAAATACATAATTCCTATGGAAGGACATAAGCAGCTGCAGATAGATCACGGACAGAATTGCCAACATACAACTAGACTTATGTTAAATGTGCTTCGAAAACCCACAATTTTCCAAGCAAAAATCTTCAGATATGATTTTGTAAAGTACAATGCTGATCTACATAAGATTACAACCTAACTTGGACAGGTTGAGTTTTTTACGTTGTCAAAATTTCTGCCAAGCAGGGCAAAAACTATTTTAATTTTAAGACTAGCAGCAAAAAGGGCTAAACTGGCACTTGACACATAGCGGGTGGTGTGCACCAACCTGGAGTAAGCTCTACTTTCGTAGTAAACTACTATTCAAGTCAACACTTCGCGACTTCCATGCAAGAGTAAACTACTTCCAAAGAATTTTACTCCTTTCAGATACTCCCAGATTAAATTACTGCAGAAGTATATGTCAGAGAGCACCATCTTGTAGTATGTTACTATGAAATGAAATAGAGCACAAATATAGGTTAGAATTTGCTCTTGCAGCCTGGATGGAGTAACTAACCTGTCGATTGAATTAGAATACCATATCGTATTTGGAGGAAGACCTTTTTGACATGTTCATGGATGTCTTACACTACATTGATCTCGAAGAAAACAGCGATTACTTAGGTTACATTGATCTAGACAGAAAAAAACAATGGGAATGCGATAGTGGTAAGCGAGAACCATGATACTTATACAGAGAGAGAGAGAGAGAGAGAGAGAGAGAGAGAGAGAGAGAGAGAGAGAGAAAGAAAGTTCAATGAACATTTCTGCATTAGGAAAGATCTTATACACACCTTTTGAACCTGCTTGGAGAACATTTCAACAAAACCCAGACACAAATTCAGCTCTAAATTGAAACTGTAATTATTGTTATGTGTCGTATGTGTGTTTTGTACCGGAATATTTCAGAAGCTCGAGCTAGCATTACGATGAATTTAATGTAATGTGACAGTCGTACACTGCATTAAATGGAAATAAATGACTTAATGCTATGTAACTTAAAAGTTTGGCAATGTCAAACTTTTCCTTCCTGTTACATCAAGTTTGATTTCACATGGTAATTAGAACCAATCAGCACTAGCTCGAAGTAATGAAAGAACTATCAATCAAGAGTCATTCCCATTACATTAAATGCATGCCAATTATACCTTTAGTTTACCAGCATTTTCATGTCACGTTAAGTAAAGTTCATCATAATCCCGGTATTACAGGCCATCTTATACATAAACGTTTACCATGCATCTGCTGGCCGTATATTTCACTGCGTTGTTAGTGCTTTTGAGGTTAAGAGTAAGGTACCTACACATAAATATACATGAGTGTTCAGAAAATAAAAGGAAATCCTTCTTCACGTTTACAGATTTCCCACACATTGTGTGTGGAATTGACTGCACACATGTTACTGTTTTGTACCCATCCGTGAATGTGGTGAACTTTTCCAAAATCAGAAAGGGTATTTCTCTATTAACACACAAGTGATCTGTGATGCAAAATAAAGATTAGGAACGTTGTTTCCAGAAGGTTAAGCTGCTGTTCAGTACGTTTCCCGTTGCTCGAATTATTAAACTCTTCAATCATGACTTTCCAGCATCTTTATAACAGGTTTTGGCTTTTCTGGATTACTTTGGTCTTCATTGAAAACGTTAATAAAAGCAACCTCCTGATTCACGGAAACCTAAGCTTATATATATAAAACTAACCCTATCCTAACCTCCTGTAAATCAGAAACGTAAAGAGCTAATAAACCTAAAATAAAAAGTAATTAGGAACGCATGCTACAAGTGTTGGCGGTATCTCACTGGCTTTGAAGACCAACGTAATGCAGGTTACCATACTTTTTTACACTCATGTTTAAATGGATTTTCTTTATTTCTACCAACAAACATTTATCTCTTTCGCCAACATTTCTCCCTTTTCCTATCGCACATAACCTTATTCATGATCGCATCAAGTAAATCGTGCAAACAAAACAATGCCTCCGGGAGTAATGAGCTCTTACTTCCGTAGTCGTAACTGAATGAGTAAATTGTAATTATCTCCCCAACATAACTTCCGGAGTAAATTGCTCCCATAGTAACCTACTTCCTTAGTGGGGACTTCTTTAGTAAATGTTACTTCCGAAGCAATTTACTCCAACATGGGTCACACCACCTAGCATGTTCCAGTGCCGAACTTTAGGCATGAATTGCAGAACAGACAAACTAGCAAATTAAACAAGGCAGCACCTCACATTTGGGTATTTCCACATATATTTGTATCACCGCCATGATGTTACATGCCTTGTTTGTTTATGACACAGGTGAGAGGCTGGTAGCGAAGAAAAGTTGATCAAAATCTGATAAGATTGAATTATGATCTTTAACTATAAGCAATAAATTTCTGAAACTTAAAAATTTTTATATAGAGCTAGAATTTCAAAATTTTGCAAGTGCATAGTATAGCAACACACATTTAAATTTGTCACAAATGTCTTAAATGCCTTTATCCCATCATTTTAAAAAAAAAATTAATTTATTCAAGTTTTACAAGTTGTATAATTTTACTGTCCCTAGTAATAGATTAAATGTTAAAGTATGAGCATGAGCTTTCTTTTAATTACAGACAGGGCCAAACTAATTAAAATGAAAATGTTAATTTGGTTGTCATTGGACAATTTTTATTAACACTTCGCGCAAATGCTGTAATATTGTTCCTTTGTTTTTAGATGACCATGGCATGCAAAAGGGCTAGGGCTGTAACCAAGTCTTAACTGATGTACCAGACACTCTACAAATAAATACATACATTTTTCTAATGAAAGAAGAGGTCATAGGGTTGTTCAAATGTTTAACAATCCACTAGAGTTGTCTATAGAAACATTAAAGGTGCAGAAGTTACTTGTCACTTTTGAGAACAGTTTGTTGTGAAATTGCGTTCAAAATCCTCAAGATTTAGCGACTTGTCACAAGAGTTAGCAACATCCAACATCTTTCATTTTCATTTGTTGCTAATGAAACAGCCCATCAGAATAGTGTGTTATGAACATGGCATTATCAGACAGATTTTTGCCACTAGCTGCTGTATTCTTACTAGCTGTACAAGGCCAGTTACTTAAGTGAGTTGACAGTATGTAGAGTGATTGGTAAGTGAGCAGTAGTTGCAAGATTCAACAATCACTATATATTGTGGAAAAGGAACAACTGAGCTATATAGGTTCTAAAAGATGAAAAATCCTAATAGAAACATAAATTAACCAATCAGCCAGCTACAAATAGTCGCAGTATTCATGAAACCTAGTGTTTATCTAACACTACAAAGGCAAAGCAAAGGGAGTTGTGAAGAATTTCACTTTTTAATGTTGAACTTGATTACAGAATATGTATCAAACTTTTTTTGTATGATTATGGGTTTTTTAAATAAAGTAGCAGATTTAATTAAAATTTGCTCTTGAGTTATATATTAATTCTATGAGACAAAAATTGCATTTCTTCTCCTTAATTAAAGGCAGTACATTGCCTCATTTCACCTTTTATCTTTAAAAGTTTGTAATAGATGCCCAGATAATAATAATAAAAATTCCATAACACAAAAGTTTATTTTTATCCATGTACGATTACAATATAGGTCTACTTTTAAATCTTATTCAATTTCATATGTATTTACTATGATAACTCGGCAGGTTGTACAGTATTCAGGTATTTTATGCACAAGATAAAAATTCACTCTCAATTTAAGTTTGGAGAAAATAAAAACTAAAGTGGAAACACACTAAGAACATGCTCTCATGTAAACAATGCACAATATATTCCCCTCTGCCTTCCCACTCTGATTGGAGAAGTAACTGGGCTCCTTTCGTAACCACATGGTGTTGGGAACTTTCATCACTTGCATTCACCCTGCTAACCTCTTCGTGCAACATAACTTTAGAAATACAGTATTGTTTAGGAAACCTATCCAGAGAGCACTGCAAACATAAATAAGAAATATAAATAGCACTATAGGAAAATAAAATGTTAAAATATCTGAAAGAGGTTATATTCCTTCTCAGTAAAAAGCTATCCTTACTACCCATATATATTGTCGTATGCCTCTCTATAATTTATTTTACAACTGCAAATGGGAGCTACTCGCTTGCGAGAGGGATCGTGAAATCAAACAAAGAACTTCAAATTACGAGGCAACGACGAGGACGCAGCTAAGTTAAATCCCAAAATAATTGCTATACCAATACAATGCCTGGCTTAAGGGAGAGGAAAGATTCTATTCTACCATAATTAAGACTTCCAAGCGTGGATGGAACACCGTTTATTAAATGAAATTAAATACTCACATACCTTTGCCCATTGCCTGCCGACGAGGACATCGTGTTTTAGCAGTTTCCCGTCTGTCTCACTCGAAGCTTACTTACAAGAAGCCACGCCAACTCGGGCGTCAGTAACGCTATCCCCTCTTTGACACTGTTTCCCCTGACTCGCCCCTACTCACAGACAAACTGCCGTGCTTCGGTGCCCAGAGAGCGTCTTATCAATATTATCTGTGCACATGCCACATCTTCCCCTGGCCACTGAAGTCGACGCCCTCGTCGACACAAGGAAAATAAATATAATAAGAAACATGAAAATAACAAAAAAAATGACATACAAAAATGAAATACACATGTGTGATGAACCAAAATATAACAGAATAATATACATGTGTGATAAGCACCCAGACGACAACACAATGTTACTGGGTGATGTGGAGTCTCGAGAAACTTAAGTGCTATCGACTAATATTGTTACTGCACTTATACTTGAGCACCCCGCACACGCACACACCACGCTGCCTCAGTTCACAGGCACACTACACTGCGCAAGATATCGATGGTCTGCTGGAACTGTTTGTGGGTGATTTTATACAGTGCCCACAACGACGATTTGTCCTGGTGTAGAATTATCACTGCAGATCTCTGGTGATGACAACAGGGTGGGCAGTCGCTGGCTTGGACTGCCCCCCGACATGGTGGCTCCTTATGCCACGGCAGTGTAGTGGCTGCCCGACAGCTTCCCTGTGGTGTTTCTTGACTTCTGGTGTGCCACGGGGATGCTCCTGGAGTCTCTCGAGCTCCGCCACAGCAAAATACTAGAACAAAACCACCAAAGAATAAAAAGGGTGCTCCAACAAACAATCACACATAAAAAGAACGGTATGTCCTGTACAATTAAATATTTGAAAGGTTGAAAAGTTTGCACTAAAGATTCTTTTGACATTGGGCAAAGAAAGAGAAAAAATAAGTACAAATTGGCATAAGAACTAGATATTATAGAGAGTTGCCATCCAAAATTTAACTCACAATGCTTCAGAATCCAAATAAAACATTAAAACAGACTCAGAATACATTAACATGACAGAAAAAAAAACATAACCTTATTTGGGATCCCAATATTAAATCTTAATAACCAGCTGGTATCACTAACAAAAGAAAATAAGTGCACTTACAAGACAATCACATGACAATGAAATGAACTCATTCACACTGACCATGGCCCAAATTACACACAACACTCACTTAACTATCTACTCAAACTAGTGTATGCATCACTACAAACTACATCCACAATACATCTCCAAACTACGCCACGTGACATGCTTTCAACTACTATTGTCCTACTCTTGTCACTAATACAGTTTCCGTCCACCAATTGTCGTATGCCCCTCTATAATTTATTTTACAACTGCAAATGGGAGCTACTCGCTTGCGAGAGGGATTGTTAAATCAAACAAAGAACTTCAAATTACGAGGCAACGACGAGGACGCAGCTAAGTTAAATCCCAAAATAATTGCTATACCAATACAATGCCTGGCTTAAGGGAGAGGAAAGATTCTATTCTACCATAATTAAGACTTCCAAGCGTGGATGGAACACCGTTTATTAAATGAAATTAAATACTCACATACCTTTACCCATTGCCTCCCGACGAGGACATCGTGTTTTAGCAGTTTCCCGTCTGTCTCACTCGAAGCTTACTTACAAGAAGCCACGCCAACTCGGGCGTCAGTAACGCTATCCCCTCCTTGACACTATTTCCCCTGACTCGCCCCTACTCACAAACTGCCGTGCTTCGGTGCCCAGAGAGCGTCTTATCAATATTATCTGTGCACATGCCACAATATCACTGAGGCATCTTCTCTACCCATTGGGTTTTTTAGCGTGTTACATAGCCCTGACAGAAACACTTGGTTTTCTGTCGTAATATTGGAGTCTACCCATATCTTTGAATTTGTATGGCCTTATTCACCCCATGTTTCATTGAGAAAATACAGGTTTTAGCCCTTTCTGTTTGTGTGCACAAATTCTCCTGAGGTAGTGTCTTCACCATAATGTATATCCTCACAATCTACAAGGATGTCCTTGCCAATTTTTTTACTTCTTTTTTATTTTTTTGGAGGGGCGAAATTCAAACCCTGTTTTAAGAAACAACTTATAAAAGGAAGCTTGCTTGAACATAAGAAGGTTGGGGCCACTATTCATAAATGCAGGTACTCTCTTGATTGTAGGTGGTTCATTATTTTGGAAAAAATTATGGAGTTCACGATGCACTGTACTCAACAAGTTTGTCATATTCAACTTCAAGCACTAGCTTTCTGTATTTTCTAGATTTTCTGGGCATGGATAACTTGCTTTTATTTAACCTTTCGCTGCATGTAGAATTAATGCTTAATGCAGACACAGCAGTAAGCTCAACTGTCAAGTTAACTATATCCTTAAGATTTTCGAAGCCCTCTTTTTTTCTCCCCTCCCCCCTGCTTTACACATAACACTTTTTCATTAGTTTGTAACATCCATACGGGTAATCTGCAAACCAGACAAGATAGAGAGTATACTGTATTACAAATATAAAATTTCTCAGTATCTTGTACATGACTCACCTTGTGACCAAAATGAATGAAAAGTATGAAGGAAGAATGCTATAACCAGATTCTTTTATGCATGATGGCTTTAATTACCAACGATATTTGCAATTAAGGGGTAGAAGTCAATTGTCCTACAGCACTGAAATGTAAGCAGTCATCTTAATAACTTAAATGTAAATAAATAAACAAACAAACAAAAGATTTGATTTTTGTTCATCTAGTATTTTCAAGTTCCAAATTGTGACTTTAGATATCTGATGAACAGTTAAAAATCAATGATAGAAAAAGAAACTTTGAAATAATATGCATGATACTTGTTTTTGTGCACATAAGATGGTACAATGCTGCAAGGTAATGAACATGAATTTTTTTTAAACATTAAATGGTGTAACATTTGTGTTTCCATTTCAGTCGAGTGATGGAGATAATACTGGAAAAATGGACACTTTCTAAAAAATTAAGGGTTCCTGCAATTTCAAGACTGCAGAAAATACACAATGTTGACATTGCTTTGTCTGCATTGAAAGATGCAGGCTATGAGCTTACTGGAGACATAGAAGCAAAGGATATTTGCAATGGACACAGAGAGAAGACACTTTCATTATTGTGGCAAATAATATACAAATTTCAGGTAAAACGGTAGCTTTCAGAAACAATTTAAGTACCTCTTGCAGTGAAGTGTAAAATTTTCTGGTTTATGTAAATCAAATTATCTGGTATAGCTACTGAATTATTCTTCTGTACTAGCCTGGAGTAGGGCAAAGGTTAGAAACCACAATGAAGCTTTAAATTCCTGTTTATGCATCTTTGTTGAATTAGGGAAGAACTTGTTAAACTACCTTTTTAAGTTGACTAGTTTTTATTGATTCTTTCAGGAACTATTCTAATAATGCATATTTTTCTATCAGATTGTTTTTTGTTTTTTTTTTTTCTTTTTCTTTCTTCCTACAAAGTTAAGATTTATGGACTTGTTCCATTTTGGCAATGAGCAGTTCATATAAAGAAGGAAATAAGAGCTGAGTAATGTTTATAGGAATAGTTGTCTTACAGTAAAACACCAATTTGAAATACCACCATTTAATGTGCTCCTGCACCTTATGTCTTAATTTCTGAAGTTTTGGTTTTCATGTTGGTTGACAAATGAATTCCATAGTTTTAACATAAACCTCTGCTTTCTGAAACCTCCATTTAATACACTGAATATTCACAAAATATCTTGTTTCTTAAAATTATTGTAAATTACCATTTTGTAGAAAACAGGTGCAAACACCCATTTATGGTAATTTTTTCTCAGTCCTTAAATCGTTAAATGGAGTTTCACTGTATGTATAAAACTGTGACCACATATTTTTGCATGCATTTCATTTGTCGGTCTCTACCTTCACATTTGTATGGAAATACTCATATTCACCTTTCTTAACATACAATCTGTAACGTTAGTAATACATATCAAATGCAAAAGATCCACATATGTATCTTAAATTGCTGAGCTGATATAAAAGTTCATAGAGTTTTAAATGTTGCACATGTATTGACTGATATGAATAATCTGGACTGAAGAGTCCAGAAAGTCATTAAACCCCAATGGTCTTCCTGAATGTGGCAAAGTGCTCATTTCAAAGTGCTCCTCTTTGAAATGACAGAACCATTTTGTCATACTTTCTCCATTGACATCTGCCCCACAGAAGGCCCAGATGTTTTGACCTGCCTTTGTTCCTATTAAACTCGTAACAAAAAATATGTCAGAACAGTTTTTTACCACCTGACATCCCATTAACTTTTAAGTAGTACACATTTTCTTAAAGTCTACAAAATTCAAGATTTATTTGCAAGCTCAACACTCCAAATAACTAATAACAGGTGACAAGCAATAAATCAAGCCCTGTGCATTATGACAAATATGCTATGAACTTGAGCATCAATCTAATACCTTATATTAAACAGAAGTGGAACTTTTGTATATATAGGTATATAATTTATTCTCATTTTAAAGAATTAAAGTTCTAAGACTTTTACAAAAGGTTTTCTATAAACCTAGATTATGGAAGAATACAAATTACAAAGGGGCATTTTGGAGACCTATTTAATCTTAATTTAATGCATCCTTTCACAGAATGCAATAGTAAGGTACTGCAGAATATGCACTGTAGAAATGTCAAAATTAAGAAATCATAAAATACAACGTACTTATTAAAAAATATCATGACGTACATTGATAGTGGTGAGAGTGGGATGCACTTGCACAGTAGTGGAGTATCATTATCATAATTGCTGCATTTGTAGTTGCATGGATTTAGAACAGGATTAGGGTAAATGTGCCCATTCTTATATAGTATACCAAAGAAGCTAACATTGGCAGAGATTCACCAAAATTTGTGTTGAGTATATGAGTCAGATGCTCTGAGTGTCGGAAGCATCTGAAAATGCTGTAAGCACTTCAGAGACTAATAAAGAGCTCATGCAGACACTTCAGCAATTCCACAGGAAAAGCTTTCACCACTTCTGCCAACTGAAGCGATTTTGGATAATGCAGGACAATGGTTTGACAGCATAACAGTGGCATCCTGTTGCATCTTGTTCAATACAGTTTTGCATTCTTCTCTACTTGCGGCCAGTTTTCTCCATCTTGTAACACTAAAGTAAGTGCAAAAGATAAAGGTAATGAATGCTGGTCAGTGCTTGTGCAGCACACTTACTAAGTACCAGTGGTAACTCTGTACATCAGAACAGATTAAATATTCTTAAAACAGCTTACTTTGCTGGTGTTAACCCATGACACACAGGGTTTTTTAAGAAGTTCTATACATTAAATACAATGTTTCTATCCTGAGCATGAATCGCTTTGTTTGTTAATCCAAACATCCCAGCTTGTCCCAGCTTCAATGGTCATTAGTAATTATTGAGTTGATTGTAACACTGCATCACTTAACTTGTTTTTATAACAAATACATGTTTCAGGAGCTAATTGCTCCCATCCTCGGTTCCCTGTCAACTATAATTACTAGTTATAGACACATCACTGCCACAAAGTCCACCAAAGCAATTTTATTGTGAATTCAATTCAATGGACATGTTCATACACTTGTATCATAAACACAGGGGAAAAGAGAAGTATAATAATTTCATTTATATGCACATTAATAATATTTCAGCTCGCATTCCTTTTCAAACTGAGAGGTTTGTATTTTTATAGTATATGTTTATATTTGAAATAAACATTGCAAGGAAGGATTTTTTTTTTGTAATTATTTTTTAAGGCTTTTGCATAGCTCTGAATATCATAGAAACAGGAATTTTGTGCAGCCATGATCAGAAAATAATAATCTAATTATAGCATTTGCATCTATCTTTTTAAAATATTTATCTGAGGGCAATTAAGATCATATTCTCAGTTCAGGCACATAAGAAGCAAGTACCACATTTGGCAGCACTGGTAAGAGGTGCAAGCATATGCTTTGCTGGAGTTTTCAGTATGGCCTGCCTTCATATGGCTTTAACTTTTGCATCTGCTGTAATGGTTGTAAGGCCTGATTCCACATTGTGCAACTATTGAGTCATCCCATCCAAAATATCCAACCAAATTGTTTTTGGATTACTCGTCTCTTCCATACTATGCACATGCCATAGCCATCTTGATGGCTGTCGGTGGATGTGTTTCATTGCATAGATCTCTTATTCTTATTTGTTGATTTGTTGTTACTCTCCACAACAACATTTTTTATTGCACCATAGATTTTTCTCTGAACTTTTCCTCCAGTTATTTGATCAGTGTGTACTAATTACTTGTTTGTTACAATAGTTCTTAAGACACTTTTACGCAGTGTTATCTTTTATTAAAATACATAGTTAAAATTGACTAACATTTGCTGTGCTTCATCTATTAAAAGTCTTTCCCTCCCTCTCCTTCTGTCTCTCTCAAAAATGTTTAATCTAATAATAAAGAATATCGAATCTTTTTTCAGGCACCTAGATTTCAAGTAGCTGCTACAAGAATTCAAAGATGGTGGAGTCGCCTGCACCTGAAACTAGAAATAGCTCGTCGTATTCATCAAAGGAGAATGTTCTTTCAAATACAAGCCGTTATGGTAATACAGGCATACTGGCGAGGTTACAAGGCTAGACAGCAATACCTTGTCTTGAAGAAACAGGCTAAAGAAAGACATGCTGTACTCACCAAAGCATGTATAGTCATTCAGAGGTACTGGAGAATATATCATTCACATCTGAACTTGAAACGGCAGCAAGTCTCAGCAAGAAAAATCCAGGCATGGTACAGAGGTATTTTAGCAATGCGAATTCAGCGCTGTGAATACATAGAAAAACGTAATGCGGCTCTCAAAATTCAAGCATTTTGTCGAGGCTATTTGCTTCGACAGAGACTCAAAGAACTGCGAAGAATGGCAGCTGCCCTAAGAATCCAGACTTGGTATCGAAACCAGAAAAGAAGCAAAAGAATTATAGCAATACTTCAGTTATATAAAGAATACTTAATTGAAAAACAGCATGAAATTAAGGCATTAGAAAAGGCTGCTTCTATCATTCAGGCTAAATTCCGCTCCACACTGCTCATGAGAGCACACAGGAAAAGTTTTGTGGAGCAAAGAAGGGCAGCAGTATTAATCCAGCAGAGATTACGAGCAACTTTGCTTATGAGGAAACTAAGGAGTGATTATCATCAACAGAAGGAGGCTGCAGTGATGATTCAGCATCATTATCGTGCCTATTGCTTAATGAGAAAGGAAAGAGCCAGCTTCTTGCAGCAGAAAAAAGCTGTGATTGTAATTCAACAACAGTACCGTGCAATCCAATTGATGAGGAAAGAAAGGAAAACTTTCCTGCAGTTGAAGAGGTATGTGGCTGTGATTCAGCAGAGATACCATGCAATCCAGTTGATGAGGAAAGAAAGGACAGAATTCCTGCAGCTGAAGAGGGCTGTGGTTGTGATTCAACAGAGATACCATGCAGCCCAGTTGATGAGGAAAGAAAGGGCAGAATTCTTGCAGCTGAAGAGGGCTGCTATTGTGATTCAACAGAGATACCATGCAGTCCAGATGATGAGGAAAGAAAGGACAGAATTCCTGCAGCTGAAGAGGGCTGCAATTGTGATTCAACAAAAATACTGTGCAATCCAGTTGATGAGGAAAGAAAGGACAGAATTCCTGCAGCTGAAGAGGGCTGCAGTTATGATTCAAGAGAGATACCATGCAATCCAGATGATGAGGAAAGAAAGGACAGAATTCCTGCAGCTGAAGAGGGCTGCAGTTATGATTCAAAAGAGATACCATGCAATCCAGTTGATGAGGAAAGAAAGGACAGAATTCCTGCAGCTGAAGAGGGCTGCAGTTGTGTTTCAACAGAGATACCATGCAATCCAGTTGATGAGGAAAGAAAGGACAGAATTCCTGCAGCTGAAGAGGGCTGCTATTGTGATTCAGCAAAAATACCATGCAATCCAGATGATGAGGAAAGAAAGGACAGAATTCCTACAGCTGAAGAGGGCTGCTATTGTGATTCAGCAAAAATACCATGCAATCCAGATGATGAGGAAAGAAAGGACAGAATTCCTACAGCTGAAGAGGGCTGCAGTTGTGATTCAACAGAGATACCATGCAATCCAGTTGATGAGGAAAGAAAGGACAGAATTCCTGCAGCTGAAGAGGGCTGCAGTTGTGATTCAACAGAGATACCATGCAATCCAGTTGATGAGGAAAGAAAGGGCAGAATTCCTGCAGCTGAAGAGGGCTGTAGTTGTGATTCAAGAGAGATACCATGCAGCCCAGATGATGAGGAAAGAAAGGACAGAATTCCTGCAGCTGAAGAGGGCTGCAGTTGTGATTCAACAGAGATACCATGCAATCCAGTTGATGAGGAAGCAGAAAGCAAGTTTCCTACAAAAGAAGGGGGCTGTATTTGTAATTGAGCAGTGGTACCGCAGAGTGCAACTGATGAGGAAAGAAAGAGAAACCTTACTGCTGTTGAAGGCTGTGATTTTGATTCAGCAGAAATACCGTGCCATCTTGTTAATGAGGAAAGTGAGAGCAAACTTCATGCAGCAGAAGGAGGCTGCTGAAAGGATTCAGCAATGGTACCGTGCCATCCTGCAGCAAAAGAAAGCAAAGGAAACTTGCCTTCAACAAAAAATGGCTGCAGTTGCAATTCAGCAGTGGTTCAGAATCAATAAAATGAAAAAGATGCGCATCCAGTATGAAGAACAAAGGGCTGCAAAATCATTGGAAGCAAGAGCTGCTACTAAAATCCAGGTAATGTAATGCCTCATGAATTAAAATTTGTTTTATAGCACTTTGTTGAAAAAGACACCGCTTAACATTGGCAACAACCAAACACCTCACCCCTCTCCTTCCCCTCATTTATTTGCTTAGATACTAGCCACAGTAGAGAAGTTAGAACAATGATGGGTTATTGCCGCATTGGCCTGAGTATAAGACAATGTTTTTTACCTTAAAATGTGCTTTTAAAAACCTTAATCTTTTATAGGCAGCCTATTATTTAGAGACACTCATTTTCATGAAGGACTGTACTAGCCTGAACATTGGGAGTTAACACGGGCATCCCAGTTGAGCTCAATGTTGAGAATAAACCAAAATTTCTCGAGCTAATCTAATTCTTTCCAACATGATCTATTGTTGCTTGGTGCCATTGTATTAATGCATTCAGTTTTGGTCAGTGTTCCCATCATGGTAGAAAGTGTGAAAAGGAGTGTGTTCATCGCATCAGTTAAATAAAGCAGAAATTAAAGGTTATGAAGTTGAAATTTTAGGTTTTACATGACACAAAGGTACTAATAACCTACAGGCTGCAATGAAATTTGGTGTTTCAGAGTGCATATTAATTTTGCAGGAAAAACTTATGAATGCTGGTACATCAAGTAATGGGGAATTTTGCAAAGTTGATACGTTCTACACTCAGTTTATGCAGGAGAAATGAAACCAAGGGTTTCCAATGTGTTGTGAATATTTTCTAATTGCATTCATATTTCATATGAGAACTTCCCAAAGATTTGGGGTGGTCTTACATGTGAGGCCATCTTATATTTGGGCCAATATGGAATTGTTTGTAAGCAGTCAGGTGTTCACAAAACTTTTCTTAGTAATTTACTCACTTTGCTCCCCTCTTCAGCTGGAGAACAACATTCTTAAATGTAGTGGTCTTTATTGATTTGTGGTGTATTTTGACGAATCTATAAAGCTGTTCTAGTGAGAGTCTGGGGATATCAAAATTTATTAGGTGAGTTTTGTGTGTGTGTGGGTGTGCGGTTTTTTTTTTTTTTTTTTTTTTTTAATGAATTTCTCTCATACTAAACATTTTAGGTATTGGTCCATAAATACAATTTAGTTTACCCAGAACTAATCTACTTATTGTTCTTATAATATACATAAATGAAACTTCATATCTCAAAATGGAAGCCAGCAAATGATCCTTTTGGGTTGTAAGGTACTATGCCATTAGAAGGCATTCCCTGCCTGTATTGAAGTCAAATGGCAAAACTACCATTAGTTGGCATCAGTTTGGCATAATCATTTCAAATCATTTTTATTATGACAATATATATGCAAACCCAGAATGGAGTCTTAAGCTGGTTCATAATAACCAAGAATGGAAACCAGGACAAGAATGACAAAGTTAAAATATATGTATTATGAGTGATCATTAAAATTAACAGGAAGCTGTCCTGGGAATGGGAAAGAAGACTTGGTAAAGTTTTAATGTTTTCATTCCTGGATGCTGCATATTAGATCCACATTGTGTAGAAATTATTCAAAGCAGCCATGACTTGAAATAGCCACAAGAGCTCTCTAGTTGCAAGCTGGGAAAATGAAACTGGAAGAAATTCTAGCAAATTTGCATCCTGACTCCCTCAGATCCATTGGGCACTAATTCTTCTAGCAAAAGCATCATCTGTAATTTCTTTATATACCACTCAAAGCAACAGCAAAATCCAGTAGAAGTTATTAGAGTTATAAACAACTTTAATGCATGCTGTTAATAAAGACATGAAATTTAGTGTGACCAGAGGAATTGGAAGTAGTAATGGATTTGCATTTAAAAAATGGTTACTCTATCAGATTTTGATGCTGGCTAACCTGCATTGTTTTGGCTGATTTGGAGGCAGGTGAAAAAATATCATTGGCCAGTTACAACAAATGATGTCTCGGTGCACAAAAACTGCTTTCCACTTTGCTAGCTCCTGTTCTCGTAGTATTCTGAACCAAAATGCTGTATGTGTTTTGCTTCCGTTATTTCCATTCTTGGATTATTGTGAACCATGAAGAAATGAATTTTTATTGAGGTGCTATATGTTTATCTGCCCCACGTATGGGAGCCAATTTGAAGGATGTATTGTTCTTCAATTTTTAGATAGTAGTTGCGTAATTATTTGGAGGAGTTTGCCCCACAGTTGTACGCCAGTTTGCGGTAGGTTTTTGGTTACGTAAATATTATTAAGGTTACGTAATGAAGATACACTTTGATGTTTGATTTTTAGGATGCCAAACTTTATAGTGAAGATGATGCTTGTTTTTACGTAATATTATTAAAGTTATTTGCCTCGGCTGCTTTGTCGCACTATAGAAACACAATTTCTTGCAGGGTTGTGATAAGACTCAAATTATAAGACTCCACACAATTTACTTTTTAATTTTTACTTCTTTTTATTTCACTTTATATATGCACATTTTTATAAACCTAACACATTATAAAATAAAACTGAGCACTTAATACATTTTTGAGAACACAAATTTTATCATTTATACTTTATAACATTTTTTTACCCACGACTTTCACGTCTGCTCTCCACAACTTCATGTCCGCAACTTTCATGTCTGCTGTGTACTACATCTTGCCCGAGACTGACTAGATTCAACGGTGAAAACCTTTAGCATCGGTAATGCCATTCTCTTATTGGCTAATTCTAATCCAATAGAATTTAAGTATTCAAACTAAAAATCTTTCTTTACTTTTGATTGGCTAATTCCAAACTGTAAGCGAAATTACGTTATTACTGATCTTTTTCATAACCACTACTTTTAAAACTCCCAACACATTGTCACCAATATTACATTATTGCCTCATTATTAACATCCTAAAACATAGTATTCTCACAGTTTTTGCGCTATTAAGAGTATATAAACATTTACATATCACTAATAAATATGTTAACAATAAAAATAAGTATTTACAATGACTTTACATACAATTTATATAATAATTATATACATACTGTTTTCAAGGTAAGCTGTTATTGAATTTAATTAATAAAAAATACAATAAATATCATTTAGGCATTAAAATACTGCCTCAACCAGCCTTTATGATAACACTCCCTTCACTACATCAGGTTTGGAGCTTGTGTCCACGAGTCACTGGTAAGAATTTGATGCTCTTGGTGTAAGCAAAAATTTTGTTTGTACAATTTTTTCAATGATTTCAAAAGAAACAGAATTTAATTGTGATAATTATTAAATTTCAAGAACATGCTATACAATGTGTTTGCAATAAATCAGCTTTACCATTAATTGTATGACAGTCATCATTTTACGAAATGAAACTATTCAAATATAGGAACCTGAATACGTAAATTAAAAGTTTCTCTAGGAAATTCTTAATGTAATTGGCCACTGGAGAGAAGGAATGTTGGTTTGTATGTCTTGGCTTCCACTAAATGAACCACGGATATCAAGGACAAAGGCTGCAGTAATTGTTAGCAATGGTCTTGGGCTATTTGCTCTTCCCAAGATATTCAGGGCCATTCTGTAATGTTTTGTTAAGGCTTAATAAACTGTTAGAGCTGCTAACCAATTGATCTGCATTCTGTAACTTCATAACAAAACAAAATTTTGTTAAGAATAAAGATTTTGATGGTGAATGCAACAAACCCCAAGACCCTGATGCTAACACATTTGCTACACAAAAAACTCATATAGACGTTGTTTTAATGCTGCTGTAAGAGGTAAAGCACGATAGAAGCTTGTCGTTTTAATTATCAAATGTTTGTTTATTCGTTTCACCGTAAAATATAAATGTTACGGATTACGCTTGAGTAGAGTAAGAAATGTTCCATGTGATAGCATTGGTAAATGATGCCCCCAATATAACTTAAGAAGCAAATTTTAATAGGAAAATACACGTTTTGTAATCTCGTACCATAATAAAACTAGCAGTTATTGATTTTTAAATTTTAGGTTCAAATAGTAATAAAACTTGTGTTTATTTGCATGATTCACAAATTCATCTCAGTTTTAGGTTAAGGTTAGGAACTGAACACTTTTGAGAGCTGTAGTGATAAGTTTTCATTCCCAGATTTATTTTAAGATCATTTCCAATCTGCTAAAAAAAATTGGCTAGCAGAAAGCTATTTACCAGTTTCTCATAACCATAGAAATTGAAGAGGAAGAACATAACATAAGGCAGTTGGGTTATAAAATAATTTATACGTAGCAAATTTGTATATGAAAAATAATCCGAAATAAAATGCTTGTAGCTGTAATGTTCTCCCAGATAATACAACTAGTGAAACTAAACCTTCTTTTCACTACGGCTTTCCACTTAATGAATACCTAAAATAATATGGATGTTATAAGATACCAATAATGATTTTCACTTAAAGATTAAGATGCAAGAACATGTCCACAAAACTGAATTAAAGCTGAACATTGCCAAATCATGACCAAAAAAATAAATACTTATGTTGATGGTATACGTTAAAATTTCAGAAAAATCTGCATGACCACTGGTATCTTTAAAAAGTATAATTAAAAGCTAGAAAACCATAAAGAGAATTGAGCAATAATTGCGGGTCGATATGAATTAACGAAACTTGCCTCAAAAAATTTCAAACTGCATTGCTAATTCTTTTGTCTGTCATTCCTAACCTAAAATTAAACTGATTTTAACAACCACTGCCAGAGCTGTTCAACAGCTTGGCAAGTTTTCCCCATAAAAAAAAAAATCTAGTTATCTGAAGTCACAAAAAAAGTAAGCCATGCTATTCTAAGCAATGGGTGCAAATTTTAAAAATCCACGTACATTTTATATTTTTCTTGTTACGTTTTCACAGATGTTTTGTCTCCAGCTTGGCAAGGAAAAGTAACAAAAGCACTCGGTCAGTATTATGGTGCTGACGGCAGAGTGAAAACGAAACGCTGTCGCAGAGCACACGAATTTTTGATTAGTCACTCCAGTGAGCTAACAAACCATGAGAAAACAAGTATCAGAATAATGAACAAGTTACAAATGCCAAATAGCGGCACATTTGTTAAGAGCTGTTCTTTAAACTTAATAAATAATTGTAGTTGCCTTCTTAACAACAAAGTTGCAGAATAGCTCTGATTGTCTTGCATTGTAAATGAAATATACCAATAAGTAGAAGCAATCTTTGTCTTTTCTCTAGTAAATTTTTGGTAGTCACATTACTGCAGGAGTAACATTCTTGAATCTCGTACTTTAGGTATAGACAGCCCTGTATTTAGGTAATGTTACACCCATGGTCTCAACAATTTTTCTGTCCTCCCTGTCTGCGTAACACCACTCTAAAACAGTGCAGGCAGTGTTGCACCATGCACATAAGATCTCTATCTACCTACAATTTCCCTCTCACTAATAAGAATTCCTGCTACTATCACTCTTTTTTAGCTCATGTGAAAATTTATTTTCAGTATATATATATTTATATTTATTTATATATATAACAATTTCTCAATGTTGCTGCCCCTAAGAATTTTCTATCCTGGGCCCTGGCCCATGTGTAAATACGGGGCTGGGTATAAGTTTGAATCCCAGCTGAAGTTTTCATTCACGGTTGTCCTTGATCCTTAGAGTGAATATCAGTTTTAACATCTTAGGTCCAAGAGTTCGTTTGTGCATTAATTTTCATTCAGCCATTTATCTTAAATGACGTGCCCAAAATGGTTAAGTATTCAAAAGAAAAATGGAAACAAATTTATAAGATGTACATATATAAAATACTGTAATGTTTTCAAAGGTGTAAATACAATTTATTTTCATAGTCTGCTTGGAGAGGCTACTGGGAAAGAAAAAATGCTGAACACAAGATCGTGACAGATGTAAGAGAGCGAGCACTGGATGCTACACGAAATGCTTTACCCGAGAAAACTCTGCATTTCCGTTGTAGAAATGCCTTGAAGACGATGACTTCCTCCTGGTTAAACTTTCAACTAAGGGCGTTTATTGAACTTGGTAAGTAAGTTTGAACTATATATAAGTTAAGGAAATGAAATTTGCTGAATAGGGCAAAATTTACAATGAACATAAAAGTCTGAAATATGATGAAACAAATCAAATGCAGCTTTAATATGAAACATCCATTCTATTAAGTTCTTTGAAAGTAACCATCATTCTCTGTGTTTCGTATTAAAAATGACTTTTGAAAGCACTCCTGCCACACAATTTACCTCGGACTTAAAAACTCATTTTGTACGCTGCAACTGCTTCTTTGTTCTGTGTATATGATTTTTTACATTTGGCAACAGGAAAGGTAAACCAAATCAGGACTATAAGGGCATGATTCATCAGTTTTGTCTGTGTGGATTCCAGAAACGGGATCTTACCATTGGTTGTGAGAGTGTGGTCATTCTGGAGTAGAATAATTCCTCTAGTTCTCTCCTTGGTAACCATTCTCAAAGCTTTTTCAGAAACTTTGATAAATAACTATTATGTACCAGTAACTGTCCTTTTTTACTTTCTCTACCATGCACGTGATAAGCAGAGAAGGTATTGCATTCCACACAAAAATTTATATTGATATTTCACCAGAAATGCAATGTTTTTAGGCCTCCTGAATATATATATATTAAAGAAAGAAAGGTATATGTTAACAGCATAACTCAAAAACAAAGATAAATACAAAATTTGATATTTAAGTCCATATCTTCCAAAGGTGCAATACAATGTAACATGTGGGATTAGCCTATGAAGTCTTCGTTTGGAAGGAATTTTGTATAATCTTGTATAACTAGTAAATGCTAAGTGATACTCAATTCAATTCTTTATTCACCGTAGTAATTCTTTACAGAAATTATGGTTTCATCAGATATAATATACATACAACATATTATTAAAGCATATATACACAATAATATTTTACCTAAACTACACTACATTACAGCACATTATGATTTATGGTCTAGGTACTCGGCTACTGAGTAAAAGGCATGGCTTAGCAGAAAGGATTTAATCTTTTTCTTGAACAATGGTAAACTTTTCACATTTTTTGTCAGGTGGTAATTTATTGAATATTTTAATACCCCTATGAACAGCATTGGTTTTCAGGATATTTGTTCTGCAAAATGACATGTGTAGCTTGTTTTTTTGTCGTGTGTTATATTGATGCACATCTGCATTTACTTCCAAGCACTGGTGAGATTGTTTGATATAACAAGCTATTTCCATTATAAATATGCAGGCTAATGGAAGGATTTTTAACTCTTTAAATAAATGTCTACATGATGCTCTTTTATTTGCCCTATACATTAATCTTAAGTCTTTCTGTATCTTAAATATTTCCGTGTTTTCTGGACCCCCCCCCCCAAAAAAAAACATTACACTATAGCTTAACAAGCTCTGAAAGTATGAAAAGTACACTCCTTTTAGAGCATGCAAATTTATTTTATTCTTCCAGCATTTTGACACATAATAGGCAGAACTAAGCTTAGAAGTTAATAATTTCACATGGGCATCCCATTTCATGTTCTCATTTATGTACACCCCCAAAAATTTTGTTTCTTTACCATACGTTATAGTTTTGTCATTATATTCTATCATAGGTCTGTCTGCATTTTTATTTTGCCATGTGTGAAATGATATGGCTATAGTTTTTTCTTTATTAATGATCAGCTTGTTAGCTTTAAACCACATGTACAAATCATGCACAACTGTATTGATTTTGTCTTGTAAGCCACTTTGATCCAAACCTTGTGCTAAAACATTAGTGTCATCAGCATATAGTATTACTTCTGCTTCCTGAATATACAAGGGTAAATTGTTTATATATAGCAAAAACAATAATGGGCCTACTACTGAACCTTGCAGTACCCCTCGTTTTAATTTCTTTGGCATAGATACATGCTTAGTTATTTTTGTTTCATTTTCCATACTAATTTTGAGGCAGTATTTTATATCACAACACTGTGAATGCCAAAGTGATTGTAGTGTAAGTTAACATTATTGTATGACAATGATTTTAGATGTTTGTTAGCTATAAGCATTGTTAGGAAATAAGTTTACACAGCCTCACTGAAACTGACAATAGGAGTGGGTAACAATGAAGCGAGGGGGTGAGTTGTTTATCACTTAAAGAGACAAACAAATGACGTCAGGGTAGCATGCCTTTCTTTAGAAATGGAGGGAATATCTTCCCTAGAGCATGTGTGTTTGTAATTATGATTGGCTGACAAAATAGACGCTAATGTTGGCGCAATTTATTAACCAATAGCAGCTCTATTATGTTTAGGCATATCAGGGTTAGGGAGTATAAATTCTTGAGCCAAAAGCAAGTATCACGCATTTCTCAGCAATCTCTCGCGAGGTACACATTATGCAGTTCTACAGAATCATTCATGAGGTAAACGTCACGCAGTTCTACAGAATCTCTCGTGAGGTACACATTATGCAATTCTACAGAATCTCCTGCGTCGTAAAGTTAGTTACAAAATGTGAAGTAGGTACGCGACAGCTATTACGACAGTAACTACATTCGGAAATATAACAGTTTCAGTCGGGCATGTATAAGGATTACAGATGTGAACTATTAATTAAGTGTGATGGCAATAAAAGTGTAAAAACAAATTCTTTTATCAGTGTTATCTTTTAGTATCAACTCCTTTCCGTTTACACGCCCTGCTTAGAGATATTTGCTCGACTGAGTAATAATAGCTAGCCGGAGTACAAAGAACCCAAAATTCAAAATAGTAAAACAATAACAGGCGCCAAGTAAAAAAGATAACACGAGAGATTACTGCGACAATTTCTACTACCTGTTGCCTGTCTGTTAAGTAGGACTTAAACCATTCATTCACTACTCCTCGGATACCATATTTATTAAGCTTAGATAAAAGAATGTCATGATCCAGAACATCATATGCTTCAGTTAGGTCTAAAAAAATGCCTATTATATTTATCTTTTTGTCTATTGCTATTTGTATGTCATTTAATAATTTACTTATTGCTTACTGTGTTGATCTGTCTGCTCTAAATCCATACTGTGCATCTGAAAGTATATTATGTTTCTTAATAAAATTCATTATCCTATGATACATTGTATTCTCAAAAATTTTCGAAAAGATTGATATTAATGATATAGGTCTGTAATTCTCTACCTTCCCTTTCTCTCCTTTCTTGAAAAGTGGCTTTACTTTTGACATCTTTAGTCTCTCAGGAAAAGCTCCTTCTAATGAAGCATTATATATGCAAGATAGTGGAAATTTAATGTAGTTGATACATTTCTTAATTACAATATCTGGTACCTCATCAATTCCAGCTGAGTACTTGTTCTTTAAACCTTTAACTACTTGTTCTATTTCATATTCTGTAATACGTGCATAAATATACTCTGTTTACAAGATATTATTTTGTCTGATACTTTGCTTTGATTACTGTATTTTGTGATATTTTCCTCCCCCAACTTATCTGCAATCTCTGAAAAATATTTGTTAAAGGTTTGTGCTATACTTTCAGGTCCAGTTACAGTGATATCTTCATTAATCAGCTGCTTTATAACATTTTGTGAAGGAGGTCTTGGGGTTTCTTGCTTGATTATCTGCCATAATTTTTTTTATTTTGTTTCCTGCTTCAGCAATGGTTCTTTCATTTTCTCTATTTTTTTGCTTCTGTATTACCTGTTTATAAATACTTTTGTACTTACGAAGTGGCGTTTTGTGTCCTTGTCTACCAGAACCCGTCTCTCCAGGCTATTAAGAAACCGTAATCTTTTTCCAGAACTATTATGCCCTTCGTAATCCAACTTGGTTTTGCTGTTGTTTTTAATGGAAATGCAATATTGAACCAATGCAAAAAAATATTTAAAAACTTCACATTTTTCATTTACGTTATTTTTTTAATAGACCCCATCCAATCTTGTCTCCAGAAGATACTTAAATAGATGTATGTTTTGCTCATTGAACCTTCTTTTCCATATCCTAACATGACTGTTAATTGTTAATTTTTTGTTTAGCTTTATTTCTAAAATTTGTGCTAAATGATCTGAATAACCTGAATCTATAACTAATGCTGGTGTATCGCCTCTTGTTCTATGTACCACCATGACATCCAACAGGGATTCTCTTGATTTTGTAATTCTAGTGGCTGTATTAACCATATTTATGAGGTTATGTCTGATTAAAATATTCTTTAGTTTTCTAAGTGTTGCATGCTCTTGTGCAAAATGTATATTCCAATCCCTGCGTAAAATTATTTCCTTTCCCTTCTGTGTTATTCTGCTTATTAAGAGTTCTAATTTGTTTAAAAATGTGATTGATTCTGCATCTGGAGATTTATATATACAAGCAATGATTATGTTGATGATAAATTTCGACTACAGACACTCAAAGTTTTTGTCCTCTTTTAGGTCTTCAAATTTTGTTAATGGTTTTATTTTTAACTCTTTCCTGACATATATACATGAGCCGCCATCTTCACAGCTTTTCCTGCAATATTTATCGGCTAAAATAAAATTTCCAGTAAAGTTTACCGAAATTTGTGCATGCTTTAACCAATGCTCTGTAAAGCTTAGGACATCAATGAATTTAAAATCAGTGTTTAACAATATCTCCAGTTCAGTTAATTTATTGTTTAAACTTTGTACGTTTTGATGCAGAACATGCAATTTATTTGTGTATAGATCCTTTCTGCTATTACATACCTTTACCTCTGCTACTGCTGCTTTGTTCTTGGGCCTATCCACCAAAACTCCTCACTCCTTGCTGTTGGTTTATTGTTCCTTGTTGTTTGCTGTTCTGGTTCCCTTGATGATCAATGGTTTTCTTGAGCCTCGTTTTGCTGTGGGCTTCTTTCTTCTCTCTGTATTAATGAAGTTCTTGGTTTTGGTATACTTCATTCTGCTTCCCTTACTAGGTGGAGATCTTTTGGAACCTCACTATGCCGTGGGCTTCTTTCTTCATTCTGAATCAAGGAAGTTCCTGGCATTGTTCCTCATTCTTCTTCCCTTGCTAACTGGTCTTCTGAAACTTTGCTCTGGTGTGAGCTTCCCTTTTCTTCCTGTGTCTATGGGCTCCTTGGCCAATTGTTTTCTTCAATGTTGTTCAGTGCAGGTGTACTGTTTTCAGGTCCTTCCTCTTCCTGAGATTTGCATTTTAGGTTTAGCATGATATAACCCTATCCAGTAGGCTTCCAAACTTTTTTATCCCTCTTGTTTAAGTGGATCCCATCTCGTCCTAGGCCCTGCTCTCATATCCAATTATTGCCATCTACAAAGCTACACCCATGACGTTTGCACAACCAGTCAAGGGTGGAATTTATTGCCTCAATATAACGTCTATCTTCATCCCTCCGATTCAGAATTCCACTTAAACATAGTTTTGCATGTGGAAAGAGGCATTTTGCTGTTATCACTAAACTATCTATTTATCCATTATGTCATGTGGGGTGTAGGATGTTCGTAAATCATTTGTTCCAACATAGAACAGCAGTATATCTGGATCATCTTATCTTTGTTTTCTGCCAATTTTTTTCAATAAGTTCTGCCTTGCTCCTCTGTAGCAATAAACCATTGTCTCTCCATTTAAATGTTCACTCACATGTCGAATCATTGAGTTACCTAGAATGACAGTGTTTTTTTCTCTCATACTTCTGGCTTAAATTCCTACTGGGATTTCCGAGCGGTAGTCCGTTGTGCTATTTACCACCAAACATTCATTTACGGCATCCCAATCTGTGCACATTGGGTTATGTTTGGCATTTTGGTCATAATCTGGTATCTCTTGACCAAGACTTTGAAATCTATTATACAAAGGAATCGCATTTATGTTTATGGGTTGTTTATTATTCTTACTAGTGCGATATTTCCTTTGTACATCGGTCCAGAGGTCATCTTCATCCTTGTTTTCACTAACCATCTGCCATTCAGCCTGTTGTTTTTTGTCCTGCTGCATTGCACTTGCAGTACACTTCTCAAATCTTGAATCTTGTGCACAAATTTCAATTTTTCCTTCACTTTCTTTTACACTGATTTGAGTATGGCACTTATGCTGCTGTTTTCTGTTTTGCTCATATTCTATACTTGCTTCGTTCAGATCCTTTTCTAACAGTTTTTTCCTGAGTAGCTCATTTTTTGATTTCAATGTACTTATTTCCCCATGTGCTTTACGGAGATCCGTACTCAGTAGAGAAATCACTGTCTGAAGGTATAAAATTGTTTCGCCTTCCCACATTGGTGCTGTAACATGTTGCTGCAGTACGTGTGCTTTTTCTGCATTGTGATTTGAGGCAACAAAAAATTTATCGCACAAAAAATGTAGATCTCTTTAAAGCATTCAATTATTTCAAATAAGCTTTTTTGTGGTGTAAGGCATTTCCAAAATATCCATTACTAATGGACTAAAAGTTCATTCTTTTAAAATCCTGTCGATTTTCGTTGTTTCTCACGCTTGGAAAGAGTATGGAACTCAAAGGCCAGCTTATAGTGTCCAGTTCTTAAGCATCTATCACTATTCCCTATAACAAAATGTGTAAAATATCTGTTTCTGCAAAGATTTATCTTATTAAAATGAAGTAGATAGAAAAATAAGTTTTCACAAGAATAGTTTGAACACCCAGTAATAAATGATAGAGGGTGGAGAAAGTCATGTGAATGCAATAGGATTTTTTTCATGAGAGGAATGATAGTTATATGACCATTTTTAGAAAATAAAAACGATACCAATCTTGTTTGACCAGTGGCAACACCAGTTGGAGGCCTTTCAACAATTGCCTTCATTGAATCTGACCATTTCCTTACACAAACATGGGTGCAATTTTGTGCATTGGTCAACTTGTAGGGCACTCATCAGGATGACACCTGTTAAGGAAAAAGGATATCCTGGCAGTTGATGGGGATCTACTGAAATCTAACTTCTCTCCATGACCTATTCCAGGGAAGATGCATCCTAACACATCAAAACACTGCTTTGGCTTCTATAGTACTATTAAACAACAGGTTACTGCTAATCCACCCAAAATCAACTGGCAGGACTAGATTTGAAGCTGAACTTCAGGGTTAGCTGGATGGCAAGCTTACTGTATTCCCCGTGTAGACCTGTCATCCCAGTGGGAGGATCCCTTGCTGGGCTCATTGATGAAATCAACATCCCATTTGTATGCATACAGCCAGTATAAAATGCAAAAGACAAGTTCAGGAAGAAACGGAGGTAAATGTAGTGGATATCACTGATTGCCTAGTGATTAGTAGATTAGAAGTGTCATTTCTTAAGGTCAACTGATTTATTATTTAATTGGATCTTCACAAAATAGCTAGTCCTGTAAGACATTTCACATATTAGAAATGGTTCTCTTCTTGTTGAGATGTACACTGCCACACATTTGATAAGTTGCTCAGGGCCAAACTACTCCACAGCTATCCTATCCATGTCGAAGCTGTCATGAAATAGATTATTACTTAAATCTATCGCGAATATAACTAAACCCCAGTTACAGTATACAAGTTTATATTCCATAGTCGACAAGCAATATAAAGACAAAAGTCAAGCTACAAATTCAGAGTAAAGGCTGGTTCACAACACCCGAGAACGTTAACAAGAATGAGAAAGTTGAAATACATATATTCTGATGGGAGTGTTCACAAGTGACGGGAAGCTTTCCCGGGCTGCAGGAACAAGAAAGGAGACTTGGCCAAGTTTTAACTTTCTTGCTCTTCTTCCCAGGCACGGTACATTAGATCCATATTGTGCATAGTAGACTCTCCACTGTAGAGGTTATTCTAGGTGATCGTGGCATGAAACATCTGCTAGTGCTCTCTATATAGGAAGCTGGAAACATTAAACTGGAAGATAATTGCATATGTGCTTCCTAACCTCAGATTCTGACACCCATAGATCCATTGAACACTGGGTCTTCTAGCAAAGGGGTCATCTGTAGTTTGTTTATATGCTACTAAAAATTGGCTTTTGCCTAAAAAAACAATGGCAAAAGCTACAAAGATAAAAAAAATACAGTAGAAGTTAACAAAGAAGAATAAACAGCTTAATTATATGCCATTAAATAAAGGAATGAGAGCTTGGTGTGACTAGAGGAATTGGAAATGTAATGAATATGCATTTACATAATGTTTACTCTATCAAACTTTGATGTTGGCTAACCTGCATTGTGTTGGCTGAATTGTAAGTGAAAAAATATCATTGGTCAGTTAAAAACAAGTGAAATCCTAATGCGCAAAATAGACTTCCCACTTTATGATCGAAATGCTCGATATGCATCCTGTTCTCATTACCGAGCTGTTGTGAACCAAAATCTTGTATGCTGCATTGCTTCCTACTCTTGTGTCCATTTTGGTTACCATTCTCAGGTGGTTGTGAACCAGCCTTAAATACATCAAATATCTGGTTTCAGGCCACAACATCCTCCCCACCCTGGGAAACCTCTAATGGGATGGCCAGCTGTATGGGCCTAGTTGTCAAACCTCCATCCGGAGTTCAAAGTATGACATTCGTATGTGTCCTTTTTGCTTGAAGCTCTGTAATAAGACCCTTCTTCTGTATATGGTACAGCAGCACTTCCTCGTGGATCAGAGCAACATCTCTGATCTTGAATTTAGCCGAGTTTCCCTTGGGCCGATGGACTTAATGGAAACCACATAACTGAGTAAGAATTCTTTGGACCATTGCTTCCACAGGTCATATGTTAACTTCTGCTGCACTTGAAATGTCTTGGGATCGCTGCTGATCTTAGGTTCTAGTTTGCTGGGAATAGTGATTAACTTCTCTCCCAAAGGAAATGTGCCAGCATTAGTGTTTGATCCCGAATGGTCTACTTCTGCTATAGGTCTTGAGTTTAACTCCGCTTCTTACTAATTAACACAGTGTTAAGACTTTCTTCTGACAGCTGCAATCAATCTATGACTTTCCTGAGGCAACATTTTTTGCTCTAATATTCTTTCTCACCAGCCTCCACACCAATCAGCCCTAGGAGTGACCACTTAATACATGTTCTGTTAAGTACTGACAAGTCTTCAAGGCAGTGAGCAAGCTCCAAAATTCTTCCAGTTATTTGGAAGCGTGGAATGAACCAGCATTGTGTGAGTAAACAATATGCAGAAGACCATGCCTACTGGCGAATCTCTGTAGCGCAGATAGAAAACTATATATGGTCATAGTTAAAGAAAGCTCTAGATGTATAGTGTGGGTTACAGCACACGTGGACACTCTTATGTAGCCCTTTTGGATTCTGTTCCAAACTTTACGTATAATGAGCCAGTAAAGTCCATGCCAGTTATTTCAAATGCTTCAACCTGTTTGCACTCGCTCATGCAAAAGAGGAGTCTCTTTTGCTTGTCCATAGGCTTTCTTTGCAATCTTTCATGACAGACATTTTCCTAACACTCTTCTAATGGATTGATGGCACATGTAATCCAGAACTCTGTTCTGAGTTCAGACAAGACAATGTGAATGCTGAGATGTAGACAGATGTGCATGTACTGAATAATAGAACAAAGTGGTGTCGTACATCAAGTAATAGTGGGTGATGAACAGCTCCAGAGAGATATTCTGTGAACCGTAATCTTCCGCAAGCCACATGAATCCATCATCCAGGAAAGGATTGTATCTCATGATTTGCAAATCTTTTAGCAGTGGGTGTGGAGTGCCTTAAGTTCATTAGGAAAGGATTCTTGTTGCACAATCATCACCCATAGAATATGTGTATTGGAGAACTCGGTGGCTGTTGGTTCTCCTGAAGCATTTTCTTTTGTTCCATATAAAACAGAGAACCCATGCTGTTAAAAGGATCAGTCTGCTGAATGAGTTGTATCGTGAGGCATTAATAAAAGACTCAGGGTTACTAATGGCCAGTATTTGATTTTCTCTCCTTATTTCTTCTGGTAGTGTTGTGGTGTGCATGTCTTTTTGAGGAGGCCAAGTATCAGGATGACAGATAAATCATGGTGGTCCATGACACCAAAGCTTGGAGTTATATAGCACTTGTGTCAGGAGTCCACGAGAGAGATGATCAATTGCATTGTCTTTGCCAAGGTCTAGAACAGATTGGATCTCTGTCATGCATTTATACACAAATGTCTTCCATTTGTTGACATTGCTCCAGATCCAATCTAAGGCTATCTTAGAATCACTCCATAGTTGCCTTTGTGATATCATACCCTGTAGCTTGACAGCAGTAGTTCAGAAAGCGTGTACCAATGAAGGCAGCCAGTAACTCCGTGTGAGTGTTATTTTCTTAATGGGTGACAACTGGCATTGTTGATGTTGGAAGACATTACATTTTCTTTCCTGGGCAGAGATAATTCCTCTTCCATCATCTAATTGAAAGCTGTTGTGAAAGTTTTTCAGAATTTGTGTCGGTCGATACGAGTGTTCAGTTCTGTCAATCATAAATTCCCATTAGCTGTAAATCCCAGAAGCATTGCACGTTGTTGTTGAAGAGTGAATACAGTTGTGTGGTTGACAGAAATTCCTGTTCTATTTCTGCTAAGTATCAGCCAAAATGAGATGGGATGAGAACAGCTGAACGTAATAGACATTGGCTGCTGGTCTTTTACTGCTTTCCAGTACTCATCTCCACCTATAAGAACTTATCTTGCAAATCATATCCATCTTCTCTCAGATCTGCAAATTGTAGTTTGTGGATTTGTGGTAGTTGAACATTATAAGGTAGAGCTGGATATGGAGAGTAGATCTTTTTGCTCTCATATGCATGTAGTGTTAGATTAGTTCTTTGTAGATATTCTTCTTACCACAAAGCTCATAAGCTTGCATTTTGAATGCATTGCACTCGCTGACTTGAAAGGCGTATTTCCCCCAATGTCTAGTTTTAGTTCCTCCACAAGATTCTTATTAACAACTGACTTACACATCTAGTATAAGAGTATACTTTATCCTGCCATTGGACTAGTTACCCATATCTGAACTGTTTGTAACTGTAAATCCCAGAGGCATGACATCAATCTACAGTGATGTTGACACTGGAGACATCAGGCGATGAGTTATCATTTGCTGTGCAAATTGCCTGGTGATGAGCTTTCTTACACATGGAGCAAAATTCATGTCCTCTTTTACCACAGTTTCCTATATCATGGCTGCAGTTAGGTCATAGGAAGCAGCAACCACTACTCTTTACTTTTGGATGCATTTATGCAGGTCTTTTATTCCTTGGCAGTCTTGCTGTCTCTTTTCTGTTGACAGAATATGCAGAATGATTCCATGGATTGTTTAGAACTGCGAGTACATTTTCTAGATTTGGAATGGATGGTAAGCATTGCTGCAATTGATAGTGTTTTATTTATGGATGCTGTTTAACTGCTCTGGTTCTTAGCGTCCCATTCTGCATTGGGCGTGAAAGACCGAAAATTTTACTCAGAGGCCTCTTTATCAGGCTTGAGGCTCTTTTACGTGCCATTCTTAGTTCTAATGTAATTACAAAATAGGTACTTACAGTTGTTTGTGGATTTAGTTTCGATAACATGCTAGATGTTGTGTGCTAGATTAATACTTTATCTATCGTGAATATAATCAAACTCCAGTTACAGCATATAAATCTATTTTCCACAGTTGTCAAGAAACATAGACAAATCACAAATTCAAAGAGTAAAGTAATACATCAAATATCTGGCTTCAGCCTGTAACAGAAACACTGCACCGTGAACTTCTCAAAGGGCATAATGACCACCTATCTGTTAGATAATATGCTGGAAGGAGAGATTCAGGGTAACTTATCGGACCAGGGTGTAACCTCTGTTTATCATGTATGAGCAAATCATGATGGTGTCTATACCTTTTTCACTATAAGCTGAAAGGAGAAGTAAACAAAACCAAATGACAACACAGCACCTCATTGGCTGGTGGGCAAATTACAACCTTTCCCGCTTAGCATGTCATCTCTTCCTCTACAAAAAACAGATCGGTTCATATCATAACATTTTGTGGTTATTCTCGTGCAGAGAAATTTAAAAAACTCCTTATTGTAACAGTTAAATTTATGAAACTAAATGTGTTTGTCAGATTCAGCTATAACTAAATGAGCCGTTACAGCAGAGGGTTTAAGAGGCTATGTGCAGCGTTGCAGTTCGTTTTCAGTTTCTGGCTGAGAATCTTCTGCCACTGTAGAAAACGTAAACGAGGGAAATGGAAAGAAAACAATTGTGTTAAATGCTTTTTAACAAATTCTGTGAAAAGTACCTGCCTTTAATCAACAATAAATAGGTTGGCCATTGTTTAGCAATAATTGAACTTCTTTGTTAGTGATGCAGAATTGTTGCTCGGATAGCTTGGTTCCGTTTGTTTTCTAACCTATAGTGCTAATCGTTATTTAAGTTGTTGACTCATAAAAGGTTAAAGCAAAAGTGGTATAGTGATATTAGTCATTAAATGAATGATCTCTAAAGCTTGAAGTTGAGAACAGTTTAATCCAGTACCTTTAATCACAGAAGCCGAACTGTTCAGGTACAACTTTTATTTGTCTAGTCTTAGTATTGTGTGTTATAAGTTTAGAATGTAAGGCAAAATATAGGAATAAGATATACAATGTTTAAAAGCTAACAATCCCCAAGCTGCGCATATATTGTATTCGCATTCTGTATGAAGCAATTTCCTCTCACGGATCTTAGTTCCCGTCATCCTCCACATGGTGCTGCCATGTGCTCGACAGAGTAATACATTTAAGTTGTTTACTTCTCCTTTCAGCTTATAGTGAAAAAGGTATAGGTGCCTACTGGTACTGTTTTCCTCAAGCTTGATTGGGTGGATATCCTTCAGAAGATGAAGCCAGGCTGTGAAGTAATCAATGTTCTATGATATGTTTCATGGTCTGTGTGTTGCTTTCAGTGCCAGTGTTTTGGACACACTGTGGCATCTTGCAAACTTACCGTCTCCTAATGTGTGATCTGTGGTAAGTATTACCATGATAGAGCTTATCCCTCTGCTCCCTGCTTTGTAAACTGTGGAGGTGCCCATCTGGCAACTTCCCACATGTCCAAGTTTTTTGGATGAGAACACCATTCTGAAGCTGTTGAAGAATGCTTACCTTTCAATGAAGCCTGACAACTTCTGTGCTGAAATTTGTGGTGTACACCCTGATACCAAAGCAGAATATGAGTACCCAAGCTTGCCTTGTAGTTTCCACTACAGTTGATACTCCTAGCATACCATGACCATTTTCCAATACATCCAGACCTAGGGTTATCCATGTTCATACTGAAACATGTAGATTCAAATCTCAGTCAAAATGCATTGACTTTTTCCAAGATCCTTAGGCCTCTACAAGTGGACAAGCTGACTGTAAACAATTTTCTTTACTTTGAAAATACTGCTCCCACAAAACCAGAGGGAGCAATTTTGTTCCGCTGAATTCTCTTCTGCCTCGCAACAGCAATTGTTATCAGCATTGTCATTGGTTTCCAGTGACGAGTCTCTTCCTTCCAAGGAGCCTATTGAGCAAGAAGAGTATGCCCTAACCCACGCACAACCAAAAGAGCAAGTTCAAGTGACACCCACCAGTCAATTGAATTTGTTAAAGAGCTATATCCATTTATTTCAAGATGTCCATAATTCAGTGGTATACATGGGGCATACTTGCACACAGGCAATACTCACACAGGTAGAACTGCAGTTACTAACCAGATTGCTGTCTTCCCATATTTTAAGTTTATAGGATACCTAGCTTAGCCATTGGGACACTTTCACAATTCCTGGTTTTCTTCTAGGGCACTTTAACTTTCCACTGGAATGAAGTACTTTTGTGCATGGAGGTATCATGCTCTTGATTCATGACAATGTTGATTACTAGCCTCTCGTACTTATCATTACTGTATCAGGATTTGAACCATGAATCTTCTGCTTTCCATGTGGTTGCTGTAACCAACTAAACTATCATGACAATATGCCGGTACAACATTAAATTCCCCAAGTGACTCGCATGTTTTCTGGTAATCTAGAAGGCATTCTCAAATTTTTTGAGAAAACATACCCCAATGGCAACTTGCAATCTTATGAGTACTTTAAGTGTTGGGCTTCATAGTTAAGCAACTATTAGGTCAGTTAATGATAATTGTTCTTTCACACATGCCGTGTGTAGGCTAAGATAGCTCAGTTGGTAAGAGCAACCGCATGGAAAACTTAAGATCTATGATTAAATCCCAGCTATGGCATTGAATTTTCAATCTGATTAACTTTGCAATCTTAGCCCACACACGACATGTGTGAAGGTACAATTATCATGAATTTACCTGCTTTTTCTTTTATGCTTTATACTATTTACATACTGCCTTGTTCTCCCTTGCCATTTTGGAGCTTGCACATCTAGTGTCCAACTACCAGTGCTGTATCTTTTGGTAGGAGACTTTAATGCCCACTACCCCTACTGGACTTGCCTAAGCTTTTTGTGACTGGGACACAGCTCGCCATTTTTTTCATACAGAACCACTTTTCACATTTAAGCAGCTGTGAACCTACAGGGTGATTTATGAAGAACTGATGCATTACTTTCTTTAATTATTCTGTTCAAAATTCACTCAGTGCCCCAATTTTAGCACCAAATTAAGCAGAATGTTCTGGAGTTTCAATTGCCTGTCACTAGATGCGCAGATGTTCATGCTTTATTCGTAATTGTTAGTTTTATTGTCGGCAACTGTTTTTGAGATTTTGCTCTAGTCAATCTGAAAATGGAATACACATTAAATATACGACTCCTCCTTGTAAAGCAATACTGGAGTACGAATTCAATTACAGCAACTTAAAGGGCATACCAGAGAGAATTTGATGTTTGGAATCCTTCCCAAAGAAAAATACTGGAACTGGTAAACAAATTGGAAACAACTGGATCTCTGGTGAGTGAAAAAAGACAAAACTCATTCATCTAGGTTTCCCACGGTTGACATAAGAGCACGACTGGATCAGTCACCCAAAAAATCATTAAGACGTTTCTCACAGGAGACAGGGTACAGCTATTCAATGCCTCAAGAGACCTGTGAAAAGTGCAGGCCTAAAGCCGTTTAGGTTTATGGTTGTCCCATCAGTTACAGGAGCCAGATAAGGATAGACAACTGAATTAGTCGTTGGTTTCAGGCATTCATTGTTCAAAATCCTGCCATATTGTCGATCACATGGTTCACAGATGAAGCATGGTTCCATTTATCCAACTATGTGAGTGAACTCAAATAACTCGTGCTATTGGGCCTGCGAAAATCCACATGTTATTCATGAAGCACCTGTACACCCGGTTAAAATCGGAGTTTGGTGCACAGTATCTGTACTGAGCATAGTGGGACCAATTTTTACTTTCTACTACGTATAGTACAAAAATTCAGTACCGAGATTTCACCGGAAATATGTTTTGAGCCCCCCTGAATCCAAAAAAAAGCATTTTTGAAAAATGTCCATGTGTGTCTGTCTGTCTGTCTGTCTGTCTGTCTGAACAGCATAACTCAGAAACAAACAATCGGATAAACACCAAACTTGCTATTTAGGTTCAGTATCTTCCAGAGATGCGACTATCGCTTAAAGCCTACCAATTCCCCTTGCATCTACAAGAAAGTTAGCAATAAGATTAATATCTCAATTAACATGAAGCATATGGAGAATAAGCATTTGTAAAAATAGTTTGTACAAGAGTAGAGAAAGTCATGTGAGTGTAACACATCAGATTTTTTTTTGAAAACAATGTGAACACTGCAGAGCACCGACAGATTTTCATGGAGTTTACTGAGCAACTAGATGATGTAGAACTGAGTCAAGGATATTTTCAGCAGGACGGCGCTACATGTCACACATCGAATGGATCCATGGTACTAATTGCAAGTTTCTTTGACAACCGGATTATTTCAAGAATCTGTGGCCACCGAGATCTCCAGATTTGACATCGCCAGACTTCTTTCTATGAGGTTACTTAACAGACAGGGTTTATGCCACACATCCCCAGACATTAGACGATCAAGCACATCATCACACAGGAGATTCAAGCTATTGACAACAGAGTCCTCCAATGAGTGGCCAGTAACATGGAACTTGTTGAGTTGTGCCTTATGCAGGATGGAAGACATTTTCAACATTTGCTATAGAGGTAAATAATCTCCCAAAATTTCTCTGCATTTCAGGTATAAGTTGTCGCTAGCATAACGTTTTGAAACGATTAAAGAAAGATTCTTCCAACGTACTCACTTGAATTTGTTTGTTTGCTCTGCACAACTTGCATACAGTTTTCAGTGGAACATTGTTCTGATGCCTCCTCCAGCATTCATTTCACCTGCATCATCAGCTTGCTTTCTGATCACATCTTGTCATGTCTACCAGGCACATAAACAGTGGGAATTGGAATCTTTATTCCAGTCTAGCTGTTTTCAAAGATGTTGGACCACCACCTGTTATTTCCGCTGCCGAATGTTCTATCTTGCGGTCAACTTCCCACCCAAGATGTGTACCAGTCCCTTGGTGAACCAACAAATGCTAGGCAGCAGTTCATTCACGTGGAGCTGTACTTGAGGTGTTTTGGCGCCACCCTATACTTGAAAACCTGTTGCTTACAAACAATGGTGCACCAGGGCTAACTGCATCATTCAGGCCAGCAAGGGACATTTTGAACCCATTATGTGGAGTCCTTTAATGGCTTCACACTCACGTCTGTGGTATGGGATAAGTTTAGTTCGTGTGGCTGGCAAAGTACCAATCTACAGTACCCAACCTAACAAACTTTCTTTTACATCTTTTAATTGTGCGTGTTACAAGGCATTTTTCACAATCTCCCTCACCAGCTGCATCTGCAAGGTGGGAGAGTGCATGATTAACTGGCAGTTGAAGTGGTGGCTTGAATCTCAGAAACTGTTTTCAAACGTCCACTGCAGTTTTCGTTGCTACCATTCAATGGTTGACCACTTAGTCTCATTATCCACACATGTTATGGATGCATTTCTGAGAAAGTGTCACAGCTGCAGTCTGTCTTGACCCAGAGAAAGCATATGACACTTGCTGGAGAAAAGGTATTCACTATCCATATGTGGGGCATTTGTGGCCATTTTCCCTTTGAGGGTTTATGAAAAATAGGGTACTTTGGGTACAAGTGGATTCTCCCCCACTTAGAATGGAGTACTGCAGAGCTAGATACTCAGCATCACACTGTTCAGTATTGCCATCAATCGTATTTTACAGTGCATTTCACCTGGTAATTAGTCTTAATATTTGTCCATGATATTGCCATTAACTGTAATTTCTGCATTTTGCCTCTTAGATTGCAGACTCCAATGATGTCTTGACTGCCTCTACACTTAAGAGTATTGAAAACAGCTTTAAGTTCTCTGCTGAGAATACCATCTGTTAACTTTTGGTGCCAGTAGGCATTCTCTTCACCTTCTCTACATTTTGGTTCAGATGTTCCTTTTGCAGACAAGATGACATTTGTAGGATTGATTTTTGACAGCTTAACTGATCCTCTTGCATGTCTTATTTAAAAGCAAAGTATGAACATTCTCATAAGGATAGGAAAGTGTTATTCAGAAGTTAGAGACAGTGAAGCAAAACAATTTAATTGAATCTTGATTAGATGAATACACTAAAACTTCACTTGCTTTAAATTAATCGAATGTTTTTCGAAAGCATCACTTGCTTTCATCTTCAGCTTTTTTCCGACTGAGCATGACAGGAATTTGGATCCATAGATGGAGGTGGTGTGATCTGGTGTGTCCATGATGAAGCTGCTTAGATTGTTGGGTGGTGGTATTTCAAAGTTCATTATTTTTGCCATAGTACGTATAAAACTTGCAGATGATGCTCTAAAACTCCTCAACCTATAAGACAGCTCTATACACTTCACACTTGAAATAGAGAAAGACTGGTTCCTCACATATTTTGATTTAATGATCTTCAGAAAACAAAACCACCTCTCATTTGGCATTTTTAGAAAAACCCACACATACAGACAATTACATACAGAGTAAGTTTCAATCCAAAATCTCAGCAACACTCCATTTTCAACAGCCTTGCCCAGACTCGTGTACCTTCCCCTCAACAAAGAAGAATACGAACATGAATACAACTACATCCTCCACATAGCAGAAGTAAACACCAATATAGTCCGCAGCAAAGTAAAAAGTTCTGGAAACAAAAATACATTACAGAAAATACAACCCTCTGTATGCAGGAACCAAAGCAACAATTCACAAAATTCATAAAAACAATTCATACCATCCTCAGCTTAATCACAAGTCTAATAAAATCTTCAAAAAATACAACATATCATTGGCACACAGAATAAACATGCAATTCAGAACCTATTAGCTTCCCTGTCAAAGATAAAATTCCACAAGAACAAAAATCTGGTTTCTACCTAATAAACTGTGAAAATTGTGACTTGGTGTATGTTGGTAATGCAAAAAGAAATATAAACCAGAAGAAAGAACACTTCAGATGTATATCCAACAAACAAATGGACAAATCTACTATAGTAAATCTTTTTGGACCATAAACCATGACAACCCCAAAGTTAGACTCCTGAAATGCACCACCAATCCAACAGAACTAAAAGTTTGGGAAAACATACACATAATCAAACACATGAAAATGGTAATGAACTTGAAATCCAGCCACTCAACAATCCAAGCAGCTTCATCATGGACGCACCAGATAACACCACCTCCATGCCACCTACATCTATGGACCCAAATTCCTGTCATGCTCAGTCGGGGGAAAAAAAGCGAAAGATGAAAGCAAATGGTGGTTTTGAAACATGTTTGATTAATATAAAGTAAGCGAAGTTTTAGCATATTCACTGACTCAAGATTTAATTAAATTATTCTCATAATGCTTAACTTGTTTAAGTTAGTCATCCTGGGAGCTGATTTGATGGATCGTTGTTTTACGGCTGTTATCATTTATTGGTCCAATGAAAACTTGATTATGGATACTTGTGTATTCTTCGGCATGATCATAGATTTTAAATTGCCTGAACTATACTCATTACCATGGTATCTGGCTAAGTATCTGCATCTTTACTCCATCTTGGTATTTGTTTTAGTTTATTCCTTGGGCTGTTGGATGTCACTTTGCTGGCAATATTTACCAGAGGGTAAACTCAGTTTCCCCTGTGGTTCCGCAACCACACCCATATCGATGTAGGGGTTGATGTTCATGCCAAAGTCAACCACCCCAAGTTCAGTGATTCATTCTGCAATTTTATTTACAAGGATGGCTCAAAGAACCATTGGGTATTACTTTTACACATGACTGCCAGAGTTTTAGGTTTTGCCTTTTACAGCAGCATTAGAGTTTTACAGCCGAGTTTTTTAATATTTACCAAGATTTTTGTATATATTCAGAGGCAAGACCTGCAGTAGTGCCTTAATTTGCAGCAATTCCATGAGTGCACTCCAAAGCCTTCAGTCACTGTATAGTTACCATCCTCTTGTGCAGTGCATCCAGAATTATCTTCACTTGCTTGCTGGCCTGGCGTTAGTGTTTTCTTAGTGTGGTGCCTGGCATGTCAGACTATCAGCAAATGAGGCTGCTCCCATGGCTGCAATTTTGATCTCCCATCTCTCTAGGTGTTTTAGTTGTTGCATTGCTTCCTATAATTTTAATGCAAACCCTTTGCCTTTGAAAGGCAAACCCTTTCATTCTATTACACTGGTGCAATAAATGGGCTGCTTTTGGAGGAAACAAACTGTGGGAGGTTAAGTGCCTATCTGGAGTACCTCCCTCATGCACCTGTCATTGCAAGGGCATTATTTTAGCTAGATTGCATATTGGGCACTACCATTTTAATCAGTCATTTATCTTTTGACTCTGCTCCCATGTAATGAGCTGTTGACAGTGCAACATGTTTTAATCCAGTGTCAGTTTTTAGCAGTTACATGTGTTTGCCAGTTACAATTATCTCAAGTGCTGGCTGACATTTTATGTGAATGTAAATATTACTTAGTCTTATTTCAAAGGCTGCCCCAGTTTCATTAAATGTCATGCAATTATTTTCATGAACCATTACAACCATGATAGCAATGGTTTCCTCTGTAACCATTGTGAAAGGATTAACATTTCTCTCCACATACTTCATTGAAGTTTGGCCTTGTTTAAATTCCTGAAACTATAACAAAAGCCTGTGCATGGGGAAGGAGCATTGTCTCCAAAAGCCTGTTGCAACCAAAGACTTTGGGACAGGGGCACAGACTTGAGGCACAGATTAAAACTTTTTGAATTTGAGCCCGATTGCTTAGGACCAAAATTATTTAATAAGCTTCCACTTAGCCTAAGAAATACTGTATCACCTGAATTGTAGTCCAAATTGACAAAGCTTTCGTTAAACAGAGCATACTATAGTACTATAGTGTTGAGTATTTTGAAGATAGTTTTAATGATTTTAAGTGAAATTGTGGGTGCGAGATAATTTGAAATGTTTGTTAACTCGTTTAAAACAAAATCATACACAAGTCGTCTCTCTTGACCTCCATTATGGCTACTGGCTGGAGGCACAATGGGGATTGTTGTAGCCACAATGGGGATTGTTTTCCATCATATTATGAAGTGTGAGAGGGGAAGGTCACTAGCTGCTATGCAATTGCTACCCCCATTTGCAGTCCATTTTAAGTGGGTCAACTTTTACTTTCCTGTGGTTCAGCTTTCACAGTGACACTTGTAATAAGCAACCCATTCTTCTTTAGTTACTCTCTATTTGTTTTTTTTGGTCTCTATTTGTATGCTGCCTTTAACATCTCAGGTTTTTTACCTTTGATGAAACAATTGCTCATTAGCAATGATGTTCACTCAAGAGGCTGATTCAAATATAAATGGTAATTGAGTCCATATACTGAGCAAGCAGTTATGAGCAGGATGGTAGAGTGGGGGAGTTGCAAGTCCGTGTGTTAGGAGGAACCAGCTTGATTAGCTGCTTGGCTCTGTTCTGGCATCAGTACAGCCATCATTGAGCAAGAGGTTCCATCATCTGTTGCACAATGCATTATTATAAAGTTTTTAACCAATGAAGGGGTTAAGCCTTCTTAGACTTTAACTCGTTTGAAGGTACAGTTTGGGGATGCTACATTGTGGCAGAACAGTGTGTTCACTTGGGCCAGAGAATTCAAGGGCGGCTGAGAAATTGTAGAAAATGAAGGCCATGCTTCATGCCTAAGGTCAAATCTCACAGATAACATCTGTGCCATTCAACAGCTTATTAAAGGTGATCGCCAGTGCAGTGTTGAAGAAATTGCATCAGAAGTTTGTATCAACATTAGAATGCTCGTACCATTATCGGTGAACATTTTGGCTTTAGAAAAATTATTACACAATTGCTTCCAAAGTTGTTAACTGAACAGCAAAAACAGCTCAGGTTGCAGATCTGCGAGTGTTTTGTGAGTAGGTTCTGCAAGAAGGGGAGGATTTTGAGTTGCATTGTCGCATGTGATGAGACATGGGTCCATCATTACACTCCATAATCCAAAATGGCAAGTAAGGAGTGGTGAAGAAAGGATGAAGCCTGCCCAGTGAAGGCCCTCCTCTCAGCCAGAAAAGTTTTCGCAGCAATGTTTTTTGATTTCAGTCCAATTTTACTCATTGATTTTCTTCACACTCAATGTACGGTGAATGCAGCTTACTATTGCCAGTTGTTGAAATCAGCAAAAGCTGCCTACAGAAACAAGACCTATGCCCATCAGAGATGCCATCCTTCTACATGACAATGCTAAGCCTCACACTGCGAATTTCACAGGGACACATTGAAGGACATGTATTGGGAAACTCTCGACCACCCTCCCTACAGTCCAGATTTGTCGCTCCTGACTATAATTTTGTTTGCGCCCATGAAAGAATCGCTTGGAGGGCAGCGATTTAAAAACAATGAAGACGTTGAGCATGTTTACAACTGATGACGACATGCCCTCAGACTTTTTTTTAACATGGAATGTTAAAGCTTCATATTTGAGTCGCCCTTGTACATTGGTGTTAATCTGTGGATTGGTATTACTTTTGGTTATTGTATTGAATTCATACTGCACACATTCACACTTGCAGACTCTAGGGAGGATAGGGAATAAACCTGGTTAAAGAAACACATCACCCTCCAGCCAGGACTCCTGGATTTGGAGGCTAGCATGCTAATCACCAGACCATTGAGGTAGTCTGATCTGTTTTGCAAGAACAATAGAGATGATTCTATATCATGATGGTCTGGCTGTTTATAAGATTCAACAAGCAGTTTCTTAACATTTTCAATATTCATAGGTGGTGGTTGTCTGCAGGATACCCGTCAAAGCTCAAAATTATTGCTGTCTCATTTAGTAGAATTCTAATGTGTAAATCCGTCTTGGAAATGTATGCAAATGATATGTGTAATTAAGTAGCATTTGTAATTAAAGCTTAGAAATTGTGTACATAATTAAAACACATGAGGAGTTTACTTTCTTGCTTCACTTACCAGTTCTTCTAGGATATGTTTCAGGTGAGTGTTGTCCTGTATCATCAGCCACTCTGAGGGCCGGTTTCACCAACTGACGTTAAAAATGCTGTAACTTCTTGTTTACTAACAGTGTTCAAAGTTTAACATAAGGTTTTGCTTTTCATCAAGCATTCACAGAAAATTGCTAGCTAATATATTGTTAACGTCAAAGACAGCTGTGAACGCTTGCTTTCGAGAAGGTGGTGGCCAAACTACACCGCTTCTGATTGTGCTCTGATGCACTTTTGTCTACATTTCGCTGCACTCTGTGTCGGTAGGAGACAACTATTTACATACATGGCAATTGCCATGTGATGTGATGTTCTTGAATGTTTGAGGATAGAATCATGATGTCATTGAAACAAATGTTTCACTGTTTGAAACACGTTAATATCTGGTTAATAAATATAGATGTATTATCAACTGTGAAAAAGTGACTGTCTTACATTAAAGGATAAAATTGCAGCCTGGGACAAAATTTGCGAATAATGTAATTGGAATGAGCACATTTCTCTTAAGACCAGTAAGCAACTGCGGCAATTTTATGCTAACATAAAATGCAGCACCAGAAATGTTAGGTGCAAAGAGCGTGTAAGATGGTTTAAAATTGGTGGTGGACACTGCATTGAAACTAAAATGGATGAAAGTGTGTTATCGCTGATGAATCAAGCAGACCCAAAAAAAAATAGTGTTTGATTCTTGAAGCAATTCCTTTGGAAACCTTCCGAATAAACCACAAACGGTAGCTTTGGAAATACCAACATTATCACCCACCAAGTAAATGAAAAATGTTAGTAGCAAAAAAACCTAAGTAACTAATTAACAGTTGTAGCTTAGGAGAAAGAGGCGTGCTTCTGTTGGTAGTATACTAACCTCTCGTATTTCCCATAAAACTATGCTCATGACCCCTTGAACAGTCTATATTGCTTTAAAAATTCCTCCTTTTGCAGGGTTTCAAATTTATTATGACGTACGACTACTCTTCTATTAGGAATGGCATTAAAAAATGTCAATTGTAGGAAACTCGCATCAACAGCTTGGTTTGCGGCAGCCATTTTCCAACTTCTAACATTTGTTAAATCCCTTAACACAGGGGTATTGCAATGTTAACTTAGCACCAACTTAAAATTAACATTGTTTCATGAAACAAAATGTGTGTTAACTACAGTGTTAAATCAGTTTAACATTGTGTTAAAATTTAGCATCTGTTGGTGAAACTGGCCCTGAGTCAACTAATAACTGATATCAACACATGTGCTAGAAAAATGGTAAGAGAAATGAGAGAGTGGATAAGTTGAGTCCTTTTGCAAGTTTTAATGATGTGACTGTGCTTCAGTGTGTTTGATTCCACATTGAAAAAGTAATTGTATACACAGTGGCAGCTCGTGAGTATACATTTGGGTGTTCACAAAATGTTGTCACGGTAATTTCTCGTGTTATCTTATTTGCTGCGCGCCTGTTATTGTTTTATTATTTTAAGATTTGGGTTCTTTGTCCTCCGGCTAGCTATTATTACTCAGTTGAGCAAATATCTCTAAGCAGGTTGTGTAAATGGAAAGGAGTTGTTACTAAAAGATAACACTGATAAAAGAAATTATTTTTACACTTTTATTGCCGTCACACTTAATTAATAATTCACATATTTAATCTTTATACATACCTGACTGAAACTGTTGCATTTCTGAATGTAATTACTGCCATATTAGTTGCCGCATACTTCACATTTTGTAACTAACACTGCGACAAGAGATTCTTCCAAATTGTATGACATGCACCTCACGAAAGATTCCTTAGAACTGCATGACATGTACCTCGCGAATGACTTTTCAAGACTGCATGAAACATGCTTATGGCTCGAGAATTTATACTCCTTCACCTCGAAATGCCTAAACATTATAATAGAGCTACTATTGGTTACCAAATCGTGCCAACATTAGCGTCTGTTTTGTCAGCCAATCACAATTACTAATACACATGCTCTAGGGAAGATATTCCCTCCATTTCTAAAGAAAGGCACGCTACCCTGACGTCATTTGTTTGTCTCTTCTTAGTGATAAGCAACTCATTGTTACCCACTTCTATTGTCAGTTTCAGTGAGGCTGTGTAAACTTATTTCCTAACAATGCTTATGGCTAACAAACATCTAAAATCATTGTCATACAATAATTTTAATTTACACTACAATCACTCTGGCATTCACAGTGTTGTGACATAAAATACTGCCTCAATGTTAGATTCAGACAGCCCTGAAAATGTGAAATAGCATCTACTGCATAATGGTTATGATTATGAACAAATTGATACAACTGCAGCCGCTCCCAACAACAACAATGAAGATAAATCCATAACCCATCTGACAAAAGAAAGGGTTCTGTGGATTTCTATTTTGTACATAATTAAGTCAGTTTAGAGCAACAATGAAGTAATGTGCAAGTTTCGTGGTAACATTTTCACTACTCTTCATTTGCATTCTTTTCATAGCCAAATATTATTGCTAATTTATTAGCACTCGTCAAGTCTCATTTTCTGAATCAGAAAAACAGTATAATTTCTTATAAAAAGTCCTGTCCCTCCACATAGTCCACACAAAAGTTAATAAGTATAAATACATGTTACACTGCACTGCTGTAGGTATACATTAAACAGGAAAAACTATACTACATCATGGCTATCTATTTATAAAGAAAACCCATGCATCTGTTTTTCAATTGTGCAAATTTCTTTAATACTCTGATTGAAGTCTTTAGTATGATAATATAATATACTATAAGTCATCCAGAAATCCATAATATATATATATAAAATAAGCTTTTCTATCCAATAACTAACATACCCTCACATTAGATTTAAATTGAGCTGAACAGTAAGTGAATTGGTATAACCGTTCAGTATGCTACCATCTAGTGGGATTTATGCCAAATGTAAAGTGAATGGGGTTTCGCAACTTTCTGCCTTGAATAAATCTTGTGTGGTAGTGTGCCACCACTTAGTGGCATTGATATAAACTTGTTACTGAGAAATGGATGGTAAGGGCCAGTGCACGTCTTCATGTGTGCACGACCCATATGTATTTCACCCATAAGGTAATTACATCATACCAGTTACACATACGCTAAAGTTCCTAAAAACATGCACAAGTGAAGTTGTGCTCATGTTTCTGTTGTCTCATCAAATTTAGAGGAGAATTGTGGTAAATTTAAACACTAATAGCATTCAAAGGGGGGAAAAAAAAGCCAATAAATCTGCAAAGTGTCCAAAATTAGGGTGTTCATACTCAGCAGCCGCCGCCACTGTGTGTACAGGTTTCACAATCTATTATATTTATTGATACAGTTATTTGTGCATATTTGAAGGCTTCTGCAGAGAAGAATGTTTCTTTTTTCTGTTTTGAGAAATTAAATTTAAGTCCACATACACACCAAAAAAAAAACCCCCAAAAAAAAAAAGCATCCTAACCGTGCAAGTGGTGGAGCAAACAATTTAAGTGAAATAGTCATATAAGATAATTTTAAAAGCTTCGTCTGGATCACACCAAAAGTGTTTCCTGATACCAGTATTCAGGAAATTGGAAGGAAATTATGTAGTATGAATGTGATACATTGCCCTGCTCCCCTTTTACCCCATTGGGCAGAAATAACATAAAAATGACATTTTCTCAATAAAGGAGCAAATTAATATTCACCAGCAGCATAGTGAAGTTAGGTGGCTTATTTCCCAGTTTTAAGGTATCTGGAAATGTAGAACCATGCTTTTCAGTGATGCAAAAATTATCAGAGGCAGTGGCATGTTTTCCCAGATTGCCCTGGAGACAGTCAAAAACACAAATTCGCTCTCTTTGTAATATTAGCATAAATTATCAGCCCCTCTTGGAAAAATTAGGATGGGGGAGGCATTTAGCATGTATGACTATCTCTGTAATGCATATTTTAATGGAATACCAATGGAATTCTGGGGGTGTGGTATAACACAAAGGCCACCACTGCTGCTGTTCAGTTGCACTTTTACTATTGACATAGAAGATAAAGGAAGGCAGATGTCAAAAACTTCTTTATCTGGAGAAATGCTATATAAAGTCTTGATTATTTGTTCTGGTGGTTACAGCAATAATTGTAGTTAGTGGTATTCTTATTGTAAAGTATTTGGGGTGACAGCTTCTCCATTATAGCCATTCTAGTTGGTACACCTTTTCTTGAAAGGTTGGGATGTCCTGAAGAGATTTCATCCTAGTGGGTGATTTCACAACTATCAGAACTCCACTTGGAATCTTGAACTTAAGATGGACTCAATCATTTTATTCCTTTCCAGTAATGTGCAAATCAAGAGAAGTCTATGCTTTCATGTTTGAAAAACCAGCAGTTCAAGAAATAAAGTTGACTGTTGTATAAATTAATTTCTCCCCTGCAAGCAACAATTAAGTTGAAACTTCATAATTTCTTTTATTAATATATTATTTTTGTATTTAATGGTTTTATTAAAGTTATAGTAATACTGAAAAGAATAGACCTTGATACCTAAAACCACATATGGGCAAACCCCGACCCACTTGACATGCAACCCGCAAAGTTGGCTAACCCCAGATAGTTTGAAACGAACCAGTACATGGAGAAACAGACTACACAATGAGTGTAGTGGCAATTGCTGATTCACAGATATGTAAAAGCAAACACAGCCAAAGTTTTAGCTGCAAAGACTCTTAATTCCATTTGTTTTGCAATTGATAACTCTTAAATACATCAACATGATGTTGACCGTGGCACAAATGTTTAGAAAATTTATCATTTTGCACGGATATTAATGGTAGTTAAAAATCCAGTCTTACAGTTGCAGTTTTGACATGCATAGGATTTACAAAAATGTCGGTCATTTCCCAGGCTTTTGGAATATGCAAATAGTTTTCTAATAATTCAGCCTTTAAATTTCCTAGAAGGGAATATACTTACTAAATACATTGTTCTTTGTGTTTTGGAGTGATTGCAAAGAGAAAATGATATAGCTCCCTCTCTTGTAGCTGTCCTTTCCACAGTTCCAACTGCATGGTAAAGGCATGAAATTTACATTTATACACCGGCTTAGAGTCTACCATAACAACTTTCCAATTGAAACTGTCATGGTGCAACACTACTTGGTAATGGGTTACAGCATGCATGGGCATATACCTGTCGCAACTTCCGTAATGACACCTTCTGTCATATGCGGTAACATCATGGTTCCTGAACCAGTAAATGCCCATGCTTGCCTAAAACTGATTACACAGCCATAAAATATGTATGGCTTGTATAAGCAAATAAAACCAGACTGGAAAAGCAGTAATTTTAAACTTCTCCTAGTGCAACATCCTTAAATAATAAAATCTTTAATATAAATTAGACCACAGGAAGGTTCCAGAATCTTGCGAAGGTCTATTTCCAATGGAAAGAATGGGCACATTGTATTGTAGTATATAGTGTAAAGATCCATCAAAGAGAACAAATATGGCTATTTTATCTCAGTTTGGACCAAAACAGATGAGGCATGGCTTTTCTCTAGACTGTTAGCATGCTTTCTGTGAGAAACTTATCCCTGTGGATTATGTCACCAGTAAACTTGTGGTTGCTAAGTATTCAAACTATCATTCATTCTGTTTTTCTTTTCAGATACAGTTACAAGATTATCCCCAGAGCTTTGTGTAGTGGTTGCTAACCATGAGCAAGCTCTGCCACATGTCTTCAATTTTCTAGAAGTGTCTAATCGGTCTAATAGCGTAATAGATGCCTGTGAACACGCCACAAGCATTCTGCTGAACCTTGTAAAATATAAAGTTACAATGGAAGCAGTGTTGAAAGTAAGTATTTTCAATCACTTACCATTAATCTAGTGATCTGAATATTAATATCTACCAACAATACCAAAACAATAGTACTTTTGAAGACCAAAGTATACCTATACATACAATAAAACTAACCAAAATTTTGTGGTAGTTTTCAGTTTTTGATTAATAAACGATATTGGAGTGTTTTCATTTTCGTCAGTCCACTCAAGGGGGGCCCCCCCTCTACTTAGCAACCATTCCCCCCCTCCATTCAGTTCCCCTTTTGCAGTAGCAGCAGTATTGTTGTGGCAGTGGTAGCACCAGCAATATCTGATTCTTTGTAGAGTCTTGTTGTAATTCTGGTCCCAAGCACTGAGCAAGAGGGACAGCTGTCAGGTGGGGAAACTGTAGAAAGAGACAGATTTAGAACGAGAGTGTGGATACTGTGTGTGACCTTGACTGGACTGACAAGAGTGAAACCACCATAATGTGTATGGGCTATATTGAAGACAAAAATTTGTTTTTGAAAGTGTGTGCATGTGTGCGCATGGCCTTTTCATGCAAGAATGATCAAACTGTCATAAAAATTGATGTATGGCATGGCTTAGATCCTCTTAGAAAATAAGCTGTATGGCATCTTAATTACTTAAACAAGAGCAGGGAGGGCATTCTGCTAGGATAAAATATAAAGAAGACAAAAACAAAAATGATATCTCCGTTACTCAATTGTATTACACCCAAAGGTTTGGTATCAAAATTTCACTGGAAATTTATACTTTGAAGTCCTCTGAATCTAAAACCAGATTTTTAGAAGGTGTGATTGTGCATTTGAGCAGCATATTTTCCAAGGATGCAATATGCATATTTTCGAGAGAAAAAATCCTACTATTCCAAACTGTTATTTTTGATTTTGTAAAAATGACTTAACAATTTTAAAATGTTATGTTCAAAATCTTTGCATGACAAAATGTATATTTTGAATTGTCTATGCATAGCCTTTGAAGTCCTCTTCATTCTGAATAAATTTTGTATAATTGATAAACCCTAAGAGAGAGACAAAAATTTAATGCATAAAACATGTAAATCTCTTTAAAACGCACAATTTATCAAGTTTTTATGTGGCATTAACAATTCCAAAGATATTCTTTGTTATTAGTTTGGAGTTTCAAAGCTATCGCATAACGAACAACTTTTTAAAAGATCTGGCTATCGCTTCAGCTTACTGTGTCCACCTTGAACCTATGAAATATGTAGTTAAAGCCTTTCTGTAAATGTTTATGTTGATTATAAAGATCTAGTTTGAAAAATAAGCTATTGTAAGACTAGTTTTTAAAAGAGGGTGTAGAGAAAGTCTTGCGACTAACACGTCAGAATTTTTTAAAAATGTTTAATGATAAAAGATAAGTGTTGATGTTTTTGTTTTACTATTTTAGAATCACAGAAGTTTTTATAGATGCACAAATTAAGATGTTTATTATTAAGTGAAGCTAGGATGGTAAGCATAGAATCCAAATACAACTTGTTGGAAAAGCAGTCAGTGGAGCTGATAATGGAAGCTACATTCCTCTAAAACATGTTTGGAGGTAATTTGCCACATAGTGAAGTGTGATTGTTATTACTCTTCATTATAAGCAAAACAGTTCTAACAAGTTTTAGGTATTTGCAAAATTTTGATGGGATGAATACTTATGAATTTTTTATTACTATTATGTATCTACATAAACCAGTTACCATGGGAAACATAAGCATAAGAAACAGACCAAGTTTATCTGCTACTAAGTATTTTACTTTGGTTTCAAGTTTTATTAAGATCCTAGAAAAAGTGTTTCATTACAGATTATCAGAGCATTACATTACATCTTCAGCTGCACAAAGAGGAGAGAGAGTTTGACAGTACTGCAGAAATAAATGCCAAAATGGGGGAGGGAGAATCTGTCATGCTATGTTCACAGGATTTTCCTTCCTATTACCCTGACAGTGATTCTGTAGGCCATTAATTATGAAGGAGGACTTAGTAAATGTGATATAAACAAATCATAATTATTATGGGTCAGTAGTTAACCGAGCACACCTCTTATCGATTATTAAAGATTGGTTTGAACACACATTCAATAATCAGTATGTAAATGGTGTACTAGTGTATAATATAATCTACAACCCTTACTTAGGTAAATTTTTAGTGTTCCATAAACATGTAAATATCTTAAATTAGAAAGGGTTATTAGTATTATGGAATTAATATGATACAGCTTTTGAGTTGTATTTTCTTTTTTCTGATTACAGGTTCCAAGGAGCATACCTATCATTTTAAAGGCAATGTCTTCTTCTTATGGTAAAGAAAATTCACTTTTTTGCAAATACTGCACAATATTGTGGCTCCTTGCACAGAATGAAGATATAGCCATGGTAAGTGATATTTTTGCGATGTACAATTTCTGACAGAAAGCTGAGATGATAGTTTATTAAAAATGTCGCTTTGTTTTTATAGCTACTCTGATAGCATAGGTACACTACCTATTTTGAATGATTTTTCACTGAAATGGACATTGGATGGTAGGATTTTCTGCAAGCTGGACAACAAGCCGTAATGAATTGAGGTTTGCAGGAATAGATGCAGTGCAATGTGTATTCATTATGCACTTAAATAAAAAAAAATCCCATTTGAAGATGCTAGGTAGTTCTTTAAAACTGAAGCTAAAGTATGCCTTCTAGGTGCTAAACATGGGTAATCTCAGGAAGGACACTACTGCTGAAGTTTTGATGTGTTGGAAGAGTCATTCAACCTTTACATGACAATCTCAGGCATCATAGAATTCAATCTCCTCTAAGAAGGGAGTACTACATGTTTTTCTTTCATTATAAGAGGTTGCTGTGATAAGTAGCATTTTTGACAAGATAAGCCAATGGTGTGTGTGTGTGTGCGTGCGCGCATGCTGGTATCACCATAAAATTACTCATTGGTAATTTTTTAGGATTTTTTCAGCAAATATTTATTACCACAGACTTTCTAATTAAAACTAATTATGATGTAGATTGAGTCACACTTTTTTACACTCACCTTCACTAATAAATAAAACCTTTAAATAAAACAAACGTTTTCGAGGGCATTCATCCTCGTCAGCGACTGGGTGACTAAGGGTCGCTTTCTCCCATGTCCTCTTCTTCCTCTTCCTGCAGATTCTGCACCTGTTGCCATCTGGTGTTGGGGGCACAAAGTTTTAACACATTGCTCACAGGAAGGATTTCAAAATTAATGACATTGTTGCCGTTTTTGATGATGTGTATTTTTTCCCAGATGTTCAATTCTATTGGGTGGTGAGGGGTTTTATCAACTTTATACTTTGGCCAATGTTGTGGTTTTCTGTCCAAAAATTATGTGATACAGCAGATTTCTCGATTTGTTTTAGTTTTATGTTCCTTTGGTGTTCCTTAAGTCTGGTTTCCAAGTTTCTTTTTGTTTTTCCTGTGTAGTATTTCTCACATTCATCACAACTAATCTGGTAAATTCCAGATTTTAATGTGTTTGGGATGGTAGTTTTGAAAGGTGTGTTTAGCAAGTTCTTCAAGCTGAATTTGTTCTGTGGAGCTAGTCTAATGTTAAATTTGTTGAAGATCCATTCAAATTTTCTAAAGGCCCAAGGGTGGTATGTGAATTTCTTGTATTTCCAATTTGTGTTTGAGAGAGGTGTTAGAGTGGTGGAGTGTGAAATTGCCCCCAACACCGGATGGCAACGGTTCAGAATCCGCAGGAAGAGGAAGAAGAGGACTCGCGAGAAAGCGACCCTTAGTCACCCAGTCACTGATGATGAGGACGAATGCCCTCGAAAACGTTTGTTTTATATAACTTTTAATTAGTGAAGGTGAGTGTAAAAAAGTGTGACTCAATCTACATCATGATGAATACTTTACTGTTAATAGTGCTTCTGTTCTTAATCTTTAAAACTAATTATATTAAATGTTAATAATTTACATGCTATAAATATATTCAAACTGGGTGCTATTCAGACACCACATATACCTACACAAACACATGCATGCACACAGCCAACCATGTGAACGGAGATCTGAATCTGGGGCCTGTGCTAGTCCAACCCAGTATGAAAGGTCTTGGTGGACCTATGTATCTACCTTTTGCAGGCATATCCATTTGGAGGTTTTACAGCTGCAGTGTATATAAAATGTTTTGTAAACCTATGAGATTCCTGCGGTATTTTTATTTACCTTTAATGTAATACTGTGTTAATTCGAGAAGAGAGGTGAAGTGTAAGCCCTTCTGACATACTTCGGCATGTCATGTCAATATACAAAATCAGAAAGTGTAATAATTATGGTCTTCAACAAAGTGCAAATGAATGAGAATATGATTAACTGTTTAAGGATTAACAAGAAAGGGGAAAAAAATGACTACCTACTTATCAAACCCTGAACATTCACATGGCAGATACCAAGCATAACCACTACACTACCATGGAAATGGTATGTAAGTTAGAATGCTATAAAAATATAAACCTTATCATGGATAGGAGTGGCGCCCCCCTGGCAAATCAAAGTTTGGAAATTTATTTTAATTCAGTTTTATCATGTGGAGTCATAAATTGTTGAATTCATAAATTTGTTAATTTTCCTGTCTCCTAACACTTCTAATGAATGCTCATTTATTCATTTTGCTATGTACTTTCCTTAATATTTATTTCAAAACATCTGCAATCCTCAGGAATAGAAATAATATACAGGAATTGATATATAGGAGATATAGTTAATTTTCTATAAATGGGATACAACAAGATACACATGAAAACTTATGGCAGGAAAAATGTAGAGATTATTAAAATAACTTATGACAGGAAATTGTTTTGTAGTAAATATTGCGTAAATATGTTATTCTAATGTGCAGGATTTTGATCCATCAATTTTTCCCTAGCTAGCCATCTGGTACAGCTTTCCTCAATTCTGGGCATTCTAGTAGGTGTTCTCCATTTAAAATCTTGTCAGCATTGTAAATTTTACAAGTTTTGTCATTCATAAAACCAAATCTATGTAGATGTTCCACCAGTCAGTCATGTCTAGTGACTAATCTGAAGTGAGCAATGGCTTCTTTCCTTGGGACATTTTTTATTTTTTGTACTATTTCTTTTATGTTGGAGTAATTTCTGTTAGTAATTAGATGCAGAAGTTTGCTTAAATATTTGAGGTTGTGTGTTTAATAGTTCCATTCAAAATTCCCTTAAAAGTTAATATGCTAAAAATGTGCTGATATAAAACAGATGACTATTCTTTCATTATCTTACATATAAGAAAGCAACGATTGTCCCATTTGAAAGTATTTTTGCCAAATATTTTCTTAGTGTAGTCTATTGAGGGGGAATCCGCTTAGGCATCGTGTATTAATTGATACAATTAATAATTTAAAAACTATATATTCCTATTAACCTGCTTGTTTAAATTTCTGTAAAAAAAATGTAAATACATTCTTTGATGTTTTTTTGTATATACAGTAGAATCTTGTTAGTACCTTTTTGCAGAGACCTAAGGATTTGGACGTCATAGGCAGGAAAACGTGTTAATGAAAATACAAAATCAATTTAAGAACATAGTTATGTAATAAAATCTAATAATTACTATGTCTCCTGGACAATTGAAATAGATTTCAAGTACAATTTCATACTGAATACGATCCGTGTTTCCATGTTAAATTCAATGTGTGTTCAAATGCATTAGGATACACAAAACCTCAGAATAAATAATTCAAGCTTTTATGTTGGTCAACTTGGATTTTTGAAGTTATGAATGTTTTTGAGAAAATAAATGGCAAATTATGGAAGCGACAATAATGGCTTTGCTGTGTGTTTTATTATACATGTGATAACAATTTTCGCTAAAAAAAGAAAACAAAATTGAGCGTGTATCGTGTTACGAGTACAATGGACGATAGTATCTTTGGCATATTCAATACGATTTGAATACCGTAGGTGTTTTCATGCAACAAATTTCGTTCAGATTCTCTTCTGATCCTGTTTTCCAAGAGGAAAGTTTTGTTTTAGCATTTTTCCCTTCTTTAAAAGCAGTTTCAATCAATTTAGGTTTGCTAACAATCATGTTTAAGGTTGACGGAGGAATGTTTAACTTCTGCACTATATCCACATGTTTCATATTTGGATTGTGATCTACTTCAAGGATTTTCAGTTCAGTGTTGGTTATTTACTACACTTTCTTCTTTTCATTGCAAATGAAAAGTTAAAATACAATCTATGTAGATAGATATTTTATTTCACTTCATTAGTTACATAAATTAATTCTCATAAGTTCTATAATACATAATTTTATCTCTACACATTACCCTTTACATATCATTTTCACTAAGTTGCTGCGTTACTAAGGGCCCGCAAACATCCAACACCATGGTTGTTGAGTCATTGGGTCCTATTTAATTTACAATCTATGTATGTTTGGTCAACACTCAACAGTAGAAACTATCATTGGCATTTACCACGCCAAGGTAAAGCATTCTCTATCCCGCCCACACAAATCGTGTCACTCAAATATTTACATACATGCATGTGATAGGCTGCCAGTATCCACCCTGTGACCAAGGATTGACCAAATAGCAAATGAGGATATCAAACTTTGAACATGTTAAGCGCTTGCTCCCACTGGACTGACCAAAGATTGGCCAAAACAGCGAATGAGGATGTCAAACTTCAAACGTAGTAAGTGGTATCGGGAAAATGCACTAAGCAAACATTATTTATTACATTTGGTGATTTGGTACCAGGACTTTTATAATTCAACATAATACAGGGGAAAACGTGTTAATAAGGAACGTGTTAACGAGATTCCACTGTATTTGCAGAAAAGGAAGATGAGATCCTGTATAAATTATAACTAGAAGAATTTTCTGGGCTGAGAAGCCATGGTTTGCTGGAGTTATCAGGTCCAGATGTTTCGTTCACTACTGCGGTGAACATCTTCAGTGGCGTGGTCTAAGTCTTCTCGGTGAAGGTTTGGTCACAACTGACTCGTTGGCTGAAATAGCGGCAGTAGTTATACTCAGGCTGCTCTCGCACGATTGGTCCGCCTGGAGGTGCATGTGCGGTGGCGGTGGTGGTGGAGGGAGGGGGGTTAGCCACTCCGGTGCTTTTGATTCCTGATTAGTTCAGATGATCTCGTTGGGTTTGTGCCGGTTTGATGTTCTCAAGACCATGCCACTGAAGATGTTCACCGCAGTAGTGAACGAAACGTCTGGACCTGATAACTCCAGCAGACCACGGCTTCTCAGTCCAGAAAATTATTCTAGTTATAATTTGGACTCCGGCCGTGAAAGCTTACGACTACTGAAGATCCTGTGTAGTTTGTTTCAAATAAAATAACTTAAAGCTGTGCATATCAGGATTCCAGTGCGGTGCAGCCGGAGAGTAACAGCAGGATTAGTCTGTTATTGGATGCCTTTTCGGTTGTTGCAGCACTTTAAGTGCACTAGTTTGTTCACTTGTAACTGTTAAATCTGGCATGTACAGTTGGGAAACATTCAAACTTTCAATCTTATCCCATGGGAGGCAATTTAACTATGATTTAAATGTGCACTTTATTCCCTTCAGGATCAAATTAATACTATCTGGTTATTACTGCATTATTGGTTGATGGAATAAATTAATGTAGCTTTAAGGTGCTATCTTTCAAGAAAGTAAATATACACTTTTCGTGGGTCAGTAACATTCAGGCATTCCGTGAGTAGGGGGTATGAAAACTAAATCGGCCATGGTCGTAGGTGTATACTGTCATGGTTGCCATTTTAACCTTCACTCACTTCAAAGATTTCTATGGGTATATTAACCCAGTATGATGGAATATGAACTAAATATTACAAAACAGGTTGCAATTCTCTTGCTGCTGAGCTATTAATTACATGGCATTGAAAATATGCAAGAAAACAGAAAACACATGGAATGATTTTATGTTGTATATAACCCACACACCATCATCTGCTGTCATAGCTCAGTGGTAAAATGCACGCTACTTCAAGTGTGCCGAGGATTCAGGGTTCGAACCCCAGCATATGGTCATACTTTTTATTCCAACTTTTTCGCTTTGTAAGATGCGTAACAAACAAATTTACATTTTACAGCTAAGCTATTACTACATGATTTCGAAGAAAATGTGAGGAGGTTGAATGATAATTTTATTAGAGCCAACCTGTAAATGCTGTATACAATCCATCTGATCATAACCATTAGCTAGTACATAAAACAACAAAAAAAACTGAAAAATTCTCATCTTAAGTAAAACAATCTTACAGCTGCAAATATAATTGTGTATAATTCGAGGGAGTATAATGCATAAAACCGAATAGGTATATTCTGTGTAACTGCTTGTTACAATATAGTTACTCCATTTATTAGATATAACAAAAAGAAGACGATAGCCAAGGATAATGATGCTCAAAAAGCAAGCTAAACAATTGCCATTTCATAGATGAAGCCATATCATATATGAAGAAATAAATTAATTTCTGCAACTTTTCAGATTTATAGACAATGTATTTCTCCTGGAACAAGTAATTTGGTTGAAACAATGAATGGAAAAGAAAAATGAAATCTTGCATTTTAGAACCTGGTATAATGCCCCCAGCTACATCGTTTTCTCTTTTGTGCATGTTTGCAACCAGTGCAGAACACCGGTTTGGGTTCTACTGATTATGTTGCCATAGCTCCATCACATGAGCAACCAGATTCACTTGCACCCTGTCTGATCAATGTTCTTTCCATTCTTTTACCATGAAGGCCTATACATGTTTATTAGGGTTCAGATCAAGAGATCTTGGAGGCCAGTCCATGCAGGTTATTTTTGAATGCCTCGTTAGCTAATCCTGAGTGATATTTGCGGTATGCATACCACTTCTGTCATGCATAAATACATATTCTTCTTGTTCTGAGTACCTAGTACAAAGGGATGGCAGCAAAGTATTTTTGAGAATATCTACATAGACTGCACTCATCATTTTTTCTGGCACTTCAATTAACTCCCCTGGACCTGATGCTGTCATATAGGCTGCAATTCTTCCTGAATGCTCTGCTCAAACAACGTACTGAGGTGTGTATCTAGTTCCCCATGATCTATACAGACATAGGGTCCCTTGCGGATCAGATCAAAATACCTTCTCATCGCTCCAGATTACCAGGTCTCAGTAAGCCACCTAAGGAAGGTCAATATTACTCTGTGCCCATTGTAACCTTCTTGCCTTGTGTGCCTCAAGTGAGAAGGAGCTTAGTGGCAGGACGATGCAATGCAATACTGGCATCCTTTAATTGGCGTATGGTTTCATACGAGCAACCATTCTCAACCGCTTGTCCAGAAAGACAGATCTGTCTCTTAAAGGTTGGTTTCTTACATCAGAGTTTCGTCTTGAGCAAGTAATGTTTCACAAGGCCTACCTGAATGGCTTAATGATTTGGCCCATTCAACTTCTCCCTCGTGATGCCAGTCTAGCCATTGTTTCACTGTTCTTCAGTACAACCCAGTTCTCTGGCGATATGCAAGGCATTTTCACCATGAGTTGTATGACCTACAATTTCATCTTTTGAGCTGCAGCCAGCCTCACACAACTTCATGGACTTGACTGTGATGAAGCCTTAGTGAAAATGTTTGAATGCAATGCATAAAAGGCTTGCAGCAACATTTTGCGCATGCACAAGAAATAAAAGGTAAAAACGTTGGAATAAAAAGAATGACATGTTGGGATTCAAACCATGAATCCTCGACATACTTGAAACAGCATGCATTTTACCACTGAGCTACAGCAGATAGTGCATAGGTTATATACAACATAGGTGCTGGTTCTGTTAAAATCGTCATTCCACAAGTTTTCTGTTTTCTTGCATATTTTCCAATGTTATGTAGTTAATAGCTCAGCTACAAGAGAATTGAAACTTGTTTTGCGATTAGTCCATATTTCATCTTACTGGATTAATATAGCCATAGAAATCTTTGAAGTGCATGACAGACTAAAATGACGACCACAACAGTATATATTTACGACCACAGTCAATTTAGTTTTCATACCCCCTACTCACGGAATGCCTGAATAATACTGATCTGCGAAAAGTGTACATTTACTTTCTTGGAAGATAGTACAAGGATCATTTTCACATTGTTGTATCTTGCCTTAAAATGGTCACTGTGTTCCTGATGTTGACACTCCATTAAAAACATAAACCTTGTGTTAGGAATATGTTCATTCTTCCAAATTAATTATTTTTCGGAAGTTATAATTGGATCCTGAGAGGGCTGTAGACTGGCTCTCATTGCTGGTCTTTCAGTGGCACCTCTGATATTACATGATCCTTTTTCATGTGACACTGTAAAGAAACGCCGCTCAGTTTGAATACCAAACCCATCCTCGTGGTAACACAAATTGGAAAATGTTTAAAGCTTTATCAGTTCTGTCTGAAAAAGATACACAGCATTGGTGTCATGCTTTAGGCACTCCGAAATTAAACAAATTTCAGGCAATGCATTTCACTGCATTGCTAAAGTAGACATCTCATGGGTGTACTGTAGTTTGGTTGTTATTCCAATGTATGCCTTGGACTGCATCTTACACAACAAAAGCATAGTTTTGTGAAAAATCGGAAATAATGATGCAATCTCCTTCGAGGTTTTCCTTAGGATTTGCCAGAAACAAAGACTGTTGCTGAGCTAAAACACACAAGGTATTAAATGATTTAGTTTATTTGCTAATTTATCCAAATATTCTTATACTGGAGCTTCAAAAGCTTCCAAATTAGTTCTGCCCACATTAACCCAGTGCTTATATCTAACGTATTGCATGTCTTCTGCATGAAATCGTACATATGTAGTAAAATTATGAGTTCCAGGATAAACTGGGCATTCCATAAGATGATAATGATGAGACTGAGGATTACAAATTATTTGAGCTCTGGCATCTTTATAATTATTTATAACTATTCGGCTTTCTTAAGTAACTTTTGGAATATTTGTATAGTCAATCAACTTAACATTTTCAGGCACAGATCATACAGTATGAGATCCAGGTAAAATACTGTTTTTGTCTTAGCTTGGCAAATTTAGAAAATCCAATTTTCACTGTTGGGTATTCATCCTTAAAATCCTGGTAGGTTTCTCTCAAACTAACAGAATTCTTCTTCCCTGGCATCACTTACTTCATCTGAAATATAAAATTTGAGGACTTTTTGTACTGCTGATGGTTCCAATTTTTCTTCGGCTTTACACTCTGGTATATATAACATTTCCTTCTCTGCAGCAGGTTCTTTTGCCTTCCTAATCATGTGAACTGATGCAACAAAGTGTAGCTGAATTATTTTATATGGCCAGTTTTAAAAAATGGTTAGTATTTGTAATTTTAAATTCTTATCAGTTGCATGGTAAGAGTCTTGACAGTTTGTCTGATAGTGAAACTGTCATTTTTTTTTTTTTTTTTTTTTTTTTTTTTTGTTTTTTAGGTTGAACTTTGTTTTTCCTCTGTATGAAATTTTCTCTTTAAGGGACTTTCTATAGTTTCAATTCTTGCTGTGGATGTTGTACATGTGTTTGTTTCCTTTTCTTAATGGGCAATTTGCTCAAAATACTAAGCTTTCATTCAGCTTAAAAGCAGTTACATCTAAATTAAAAAAACACTCCTGAAAATGAGCTCTCAGTGTTGCAGTATTCAAAACCACTTTTGAATTATCCACGGCACTGGTACTTTGTAGCATACAATTGTTAGTAGTGGATGGTACTTTGGGAATTTTTTTTTTATTTTATTTTACATGCACCACATAGTTTTAGGTCTGGTGACAGCTAAATTCTCCATTTTTAGGTTTATAAGCATATTGCAGATAAAATCTTAATGAATTTGAATTTGTTGTACAATTTGGTTTACAATTTTTATACAATATGTATCTCTTATACCCATATGTCTTGTGTATAATTTGTCTGGTGCTTATCTTACTATTGAGCCGCTCAGATTGCTTGGCTCCCAGGCCTTGTAGCTCACTGATGGCCATTCTTTCTTTGCCCCTCTCACTTTTCTAGAACATTTTTCTTTTACCTTCCTTAAAAATTCTCCCATGCCCTTGATTTTCTTTTCTTCTTTCTCTGTCAACATCTTTATAGTTACTATTTTTCTACCCACATTTTCCCTCCAGCTCCTATTTCCTTACATTCCATCATATAATGTTCTGTTCTTTCTCTTCCTCCACACAGCTCGCATATTTTTCTGCTGCCTCTCATCCCTCTTAAATACATCGATCCCATCCTCATTCCATGCTAAACTTCCCTATCTTGTCTGTTACAGTAATCAACATACCTCTCTTCCTCACCCTTAACTCATCTTAATGATTTAAGCATTGTGTTATGATTGGAAACATTAAACGGACTGAAACAAGTAATACTTAACGTTTCTTTATTCACTCATTATGCACTTTCACAAACTCCAAAGCTAAATATGAACTTCAATGTAAAAAGCTGAGGAAAAATTAACATTTAAACTTAAATGGTGGAGAGAAGCTTCATAGAATATCAGATTCCAGTTGCTAAGTTCTACCAAACACTGGAAATGATATAGCTATTATGTTCATACTGTGTAATGCATTGGCCAATGCGCCACTACAGTGTGAAGCTCTCAATCGGTAGTTTGTTCTGAAATGCTATGCACTAACACAAATAAAGTGTTCAAAAGCATACTTCTAAAGAAGATTACATCCTGATATTAAGAGCTGTAAAAGAAAAAACATCGCAGATTCCTTCTGTATTTTTCCAGGTTTTAATATTTTGGGGTTAAGTTTGATATTGCAGTTTTAAAAAAAAGGTGATCTTTTTTTATTTCGAATAAATAGTATTTTGAATTAGGAAAACCACAATGTTTTTACCTACAAAACGACTTTTTGTACTTAGCTCTGATTGAATTGTACTCTGAGAATAAATTGCTTTTATGTAATGTTGTGCACGTGTAAGAAAAATGTTAAGTATGCTGTAAATCCTAAAATAATTTGATTTTCTGCAAAATGTAAAATATGTGTCACATTTATTTTATGTGAATTCAGAGAAAGTGATGTTTTGTGTTTCAGTTTGATGTGGAATGGTCTTATGCATTATTTTATATACGAAGGCAATAAATGAAACACACATTAATAATAAACAGAATTCTTTATTTAGAGTACCTACATGCTTACCAGTACTGTTATTTGTATTTCAAACTAAGAAAAGAAATTCAGAATACTGTTACTTTACACTGGTTTAAAAAAAATTTGACTGTTTTTCTTTGTTCCTTTGATTTTTCCATACAGTCATACGTTAGTCAATTGTATGCACTAATTACAGAAATGCTGTCACTTAGGCTTTACATAATAGAAAACATTGTGTAATTTTTAGGCCTTGAATTGCTTCATGCATAAGTGGAACACTTTCATTATTTAGGCTTACTTCATCACTCATCAGTATCATCAGATATATAACTTTGTGTGACAGTATTAACACATGCGTTAATGCATTCTGTAAATATTGATGCCATGTCCAACATGCCTATTATATGTAGCTTGACATAGCATAAACATGAGTTGTAGTGAGTAAGTAAATGAATAAATTTCATACGTATTAAAAGTGACGTATTAATGAGAAAACATACAACCGAAAAATGCATAATTGAACTAAATATTAATGGACAAATTTTGGTGGTTAAAAGGTTTAGCATATATTTGTAAAAAATATAGAAGTGAGGTTCAACTTATTTCTGTCCCGCCTGAAAATCTGTATTATAGCTCCTCAAGTATATTTTTTTTTTAATCAATATATATTATTGTCATGACACACACATTAGGGCTCCGACTTTCTTGGCATGGGGTAGCATGTCTACATGGAGGGCTTAGTTTGAATCTTGGTTAGAATTGCTGAATAAAGTTTTTGCAGAATTCTTATCCAGAAAGGTCAACGTAAGGTAACCTTGATCCTGGGCTAATTTGAGCACTCATTAATTGCTTTCATTTCTTTCACTGCCCATGTATCCCTTATAAGGGATGTTGTCAGTATTCCTTTAATGGCCAAGTAGAGCTAAAACAAATTTGTACAGGCAGTTTTGGACGAGGTAATTCATTAGATTTCTTTAACATTATTTGCTCAAGATGGCGTTTCTGTTGGTAACGTATAACATTATGTCCAGCATATGGGGATCATTAGTAATTTTGTATTTATTCACTGTTATTCTAAGAAATTTCTGTTAATGCCAAGTATTATCTTGCACATCTCCCCCCTTTTTTTTAATATGATTTAGGATTATTTAGAATTAACAGTAGCTAATCCTAATTTTTTTTTCTTTTTTAGGAAATAAACAAAACACCAAAGATAGAACAGTGCTTCACATTATGGTACAAGAAGTTGAAACCAAAGCAGGATCAGAACAGTGCAAAAAAGAATCATCCAAAGAATCCTGCTCCAGCTCTTCCTTCAACAGAACCACACTGGTGTCTGGGTTCAAAGCACGTGAAATGGACTTTCACAAGCCAGTTTGAAGCTTTAACTATATTGGCCAAAACTCTTAATATTAAACTTTGTTAAGTCTAGAAAGTCTAAGCTTTTTTACATCTTAATTGATCAGAATTTATTAATTGATTTGTTTTGACAAAGCATTTCCATCATTTTTTTAATTTGTGAAGCATTTGATAAATATTATAAATAGAAATAAAGATCTTAAAGATTGCTTATTAGGTAATATGCTTAATACCTTTTTTTAACCATTGGATGCACACACTCTTGCAGGGCTCAAAGCACGTGAAATGGACATTCACAAATCACTTTGAAGCTTTAACTATATTGGCCATAACTATGAGTATTAAATGTCATTAAATTAACCTGTTGCCCATAATGGTTTGTGTTTTTTGTGAGTAAGATTTTTTATAAGTTTTATATTTTTAGCAGGAATAACTAAATGTATAAATATTTAAATAAAATATGAGAGTATGAACACATGTAGAAATTCTTAAAGTTTTACATTTTTAACAAAAATTATTTTCATGAACGGAATGTGTAAATGTGTAGTAAAATATGAGAGAGTGCACATATGTAACTTTTGATTCCCAAAGATTTGATATTCCCTTGATATAATGCTGTTGGAGCAAAGCTCTTTTATGGAAGAGGGTGTTACACAAAGTACATTGATATAATGATTGCACTATTGTCAATGCATCTCTTTACTATGCTAGTTCAGCTTGCTACTAGGGCATAGGAAGACTAGCAGTGCTATGCTCAATCCAGCCCAAGAAAGTGTAAGCAAACTCGCATGCCTTTACCACAGTGCGCCTTTCAAGCAAATAAAAGTAGTTCGTTACTGCACTAGATGTATTATCACAGTGTTTTGCACTTCAAATAATAAAGATGGTAAATAAGCATAGAATTTTAATATTTTAATTTAAACTTATAGTTAACTTCTATTTGTTATCATGGTCATGCAGTCCTTGATATTCCTGCATTGTTTACTGGAGTTAAGCAGCAGTCGTGCCAATTAGTATTGTTTATGTTGCAATCATGGCTGCATGTATAGCAGATCAGGCTAGTGTAATTAAATATAGAAGTGGCAAAATCCTTAATGTGATACAAAATGATGGTTTTTAATGCATTCAGCTTTTTGAGCATTATCATTAAGAATATTATTAAATTAACATCGGAAGCAACTGATGTTTAGAATGCTGCTTCTAATGTAAGGAAGTAATGTAATTTTATTATTAACCCAATTAATTGTACAAATTTATTCTTAACCTAGTTTCTAAAAATAACAATAAAATAAAATATATAGAAAACTAACCTCTTACTACTGAGAGCCAGCATTCCTCCTAATCTAAATGTAAAATTATACATTTATTTAATCTCCAATACTAACTCTATCTTGAGTTGCTTTCATTGGGCCCCAACAAACTCAAACCTTGAGGTTGTCGAGTTGTTGGGTCCTACTTGCAACATATCAAATAAAAACTACTGTAATTTAATACTCATTTTCCTCTTCCTTGCTAATTTTCCTCATCCATTTTGCTCTTACTCTGCCCAAAAAGTTTCCTACTTCTGTTATATTTTTCCTAGATTTTACATTTACTAACTTTTTAGCTTGAATTTCTATTGGTAAATTTAACCTCTCTTCTCTATCCTCCTTATAAGCAACTTCGTTTCTTCACAGTCTAAAACTCTATGCCACTCTTTAACTTTCCGGTGGCATAGTGGGCATTTCTCCAAATCAATTTCTTTTCTCAAACCTTTTAAATTCACCTGTCCTAGCCCATGCAAATCCTGCTTTTGCTGTTGTATCACATATATAACATACTGTTCCCTGCTCCATACTACTTTAATTTCTCTATATAATCTCAGTGAGCTCTTAAAAGTAAAACTTGCTAATAAATTTTGTTTTTCCATGTCCTCTATTCTTGTCCTAATTTCATTCCAGAAACCTATTTGCAGTAATTCTTTAGCTCTCCAAATCTCCCCAAAACCTATCTTCATCAAGGTTTCCTTTATCTTACCTAGCCAAGAATCTTTATGATTAAGTCTTTCCTGCACTATGAAACATTGATGTAAAATGTTCTGATAATCAAAATTTCTAATTCTAATCCAATATTTTAGCACTCGTTCTACAATTTTTCCTTTAATTCCCATTCTCCCTAATTTGGCTTGAGCTACTCCGTTTGGTGATGATCTTGGTAAGCCCAATATTTGTTTACAAAAGATCCTATGGATCATGTCTATATTTACTCACCCTTCTTCCACGTCCCAAATCTCTGCTCCATATATAACATTTTGGCTTCTACTACAGTAATATAAATTCTCTCTAACCATTTTAATTGCATTTCTGGTAATTTATCTATACAAGTTTTGATGGCTTTCATTGCCATTTTTCCTTTAGCTAGTACTATTCTCTTTTGTTCGCTCCACCCACCATTGCTGCTTAATGGTATCCCTAAATAATCAAGTTTTTGAACTACGTCAATTTCTCTTCCATGCCAATACCATTTCTCATATTTCCGTAATTTATTGCCCTTTTCAAATACCTTAATTTTTGTTTTATTTACATTAATTCTTACACTCCATTCTTTGCAAAATTTATCTATCACTTCAATTTTTCTCGCCAATCCCACATTATAGATCCTGCAATTAAATCATCTGCAAATAACAACCAGGTATTTCCTTATTGTTAATTATTGGCACATGTCTGTTCTCTACTTTGATTCCAAAATATTGTCTATGAACAGATTAAATAATACAGGACTCAATTTACAACCTTGTCTTAGACCAATATTATTCGGAATGCTTCTTGTTAATTTATTAGCAATTTTAATACAAAACTGATTGTCCGTATATGTTCTTTGAAGTACTCTTATAAAGGTAGTATTCATCCCTTTTTTGCTCTGTTTAAACCACAGTGCTTCTCTATCATGTCAAAGGCCTTTTCAAAATCTACAAATAACATGTATAATCTCCCTCTCTTGTTGGTTAAATATTTCTTTACCATTGTGTTTATAACAAAAATGTTATCTAGTGTACTCATATTACATCTAAAACCTGCTTGAACCGATAATTTTTTCTATCTTCCGCCCACTTTTGAACCCTTTCTGCCACCCCACCCCCCCCATATATCTTGCCTAAAACAGATAGTAGACTAATTCCCCTGTAATTTGCTGGGTTATTTATTTCCCCCTTATTTTTAAATATCGGTACTGCTATTGACAATCTCCAGCTATTTGGTACCTTTCCTCCTTCAAATACACTGTTTAAAAGTCTAACAATCCTAATCTAGTTTCGTTCCTGCTCAAAGCCTTCCAAAATTCCCCAGGAATTCCATCTATGCCACTCACTTTATTTCTTTTTACTTTCTCTACTACGTATAGTAAGTAGGGGAAGTATTGTATTCCACCCAAAATTTCGATACCGAGATTTCACCGGAAATACATGTTTTGAGACTCACTGAATCCAAAAAAAGCATTTTTGGAAACATGTCCTTGTGTGTGTCTGTCTGTGTGTCTGTGAACAGCATAACTCAAAAACGAAGAGTCAAATAAACACCAAACTTGGTATTTAAATTCAGTATCTTTCAGAGATGCGACACGAAGGTTTTCAAGAAAATCCCCCCACCCCAGACTACCCTTTACATGGAACATTTTTCGAAAATTTTAATTTTCTCAAAAACGGCTCTAACGATTTTGATTAAAATATCATATGTTTAAGATATTGTCATGACAAATAAAATGTATATCTCGAATTTTCTGGGAATGTCTCCAAAAGTGTTCTTCATTATGAACGACTTTTTCATAACTGGTAAACCATAAGAGATAGACAAAATTTTACTACGTGAAAAATGTAGATCGCGTTAAAATACACAATTTATGTCATATACATTTCTTTTGTTGAGTGAACCGTTTGCGAGATATTGCTTGTTATTCCCTTAAATTTTCCAATACTTATACTTTTTCTCAAATTCGTTATTCATTTTTTTTATGTCCTGGACATGCAAAGAGAATGGAATGCGTCACATAGCAACCAGCGTTAAAATATTTGACTATCGCTTAAAAGCTACCATATTCCCCTTGCATCTACAAGAAAATTAGCAATAAGATTGACATCTCGATTAACATGAAGCATATGGAGAATAAGCGTTTGTAAAAACAGTTTGTACAAGAGTAGAGAAAGTCATGTGAGTGTAACACATCAGATTTTTAATCTATTTATTTGTTCTCTTACTTCATTTCTGTCGATCTAATTGCTCAATAATCATATACTTTCTATTTCTCTAATTTTTGGGCACTCCTCTTGTTCTGCTCCCAAAAGATTTCCAAAATATCTGCACCAGGTTTCAGAACTAATATTTTCTAACTCTGGCCTTATAAGTTCTTTTTATTAATGTCCAAATTGTTTTTGTGTTATTTACTCTTGTTGCCTCATAAATTTCCTGGCTCATTTTTTACCCCCCCCCCCCATTCCTTCTTCTTAACTCCCATAAGAAATTTGTATCCCCATCTTTCAATCATGAAGTTCTCTTTTTCCTGATCATCCCGTTTTCCTCCATTTCTTTAATTCCCTTAATACTCTGTTTCGCCATCCTACATTCATCATAACACCCTCTCCTTATATATATTTCCTTTTTCCCCTCTCATTTTGGATCCTGCCTGTTTCACTAAATCCTCTAGATTTACAACTGCATCCTCAGTTTTATTTTCTTTAAGCATTTCCTCTATACCTATTAGCTTTAACATGTTTGATTGCTTTTTCAGCTCTCCCAAAAAGCTTTCTGCTTCCATATCTCTCTATTTATAATTTTGAATTTTAATTCCTTGTTTTAAATAATTGACATTTACTTTTTCCACGATTGGACCTCTAAATACAGCTCTTATTGGAAAATGGTTACTAGAGGTAACTATATTCAACACCTCAAAATCCATGCAATATTCATCTAATTCTAACGAATATAAAATATAATCTATCACACACTGCCCATTTCTGTTCATAAATGTAAACTTGCCTGCGTCATCTTTTCCTTTAACTCCATTGCACAATACCAAATTACTATCTTCACAAAACTCAATTAATTTCTTTCCCTCATTATTAATACATTTATCTTTGCTCCTTCTTCTATCCCTCTCTTGCTATCCCAGTAAGTACTCCTTCAAGATCTATTAACTGTATTTGACTTTCCCCCACTCTTGCATTGAAATCCCCCATTATTATAAAACCTTTGTATACCTCCCTCATTGATATTTCCTCCAAATTTTGTCTTGTTAAATAAATGTGGTTCATAAAATTCTGAGGAACTTGGCGGGTTATATATTACTGCAACACATATACTTTCTTTTTCCAAAAACCACAGTACCGATTCTTCACATAAATCTTCAGATACTCTCACTTTAATTTTAAGGCTTTTTCTCACTAATAAAGCTAAGCCTCCTGATCCTCTCTCCTTATCTTTCCTTTTAATACCACATTTCCCATAAAAATCAAAATCACTCACATCCACATTATTATTTCTTAACCAAGTTTCCACCTCACCTATCACATCCGCTAAATTTAAAATTTGAGATATTCCTCCACGCTTCACTTTATCCCACCACCCTTAGATATTCCAGAATATAACCCCCAATTCCTTCTCCTATACAGAACCTTTTCTCTCGAATCTAAATTCCTGTAGTTTAACCCTACTCCTAGTCATCCTTTCCATTTCTGCCTTCTGCCCCCGCATAATCTTCCACTAGCATAATGCTCCCTCCAGGTGACAAAATAATACTGAGACTGAATTCTCTCCACACGTCCAGTCCCGCAGTTGCTCCCAAGGCCAATCTGCGCATGTCCTCTATCAGCTGTTTCTCCAGTATAATCTGTTTGCTCGGTGACGTATGCCTTCCGCTTCCCCTCCTCTCCTCCACTATTCTCTTCCTCGTGACATTTCATTTAATCTAGCTGTCTCCGAATCCAATATTTCTACTCGTGTTCGTTGACCCTATTCCGATACATACCTCATGTTTTGCTGACGCATATCCTGCTTCCTTCCATTTATACACAAATCCAGTCCTCTAAAAAAAGCTTTCTCTCCTTTAGTCCTTGCATTCTTCGTTTCTTGAAGTAAAATGTTTATTTCTCTCTCTTTTTTCCCAAAATCCTGTTCTATAAATATTCTTGTTCCTTTTAGCTTTTTGGCATTTGATAAAATTGCCCATTTTATTTTCATTGAAGCACATCTGACAATTATCGGTCTTGGATTTTGTTCTTTTTTTCCCAACTCTAAAAAATCTGTCATTTTCCATCCTCCAAGTTTTAATTCCAGTTTATCTTGTAAGATTCTTTCAATTTGATCCCAAACTCGTATCTCTCTCGATTCTTTGGCTCCAAAAATTATCATGTTCATTTTCCTTCTTCTGTCTTCGGTTTTTTCCAAGTATAAAATTTTTCTCTTGCATTCAGCTAATTCCTTATTCACTTCTTCAAATTTTCCCCACATTTTTCAGCTCCTCAAATTTTCCATCTTATCTTCTCATCAATTTTCTTCTCCATTCCTTTTATATTTTTTATATCTTCTGCAATTCCTTTAAGCATACTCTTAATATCTTGTTCCATCTCCAGACCCGGATTTTTCTCTATTTCACCAATTACTAGCAATACCAGTATGACAAACATGAACCATGACATTATCGTGTGTCGATTTTTTAAATTTCCGTTTGTCTATAAATCCTGTAGCCATTAAATGTTCCAATTCTAACTCTTACACCTCAATTTGGATTCCCATTCTTTCCTTTGCACAAGCGCGCATTTAACACGTCCAACTCTGCCTTTCGTCAGCAACTCGGGAAGTAAGTGAAGGAAGCAAGAACTGTGAAAACCCGATAAAGAAAAGGAATCAACTTGCAGTGTTTTAAGCAAAGTGAACTACTTTATGAAAAGTTACACGTGCTTCAAGGTTCATAGCTTTCTCTTAAACAAAATGAGCCCCCTACCATAGACAAGGTGCTTTCTGCAGTAAACAGTAATAAAATATATTTCATAACATTTTTTCATCCATTCTTGAATTAATACATTTAGTTTATAAAGTACAGCAGCACATATTTCTTTAATAGTGATAGCACATGGTTAATACAAAATTGGGAGGTAACAGTGGCAGTTGCTTGAGCTCCTGAAAGTAAACAGCTAGGGGGAAGAGAGGAAGCTCCTCCATGTGTTCACAAGATGCCAAATGCAGACTGATACTATGTGCATTCTTTGAGGACCTATTCTCGTGCTGGAAAGGCTACAGAGAGGCATTCTATTGCTGGGGAAGGGAATTCCGGTCTGTTACGTTCATACAATTTTCTCTACCCACTATTGTTACAAAAACCTTATTTTATCTACTTCAAGCTAATTAAGATAAACATTTGCATAAATAGTTTCATTACACTTTGTTATAGCTACAGTTATAGCTACTGACAGTCAAATGTTTAACCCCTTCGGGATATGGACGTTATATGACGTCCATGTTAAAATGCAGGAGAAAGGATATGGACGTCAATAGATGTCCTGTGTATACATGCATTTAATACTTATTTAAGCCTAATTGTTATAATTTTTCTCTTTTATAATAAATTTAAATAAATTCTATAAGATATCAAGGCTTAACTTTAAAGGTTTCTTCTTGTATGGTATACCTCAAAACATGGATAAACACACAAGGGCACATCACATTCACGGCAAATCATATTGGTTTCCTTGCGACACACCAGACACTTTTGAAATGGACGCGACTTTTTTGCGGTGGATGGTATCCTTTTAGGAAAATGTTTTCCTTCAAGTCTGAGGGGTGCAGGGGTTGTGGATTTCTTACCCCCAGTATGATGAGGCCTCTGAATATTATACTGCTCAATTAGGCTACAAACTATTGATATGCGGAAGTCTAGGTATGTCATTGTCTTGTGTGGGTTTAGAGCTCTCCAAATTACCAAACAATTGTATGGTTATATCCAACTGGTGCAAAAATACTTTTTTATACCGCTTAACTGTTTTTCGTAAAGAGGGATATGCTTGCAATACCTGATCTACTAGATCCACATCCCCCATATGCATATTGTATTCCTGAATAACATCAGGCTTGAAAATTGACATTTTGGTGTGAGAATCTATTTTTCCAGTGTCAATCATCAAAATCTTAGAGCTGCAATTGGATAATGCCGTAACTACCCTCCTGTCTTGCCAAGCAATGTAGGTCAAAGGTGGGAGCTGACACACTTACATTTCTCCTCTCCTTAGAGCCTTTGTATTCATGTCCTTTGGCAAGCCAATACGATTGGAACGTACTGTTCTAATTGCATTTGTTTTTCTTTTGTATAAGGCCATGTATAATTTTGGGGAGCTGTACCAATTATCTAAATATACAGTCCTACCCTGATCAAGTAGAGGTTCCATCAGGTGCATTACTATAGAGCCAGATAACCCCAAATCTTTGTCTCCAGTATTATCAGTCCCTTGACCAGTGTGTATGCAACTATTATAAAGATATCCCGTTTTACTTTCACAAAGATCAAAACTCTCTATGCCAAATCTGGCCCTCTTTGTTTTGATGTATTGCTTCCAACCTAAGTGGCCCTTCCAAAGCATCAAGCTTTCATCAACAGTGACTTTTTCACTAGGCACGTAATTTTCTTTAAATTTTGAAATAATATAATCAAAACCCGGCCTGATTTTGTGTAGCTTATTTACATTTTCTGTGCATGTGAAATGTAGGAACCGCAAAATGGAAGTAAACCTGTTGTTTGACATGCATTTCCCAAAAAATGGAGTAGCTAGCATGTCATCTGTAGACCAGTACATTGGTAATGTAGGTTTACGAATAACGCCCATGAGCGTAATTAGACCAAGTAGTCTGTAAATCTCATTCAGTGTTACTTCTGTCCACTTCTGGATCCTACTCTTAGGGCCTAAATTGCCTTTAGAGGTCAGGTCTTCCTTCACCTTACTCGCATATATTGTTTCCGTAACAATGAGAGACACTAAGTCAGCAGTAAAAAAATGTTTTGAAAATGTCAATTGGTTGGCTGTCAGAAGTCAGTTGAGCCTGGGGTTGTACACCAGAGGCTGTGTTCGTGAAGATATGTCTATTTGTGTTGGAGTTATTTTGACCACTCCACAATATTGATTCTTCACGAACACCTGAAGGAAGAGTGTCATTTTCTTCCTCACTGTTACCTATATCCTCAATACCCCCTTCAAAATCTGAAAACCCGTCGTCTATATCCAAATCACTATCACACAGCAAAAAGTCCTCCACATTTTCTGAAGTAATTTCAGAAGCCCGTACACTTCCTAGGCGAACTAATTGATTTGCTACATTGCTAGTTGAAGCCATGGTTAGCAGTGAGATATAACCATTTCAAATGTGCTTTTCAGTACAGAACACGAAAGCTTTCCAGACTGAATGAAAATATCACTGTATTCATTTACCCTACACTTTGGTTGTGTAATATTCTAAGATGTAGGCACATACAAATGCTGACAGACAGGTTTGCTTTGTAGCTGGCATATTTCAATACACAGAAGTACATTATCGCGTTGTAATGTAAACGAAAGCATGAAACCTTGAACCGGAGAATACATCGCTGAGGCAGCTATGTCGTTCATACGCACAAACAAGAAGCTGACTCACAAATTAGGTGCGTTTGACGCACAAATGGCTTTTGCTACAAGAAACAAAGTAGTGATATTTCAACGTTTTTTAAAATAGTTTACACTTTGTTGATACCGTAGATGTATACTACCTTTAATGAGCTTTAAACCAGTTTTTGTTTCATTAAGATAACTTCATAAATACGAAAGATATGAATGTGTATTTATGCAGCATTTTTACTCCATTTAACAATTTAAATGTCTTGCACTGTTTATTGGGTATCCATTCCCAGCCCGTGCAGCGTTTAAATGGCCATTGCTGAAGCGGTTAAATACTGGTGGCTGTATATGCTGGCCTTGAAATTTCCTGCTTTTTCCATGAGATTGTGAGAAACAACTGAAGTTTTGCAGTACTGCAAAATATGAAATAACAAATTATTGAAAAATTCAATGCAATAACAATGGATATTTTGGACATGGCTGTTGCCACGGTAAAGTTATTTGAAATAAATTGTGTAGTTTAAAGAGACCTATATTTTTACTTTCTCTACTAACTTATAAGAAGTAGAAGCACTCATTCTACCACAAGTTTGACCCAAGATTTCACTGGAAATGCACATTTTGAGGCTCCCTGAATCCAACTGAAAGCATTTTTAGAACAGAATAGGTCCCTGTGTATCTCTTTGAACAGGATATCTCGAAAACAAAAAGTTGTTTGAATATCAAATTTGGACACTAATAACTGGAAATGTTTTGAACAGTAAGTTTAACTTGAAAGTAATTGAGCATCAGTTAGGTTTACACTATACCTCACTTGTTGAAAATTGGACATGTTTCAGGAATCTTCATTACCATCTTCAGCTTACAATCGACTAGTTGGTGTATTTGTGTCATCTTGAGTTCTCTTGATGGTGGTGGCGGTAGTGGTATGAACTTGCTGAGCTGGTCCAATGGCGGAAGATTGAAGTTCATAATTTGCTCCTTGTTTTTTATAATATGGATGTTTTCCCTTACTGAGAGCTCAGTCTGGTAACTTGCTGCTCTAAGAAGGTTGGCTATTCCAAAAATGTGCTGCTCCAGCTGCTTTTTCAGTTTTTCTGCATTTAGGACAATGGATTTGTTCCTTTAGTCTGGTTTTCAAGTTTATTTTTGTTTTATCTATGTATACTTGATAAGTGTCTGCAATTTTGATATATAACTGATCTTTCATTTTGGGGGATTCTGTCTTTTAAAGATGTGTAAAGTGAGTTATGTATGCTGCATTTGTTTTGAGATGCCAGAACGATGTGTTTTCTGAATATTTTCTTAAATTTGTCATCTGCTCAAGGGTGGTATGTGAATTTCGTATTGGAGAATTTCTTTTTGGAGTTTTAATGTGGTAGTCTCCCTGATGGTTTTGAGTTTTTTATATTTGTTGATCTTGTGTTGGAGTGTTAGGACTGAAACCTTTGACTGATACTATATGGAGTATATGTAGATATTCCTTGTTATATTCCTTTTGCGGAGGGGAGTTTTGAGCAGTCTGTGTAAAACTAGTGAAAACTGCAAGTTGATGGTATTTTGGGTTGAAACTGTTATTCTTTGTGGTCATATGTATGCGAGGATTTCATATAAATTCCAGAAGTAAGTTCCTGGTTCTGCCTGATGATTTTAAGGTCCAAGAAAGGTAAGCAGCCATCTTTTTCAATCTATTATGAAGTGTATTGATCTGAATTAATTTTTAGAAGCTTTGTAACAGAAGGCAAGATTCAGCACCTAAGCATTAAGAGTCAAATTTGGATATGTTTGCTTCACTTACCCTGTAATTTATAATGTATAATTGTTTCAGAAGCTCTCACTTCCATCATCAGCTGTAGGTTGACGGATATTGATCTATCTTGAATATTGGGCAGCTTCAATGCATCATTCAGTAATTTATTTGGTACTAATATATAACAGTAAATATTTGTGACAAATCTTCACTTATCTTGATAAACATTAATTCAAATGCAGAACATGTTTCGAAATCCAATTGGTTTCATCAGCAGCTTAATTTTTCAACTCATTGTTTATTTACATTGTTACAATTACTGACACTAGGTGACATTGTTAGCTCTGGTGTTGCCATCTACTGGAAGTAAAACCAATTTAACAGAATTGGCAGTATTTCAAAATTCATTATGCGATATTCATTCTTTAAAATAAATATTTTCTCCCACACCATTAAATCTATGGGGCCATTTAAGCATTTTAATAATTTAACTTTAGGGTTTATTCATGATTAAATGACCAAAAAATGCTCTGCTACAGCTGATATATCAGCTTTTTTGTATTTAATATTCCCGAAATGTTCTTAAACTCTGGTTTCCAAAGGACGTTTAGTTTCTCCAATATAAACCTGGTCACAATCCAAACAGTTTAATTAATAAATACCAGACTACTTATTTTTAGAGAAACCTAGTAAATTAGTTATTGTATTTATTTTGAGGAACTAAAGTTATACCATGTTCCTTAAAAAAAGTTTGTGATTTCCCTGCTGCCCCTCCCCCACAAGGATGATGTACATTTTTTTTAATAGTAGAAACACTTAACAGCTTTCTGAAATTTAAACTTCCAAATCTTTTTATTTATAGAATCACTATTAAAATCATTAATTAAAGCAGTGTTGATAATGTCGTTATATTCTTCTATTAAAATCATCCTTATTAAAGGAATATTTATCAACCTATTAAAAATGGCAAATTTATATGGAAAAGGGTAAAAACTTACATTTTTATGTAATTATCAGTATGACTTGATTTTCTATAAATACCAAAATTCAATTTGTTATTTTTAATTATTTTTAAATCCAAGAAAGAGAGGTAACCATTATTTTCAATTTCTAATGTGAAGGATTTCGAAACATGACCTGCTTTTGAATTAATGTTTATCAAGATAAGTGAAGATTTGTCACAAATATTTGTTGTATTATATATTTGTATTTACTTCACTGTCAATAGGTTCATTTATACGTTTTATCCTTTGGTACTTTTGCAAATATGTCATCTACATACCTGTGCCAAGTTTTAAAGATTAATGGGAAGGCTCTCATGACATGCTTTTTTAAATAGCTTATGTACAGGTCAGAATCAATAAAAAAATAATAATTAATAAAAGAAGAAAAGCTGGTGGTCCTGTGTCATAGATTTATAGCACGTAAAAGAACCTCCAGCTTGATACAGGCCTCTGAGAAAAATTTCCAATCTTTCATGTCCAATATAAAATGTCAGGCTAAGGACTATAGTGGTTAAAGAGTCCATAAATAAAGCTCAATTCAATTTACAACAAAAAAAACCCACAAAAATTTTTTATTTGCAGATGATGCAAGCATCTTTATTTTAGGTCAGAATGAGATGAACTTGAAAACATATAAACAATTAATTTTGAAGATTGAGAAACTAGTAACAGTGATGTGTCATAATTTAAAATGGAGAGAGTTGAAATCTCTCTATTTTAAAATATAAACATTGCTTGAAACAAATAAATAATTGGTTTCATGTTATTAAGCTGGCCATAAAGACAATAGTCAGATCGTAGTATTCCACCATTAAATAAGACTGACTACCCAAAAATTGAACTAGATGGTAATGTAATTAAGTACAGAACAAAATTTCTAGGTGTTTGGGCAAAAATCTAAATTGGAAAATGTATATTGAATCTTATTGAAGAATCTAAGTAAAATATGCTATCAAATTTCTGTCCTAGAGCACAGCGTAAATGTAAATACCCTAAAAATAATATATTTTTCAAAATTTCGCTCACTCTTAACACGTACGGAATAACATTGGAAAATGTTAGTGGCATGATTAAAATATTCAGAAGGCAAAAAAGGGTAATTAGAAGAATGATGAGTTTTAAAAAACTATCAGCTGTAAAGAATGGTATAAAAAGCTTAAAATACTGCTACTGCCTTGTATATACATATGAAATTACTATTCAAATACAAACAAACATACAACATTTTAATAAAAGCTCTGAAATTCATAATCATAATACCAGGCAAAGACCACATTTGCATTTTATCTTTATAGAAAAAGTTATGAGCTCAGCTTCAAGTACAATGGTATTCAAATGTGTGACAAACTTCCCTTGGAAATAAAATATATCACATCATTAAGGAGACTAGAGTACTTAAATGCTAAAAATATGTGTATTATTTATTATTAAAAAATTGTGTGTATGTATGTATGAGTGAGAGAGTAGACTGTATATAGTAGAAAAGAGGATTAATCCAAAATTAAGTTTATTATGTATAATTATATCGACGTGTCTAATATGTACTGATGTAATCAGACAAGAAATTAATTGAACCAGTTCCATGATGTTGCTCAGCAATTTCAGAACCGTTCAACAGTAGTTTTCAAAAACATCTCAAGTCCAGAGACCAAGAGATTCAGAAAAATGAGAAAATAATAAAAAAAAATAGTTGTACAAGTGAGAATTATTTAGCCTTACGTTGCTGAATATTCCTATGTGATAAATTAATAAACCTCATCTATGACTTGAGTAGACTGGGTGGTATATTTTCAAACTTGTACAGTTATCTTTAACTGAATCTTTTGCCCTGTTGAATGAACCTGGTTTATGCATTATAGTGTATTATTAACGACAGAATGAAAACCCGAATATATGTACCTCAGTCAATTTAAAACTGGCTGGGGTCAGAGACAGAGCTCAAATAAGGTACTTCCATGAGCACTTGGGACAGCTAGTCTTTGTTCACAAGACTGCACATATTCTTGTAGTAGTTATAATGGGGAACATAACTATAATCACAAGTCTTCCAAGAAAATAATTCATATACAAGATTTCAGCACTGAATATTTATAACCAAAAACACTTCATTGATTTAAGCGAAGTATGACTGAAGCTCATTGCAATGCCATTCGTACTGCAGGACACTCAGCTTAAATGTAGAGTTAGGTTACTGTTCCTGAGGTTACAAATTCAAATCTCCGTGGAGCAACTCAATTTCTTTTTTCCCTTTCATTTTAAATTTGTGAGTAAATATATAGCAGGCTGTCTTCGTTTCTTATGCGTGGCATTTATTTAGTGGTCCATCAAGCTGGTAAATGCCAACCATGACAATTTATCAGTTGGGAGGAGGTTTCATACTTAGTTAATTTAATTTTATAACCTCGAGTTTCACAATTATTGTAATTATATTTGTAAGTAAAATGAAGTAACTCTGAAAATATTATTTAACTATATTAACGAGTTGTACAAAATAACAATCCATTATGGCGAATCAAACTCAAATTCCAAGCATAGAAGTTAAGTAGCTCAACCATTGTTCCATGCCAAGTATGGTTTGGAGGTAGCCCAAATTAGTGCCATGTGGCTTGTATTAAAGTGTTAGCCAAAGCAGCACACAAAAGTTGACGGTTATGAACTGTGTGCTCGCTCAAAGTGACTGAAAAAATTTAATTGTTCTCTTTTAATTTGGCCAAATGTACATAAAATAAAACTGTATCAAGAATGGTTTCAGTAGTTCTCAATTTTGGATAAATAACACAAGGCAACAAATTTTAACTCCCTTTATGTATCCGAGATGAAAATTTGTGACACTGAATCTGAAAATAAAACTTGGAATTTCCTTATTGGATCACAGATTTTAGTTAATTAGTACTTTAGTTGGCGTTTAGATTGAAATTAACTGTGTATTTATTTTAAGTATGAGTAAAATTTTTAAATAAGTCTGATATTGGAAAATTGTTCTCTGAATTGTTAGCAATAAACTCAATTCAAGACCAAATATTTTAAGGACATATGGGTATACTAGATGCTAGAAAATTACCATACTTTAAAACCATGTTTTTACTGCTGCACACCACTTTTTTTTTTTTTAAGTATTCCAAGTTAGTTAATATGTCCTGTCAATCTTCAGTGTCTGCAGAGTTGCACTCTATCACAAAGTGCATTTTCAGGTTTTCCATCATCGATCTACGGCTGTTGCTGAAGGTAGTTTTGTACCTGAAAAAGCTCCTCTCATAGGAGCGTATTTGAAGGCGGTGAGGTCACTGCAGGCCAGCTTTGGTTCAATGTCTTCAAATGTTGTGGCATATCCAGAAAGACTCACTAATATCCAGTATTCCGCTGGATTGCAATTGCAATTTGTTCACGCTGTGCAACAATATCTTATGTCGGCGAACTGTGTTACGCTGCTTGTTTACTACAAATATTTTCATGTTTTTATTCTTGTGTCCTTAAACATGACAAAAATATGCATTTTTGGCAAAAGTTGGCCGAAACATGACCTGTTATGGCAAAAGTTGGCCAAAATATGACCTATTATTAAAAAGGGTGTAAATATGACTTTATATGCACAATAAAAACACATTCTTCTACATTACAATACCTGGATTCGTGCATAGATTGTTGTAAAATTCACCCTAAAATTCAGGAAAAAAATATGACTAGTTATTAAAATCTGATCCCTACTCATTAATACTTTACTCTTTCTGCTGATTATACAAGTGTTTTAAGTTCTGCTAAAGACAAACGAGCACTTAAGCTAACAGCAATGTGGCAAAAGATTACATAGTTGGTTTAAAGAAAATAAATTTATATTTAACAAAAACAAGTGTTGCTGTGGGATTTCATCACCAAGTTAACAAAAATGCAAGTTTTCCCGATGTTCTTTTAGAAAATGAATTAGTAACTTTTATCAGATAAAATTAAATTTCCTGGAGTTTGGGTTGATAGTAGCCTTGTCTGAGGAATGCATATTGGTTTTAGCCAAGAAATTGTGGCAAATATGTTTTGCATTATATACCCTAAGATCTTCAATATATCTTGACGTACTGAAAATAGCCTACTTTGCATACTTCCATTCACATTTATCTTATGGTATAACATTTTGGGGAAAGTCAAACCATAATAATAGAATTTGTATAACGTAAGAGGGGGCAACCAGATAATGCTAAATCTTTGCAGTGGCACAAGCTGTAGACCTTATTTCAAATTATTAAACATTTTAACAGTTCCATCAATTTATTATATGAAATGCTGGTAAAAGCAGTTAAATAGTTTTAATATAAATGCAGACATTCATGATCAGACTACTAGAAGTACATTTCAGTTGCACATTACAGAGCATAAAAGAACTTTAATGCAAGGTGGTTTTATTTTATTCGGTAGACAAATATTTTAAAAGGATATAGTTCTATTGTGTAATATGTACTGCGTTTGTATTTGTCAATATTTATGTTTTGGTTATTTCATTTGTCCCAACGCATTAGGTAGGAGAGAGAATTTTTTTGTCTATTCATTATTTGTATATGTAACTTTGTTTGTGTTCTTACTTATTGTATATAACACTTGTTTAAATTTGACAAAGCCGATGTTTCTGTATTAGAAATCCTGGTGAATAAAGTCATATGAAAATGTTATGTCCTAATAGTAGCTTGGTATACAAGGTACCTTGTGTCTCACTTAAAGATGTCGTCCTCCGTGGACTAGTGGTACCGTGCTAGCCTCTGGTTCCCAAGGTCGCGGCTTCAAACCCGGCGGAGGGCGATGGATTTTTTCGGGCGTAAAAATCGTTAGCACGGCTTCCTTCGGAAGGGAAGTAAAGCCGGTGGTCCCGTGTCGTAGATTTACGGCACGTAAAAGAACCTCAAGCCTGATAAAGAGGCCTCTGAGCAAAATTACAGGTGTTTCACGCCCAATATAGAATGGGACGCTAAGAACCATAGTAGCTAAAGAGCGTCCATAAATAAAACTCAATTTTTTTTTTCACTTAAAGAAAAACAAAGTTGCTTATTCAGTTTTGTGGGATGGGGGGAATGTTGCATATCAAAATCTTTTAAGCTTAATTTTTCCAATAAATATTTTTATTTACGAAATTTCAAGCGCCCACTTCCACAGAGTGGTTAGTGCATCTGCCTCCCTTTCAAGAGATTTGGAGTTTATAATCTTGTTTGGGGTGAGTTATCTGATGCAATATCATGCAAGATTTTTTTTTTTTCAGGTTTTCCTTTATCAGAAATTCTATTTATTTACTCCCTTTCAACAGTAGTTAAGTCCCAATTACAAAAATATAAAGATAACATACATTCATATATACAATATATAAACACACAGGCATCTACAGGTACTAAACTATGAATAATTAGACAAGAGCTTTATAAAGCTTTTACACAAAAACTGGGGGAAAAATCCAAGTGGGCGAGTTTAATGAACATTTTATTGTATGTAAGAGATTCTTAATAATACTGAATTCTTAAAAGCCACCGACTTTGGAATTAGATACACAAATCTAATGAATAGATACTCATAATGCAGATTTATGTTAAAATTCAGGTACTGAACAAATGTTGGATTACCTGCTAGACTGTTTATTAATTTATATAATAAAGATTGTTGTGCAGTGTTTCTTCCGATACTCAGCTTAATTAATTTAAATTTAGTCAGTAAACCCTCATAATGAATGTCCAGGTAGAATGCTGGAATATTGGTAACTTTAAATACAAATATCTAAGAAATTACTTCTGGACTTCCTCTATTCTATTTAAATGGATTGACTTCACATATACATTATAAAGTGAAATTAAAGTTTGACAGCTAACGAAGTCTTTTGAATTTCTAAATGTAAACAAGATTTTTAAATGATGTTTCACAGTTTATGTGGTCATTAAATGTCCAATTCTTGCTTGGATTCTAAGGTCAGAAAGAAATTGTGTATGAGGTAAATATGTTTCATTCATTGTGTAAACTGGCTTGCATTCCTTCTGGATATGCACATTGCATAGCACTTGCTAATATTGAAGAGCAAGTGGTTCTTTACAACTATTATATACCATTAATATCCTATTTATTATATCCTATGTACTATTAAAAATCAATGTTGAGTAACTGTCAGGCTCATTTGAGGATTGGATTTTATTCAACATGACATGACCCACCCAATGGAAAATACAAGAAAGAAAATTAATATGATATATACTTAAGGATTATACCAATTTTTTGTTAACTGAGGGACTCGAATCTTTCCAGTTATCATTGGAAACAATGCAGTTCTGAATGCCTATAAGGTGTAAGGTTCATGCCAAGAGGAGCAGAATGTTCTATTCCTCTTGATTCTTGTCTTTCATGGTACTGACCTGTGTTCAAACCTGTTTTAGGTCAAGCTATTTGGCAGAAGTGTTTCAAGGCATTTTCTCAGGATGAATATAAGGTAGCTTTAATGCTTTACATCCTTGAGGCCACTTGGGCATTCATTTCATATTTTCATTCATCTGATATGATCCCTTTGTTTAGGATATTTATAATAAAGAAGAAAGTAATAAAGCAGAAGATTGATGCTAAGTTGAAGAAAACTATTACATTAGCAAATAACCTTTTGCACACTAAGTAACTGCTCTCTGTGGTTTATAAAAATAACTTACCTGAGTATTAACATGCACATTTAATCAATTGCATTTAATTGTTACAGTATGCCAGAAAAATGAGCATTCTTGTTACTATTTGAGACATGATTTCAACATATGACTCGAAAGATCTAAGACATTTTTTCTCATTTGCTAATTCTGGCATTTGGAAACAGCAGTGATTGCTTGAGATGGAAAATGACTGCTCCTGTATTGAAGTCTTTCAGAGGAGAGAAGTCTTGTGAACCTCTCAAACAGCCAAATGGATGAGTTAGGAAGGCAGGTTTCCTTACACAGCAAATTGTACTGATGCACTGTATTGTTTTCAAGAATTACTTCTGTAACTCATTGTAATTTGTTTCTCTATTTGTGAATTGATAATTATAACTTTTGCAGTTAAGCGTACTAGTTACAGAAAACATGAATGGCTTGGTTCTGGTAATAGTAACCTCTTGGAGTAATGTTTCACATTTCAATTACAGATAATTATTGATGTGTTTATTGTCTAAATCATCTTACAATATACTTTTGTTTTTACAACAAAAATGTTAGAAATTAACACTTCATTCACCTTGCACAAAAGCCATTCATGTTTTGGATGCCTTTTTTCAAGTGCTGGGTCTGCTAAATTACTCTATATACTAAACTATACAGTAAGTTTTCTAATTTTTTCTCCATATTCAAAATCAACATTTTTCTATAAAAAAAACAAATTTTTATATTTCCTTGGTTTATATAAAAAAATGGTTACTTTCATGTGCCATTTTTATTGATTACATTGCCTACCACCCACTTATTATAAGGTAGAGAAGTATTGCATGCCATCCAAAAATTCTATATATAGATTCACCAGAAATACATGTTTTGAGATTCCCTGAATTAAAAAAAAAAAAAAAAAAAGCATTTTTAGACATGTTTATTGGGGGGTGTGAATAAAAAAAGAAAAAAAAATCTGATGTGTTACACTCGCATGGCTTTCTCTACTCTTGTACAAACTATTTTTACAAACGCTTATTCTCCATCTACTTCATGTTAATCAAGATAAACATTTGCAGAGTCTATCTTATTGCTAATTTTCTTGTAGATGTAAGGGGAATATATATTTACAAGGGCAATTTGGAAATACAGTAGCCTTTATAACATACGTATCTCTTAATAGCTGGTTGCTAGGTGCAGCACCATTCCCTTTCCCACAGATTAATACTCTTTGCATATACAAGACAAAAAAATGAATAACGAATTCCCATTTGAGAAAATATTACCAGCTATGCAAAAATCGTTCACAATGAAGAATACTTTTGGAGACATTCCCAGGAAATTCAAGATATACATTTTATTTGTCATAAAAATATCTTAAACATATGATATTTTAATCAAAATCGTTAGAGCCGTTTTTGAGAAAATTAATCTTTTCGAAAAATCTTCCATGTAAAGGGTAATCTGGGGTGGGGGGAATTTCTTGAAAACCTTCGTGTCGCATCCTTGGAAGATACTGAACCTAAATACCAAGTTTGGTGTTTATCCGACTGTTCGTTTCTAAGTTATGCTGTTCACAAACTCACACACACACTCAGACACACACATACGCGGACATATTTCCAAAAATGCTTGTTTTGGATTCAGGGGGCCTCAAAACATATATTTCTGGTGAAATCTCGGTATCGAATTTTTGGGTGGAATACAATACTTCCCCTACTTACTATACGTAGTAGAGAAAGTAAAAATGATAAACACCAAATGGCAATTTAAGCTCAACATCTTCCAAGGATGCGACAAACATTCAAAATTCAAAACATTCAAACAGACATTCATGTACAGAGAAGCAATACCAGTGCTCATAAAAACGGTGTTATAAACTTAGGAATAATATTTTTTAATAAATTGGCACTACCTAACAAAACCATGTGCAAAATGTCAGTATTGGTATACTTGCTTCACCATTGCTTCTACTCAGTTAATGAATTCCTGGGAACTTGTTATTAATCTTTATTACTAAATTCTGTATACAATTTTCATACTTTTGTTATATTTCTAAGTACAATATCATAATACAGTTGTCAGTAAGAGATAACTCTTACTAGCTCATTTATATATTTCAATTGTTTTATAATTGTGCCCTTTAATGTAAGGCTTTTAAATACAACTGAAATTTTGTAAATAATTTTGCTGACTTGTCCTATGTCATAGTACCTATGTATGATTTACAGGATGAATAAATTGCCTGCCTGTCTGTCCATCCACCGACCTATCATAGCCTAATGGTTAGACCACTCACTTCTCACCAAGGCATCCTAGGTTCAATCTCAAGTACCTGTATGTGGGATTTGTGGTGGATAACGTTGCATCTAGGCAGGTTTTCTTCAGGTTCTCCAGTTTTCCCAGCTGTTTCATTTCACCTGTGCTCCATCACCTTTCCTATCATTTTATTTCATCTACACCTATCACCCACTTCTTCGCTCTCATCCCGGGCATGAGGTTGATCACCCACCCTGGTCTCTCTTTGATCTGTAGGCCCTCTGCTCCACCCCCTGCATCAGGCATCTGCCCTGGACATTGTTGTACATCCTGGGGAGTGGGGTTAAGGAGGGTAGGCTCTGGCCCAGTTGGGCCGTTCCCGCCTTGTAGTTAGTAGACCATCAAAGAGAATGAGTAGTATCCAGTAACATATATGCCATTCTTCAAGCGAGTGTCTTAGAATTGCCATACAGCCAAAAGGAAATGCTTATACAATGTATATGAAGGAAAGAGCAGAAGCCGCAATAAGCATATTAACCTGTATAAACTATAACCCTTCTGCAGTTGTGGTTGACACCAATGGTCATGGAAAAGCACCTCTTCAGAGAGAGACTGAAGATTTTAAAGGGGTCTATAAAGAGGGCACTGCTTATCCATATACTTGTTATAGTGTAGAAGCGCATGCATCAGCTATTATGACCATTTGCTAAAGCATATGTTGGGTGCAGAAAATTGTGTAGTAGAAAGGTAGTAAACAATTAGCATTTTGATAAGAACAAGATGTCGCAGATGCAATTTAACAGGGGTGCTGTATTAACATAATTGAAATCTGACTGCCTTTATGAAACATCTTCATTTGTCTGTCAAAATGAAATGTAATTCACACAAGTGAGTATGCACTGTCTCAATGAGTAGTATTACATGCACATACTTCACTGTACTGAATAAGGTATTTGGTATTACAGTACCATCCAGTGGTTTCGCAACACAAAAGCAGCATTGAACATTTGACACACCACAAACAGGTTTCACAATTGGAGACACTAACATGACAGATTTAATATTGATGCATGTAGTGCTTCTGCAATCCCTGTTCCTATCCTCATGGTGCTGATTTTGGTATTGCCTTTCTACTCTACAATTTTCTGCACCTGGTATAAAATTGGCTGAGAGGAGAGAAAGAATTTAGCTAGGGTTCAGCCGGCTTAGTTATATGTGACATAGTAGAACCTGTATAACGTAAGAGCAGCTCCAGAGAATTGCAAAGGGAAATCATGTACACACAAAACACATCATATATTCATCTCTGCCCTCCATCTTTCATCGAGATCCTCTTTGTGTTAGGTGCTAGGTACTTACTTTCTCTACTACTTAGCTAAAGTAAGTAGAGGAAGTATTGCATTCCACCAAAAGTTTGAAACCAAGATTTCACCAGAAACACATTTCAACGCGCTCTGAATACAAAGAAAAGAAAACAAGTATTTTTAGACAGAGGTCTTTGTGTGCATGTGTGTCTGTGAACAGCATAGCTCAAAAAGTCAGTTAAGTACCAAACTTGGTATTTAATTCATCTTACAATGATAGGACACAATGATTTTCAAGAAACTCTCTCATCTCAAACTACCCTTTACATAGAAATGTTTATACAATGTATATAAAGTTTAGTTATTTTTTTTAATTTCTCAAAAATGGCTCTTAACTATTTTGATTAAAATATACATGTTTAGATATTTGCATGACAGTGTATATCTTAAGATTTCTGGAATAGCATATGAAGTCCACTACATTCTGATTGAGTTTTGTGTAACTGTTTAGCTGTAAGAGATAAATATATTGCATAAAAAAAAAGCTAAATCTACTAAAGCTCGCAATTTATGTAAAAAATGTTTGTGGCATTAAACATTTCCGAAGTATTCTTCGTTATTAGTTTTAAAATGTTTAAATAATTTTCTGAAGTGCTAAGTCGCTTTTTTTATTATTATTATTATTGAATTTTTTTTTTATTTAAATCATGGCCATGTAAAGAGCAAGGAATTTTAAAGCCATCTCTAAAAAATGACCACCTTTTTAAAAAAAAATCTGACAATCCCTTTAGCCTACTGTATCCTCTTTTCTTCCTGCCTGCCTACAATGAAATATGTATTGAAAGTTTCTCTCTTAACAAGAAGTAGAGAGAAGAATAATCTTTTATAAGAATAGCTTGTAGAAAGTCATAAGAATGTAATGCATTAGATGTTTTCTCTGATGAGCTAGCTGAATACTAGCTGGCACTGTTCTACACCACAGATATGAGTCCAATATGCAATGAATGAATTGCTCTGCACAGTTTCTTCCATCACACAATAATATCTCTTCACTGTCAAAGAAGTAAAACAGATAAATGAGAATCAATAAATAGAAGGGTAATGTTACCATTTAAACATGATTACTATGGTGAAGTGTTCTGTATAGTGTTCCAGGTACAGAATGTATATAGGTTCAAGCCCACCCATGGGGAAACAGATTTTTTTTTGCTGCATATATAGGATCACAGCATCTTGAGGAGCTATGATAGGTAACAATCTGTAGGTTGGCTGATCATCTATCTCAGGATGGGCATGAGGCAGCAAACAGGTTGGTCAGCCCAGGGTTGTTATGTTGCAGATTATTATTAGGGGCAGATGGGGTACAACAGGATAGTAGTATTTTATTAATTGGATGGCGCTGGAGTATAGCGAGATTAAGAAGCCAAAGCAGCTGTTTTATTTCGGTTTGGATGGTGGTTATGGATGTTTTTACAAGTGTTTTTGTAACTTTTGATGAATTTCCACAGAAGGTAAGCCAAATACGGGTACAGAGAATATATTAAATGCTATATACTCTTAAAGCACATGTAATTAGCTGTAGTATGGCATAACTGTTTGGTTAAACTGATCATGCGTAGTATCTGGTAAATACAGCTAACCAAATACACAACTGTGGGGCAGAATGGTTGGGGTGGAACAGGATAGTATCCTGTTTCACGCCATTATATATTGCTTTAGAATAAGCCACTAAGCAATTTTTGTCATCCTCCATGGTTACCATGCTAGCCTCCAGTTCCCAAGGTCACTGGTTCAAACCTGGCAGAGGGCAATGGATTTTTTTGGTGTAAAAATCCTTAGCATGGCTTCCTTTGGAAGATAAGTAAAGCCGGTGGTTCCTTGTCATAGGTTTACGGCATGTAAAAGAACCTCAAGCCTGATAAAAAGAGACCTCTGAGCAAAATTACTGGTCTTTCACGCCCAATATAAAATGGGACGCTAAGGACCACAGCCGTTAAAGAGCGTCCATAAATAAAACTCTATTTGAGCAATTTTTCTTTTCAGATGGTGAGAAATTGCATAAAACAGACAGGCAACAATGGATTGTAGCTTTGATGGAATTGGCAATACGGGCTGTCATGTCACGGGATTTTTTAAAGGCATCTCAGCAGTTTGTGCCGAAATCTACTTCAGAAGGACATAAAAACGTGAAAGGACAACACTGCTTATGTAATAGATAAGTCAGAAGGAAAGTTTAGTAAGGTATTTACTCCAGAACAAGACGATGAATTGGTAGTGTATTTAACATCCATGGAAAGTACGCTTTTGACCTTATACTGAAAGATTTTAAATCATAAGCCTACCAATTAGCCTGTGGAAATGGCCTAAGCCACAGATTTAATAGTAACACTTGTATGACAGGTCAGGACTGGGTTAATGAGTTTCTTGCAAGGCATCCTACATTGAGCATTCAAACCCCAGAAAATACACTGGGTGCAAAAGCCATGGGGTTTAGTAAAGTAGCCGTTTTGCAATTTTTTAAATGCTTATTCAAATTATTGACTTTAAATATGAACGCTGTAAATAGTTTTGTGTTTTACGAATGACTTTTTCGTTGAAAATTTATCATTGAAGTCAATGTATCCCATTCTGTCCCACATATGGGACAGAAAAGGAAAAATGACACATATTTCTTAACTATCTTTGAAAAGAATATTATTAATAATAATAATAATAATAATAATTAATGCATTGTTTTATTACATGTTCTATGGACATTAAACTTCTCACTGATACCAGAGTGCATCTCCACTTGTACTAATTAATTATATAATTCATTTTTAATTTTGTACCCCGTGAAGATTTGCAGATGGTGTGATATATATTGTTTGATTTTCACATACATCCAAAGTTAGCTTTGGGTATCTTAAAAAAATTAATTTTGCTGGTATGCCAGAGATGGGACAATTCAATATGTAAAACAGGAAATTACCAAAACCCAAACAAAAATTATACGACTGTAAATTCTGTTCTGTAAGGTATGATCAATATATTCTGTAATCAAGAATATTGAAAAACGTCACCAACTAATTTCTACAAAATCAGCCAATTCTAACTACAAACATGGTGCACAGTCTTTGCTATTAATATTGTATTTTATTTACAGGTTTAGGTGAACATTTTTATTGAAAATTGCATCATTTTCGTTCCAAAGTACATTTATTTCAACATTTCTACAACTGCTTCTCACACATTTAATTTACTTTGTAACAATTCCACAATGCTACTATCAGATGCAACATCCACAGGCAACATACCATCCTCATCAGGCTCACTTGGATCTGCACCACTATTTAACAAAAACTCTACAACATCAACATGTCCACAGGAGACTGCATAGTGCAGAGCTGTTTGACCATCAGAGTCCTTTAAGTGCACATTTGCATTTAAGTCTTTTACCAAACATTTCACCATTTGAAGATTTCCTCTATCAGCTGCCCAATGAATCAAACCCATTCCATCTTGATCCTGACAATTAACAATGTTACTTTCAGAATTCTGTGCAAATTCCCAAACTTTTTTAGCATTACCTTCTTTTACCCAGTCAAATATTGTTTTCTGTGAATCATCTAAATATTCATCAGTGTTGGTTAAACAGCTTACAGCTACCCATCCTCCTTTTGGACTTGCTTCATTCCATCCAGAATCTATCTCTGAAACTAAATGGATATATTTTTTCATTGCAGTTTCATGAGTCATATCCCCTAAAGCTTGCCAGGCTTCCCATTTTTGTTTTGCCTGCATTTCATACCATCGTGGTTTTGGGATGTTGCAAGATCCTTCTGTTGCCTGTTTATAATACGAGTAGAGTTCTAACAACTGACCTGTTTCTAAATTGCCTACTATTGATTTAACATGATCTGCAGCTCTCTCAAATAATTCTGAAAGTTCTGATGTATCACAATTTGCCTCTGCCATAACTAATATTCAATGAGTACAATATAAGGCAAGGAAATGGGTTAACTACATTTAATTATTTCCTAAGGCTGCTAATTTAATTGGATGCTGTCTGAACAACAAGCGTATGTCCTTCTAATAAGTGCGACTGCTTTTTGCTTGCATTTTCATAACCTCCCTTAGTTCCAAATATTACAAAACCATAGCCACGAGACATGCCAGTATTTTTATCAAATATAACATTTGCAGAAACTACATGACCAAACTCTGAGAAATATGTTCTGAGTTCTCTATGGCCAATGGTCCAAGGTAAATTTCCAACAAAAAGCTTATGCAGAGCCCTGGCAGCCATTTATATACTGTTCTCTAAACACGTGTTATTTCCAAAAGGTGAATTGTGTGATCTTGCATTAATTCGTTAATATCTATTCCAGATTCTGCTCCCAGATTATTAAGGGGAATATGTTCACACTGCAAATGCCACTTACGTAATAAGTGCTCAATGGACCAATCTGCACTACGTTCTTGATATGTACAAAGAAATTTTGCTTGGGGGTTTTTTTCTAAAATGAATGCCACTGTAACAATGATATCCTCAAATAAGGAAGGTTCATAAAAACAATCTGATCCAAGAATTAGGTCTACAGGGCCAAGGGAAAATATGCTCCCCAAGAAGAGTCCCCAGGTAAGTCCAAGCACTCGAACCTGGGAAGGCAACAGTCCGTTCACTTCGCAACAACGTTTAACGTGCTGAAGACTTTTAGGTAGACTTGCACAGTCAGTTAACGTGACTGCTGCTCCACATTTAGCGGCCACAATTCCTGGGAGGGCTGTCCCAGAACCAAGCTCGACTATGTGCTTTCCTGGCAATTCTCGGCGATGTTCCCATAAAAACCACGCCAAAACTGGTGCTGATGGCCAAGTGTAAAAACTGTAGCTCGCCTGCAGTTGCTGTAAAGGCAAATACAATCATAAGCAAACCAGTTCAGGTTAGCACAAAACGAAACACGTTATTGAAAAAGTACACACCAAGATAAGCACTTATAATTTAGAAATAACTCTGGTCCATAGCTCTTATACCTCTGGAATGAATACTTCCAACGATTCAATATCGCTTTCTCCGGGTCTACTGATTCTAGATTTAAAGACAAATTTTTTAATTTGCTCGGCTACTCCATCGGACATTTGAAGCAATTCCGGAAGGTACCCTGTGCGCATGCGCCAGCCTACCGCAAACTGAGATTAATCATAACACTAACTGCGTTAAGTTTAAGACATTATCGAAGTTAAATGGAAACCTTAATATTATTTTAAAACCTATTATTCTTTTAACGGTTCTTAAAAAGCTTTCAAACTCTTAATCGGCTTTGTTTACAATTCCTAGATCAAATGTCTGAGATCTAAACATGGCAGTCGAAAACAAAGTGAAAAGTGGTCTGTCAAGAAGAAAATCCACTCAGACGGTTAAATTCTGTGTGAAGGAAGAACGAAATGCATCTTATAAAAAGGTATAACCTTATTGTAGATTAGTAACAAACTACAAAATTCAGTAGTGGTAAAGCAAACTTGCAGTGTCATTTGTTTATGTTGAGGGAATGTAGGTTATTTATTTTTATTCTCATCATTCCCTTATTGAAATGAATTATAAATATTTCTAGTTTTATTTTAATTTGTATCACACAGGTCTCGGCGATTTTGCAAAAACAGGAATCGGAGAGAACAGAAGAAGAAAAAGAAATGTTATTTAGCTGCTCAGAATTAGTGAAAGAGGTAACAAGAAGGTAAGGTATGCTATGAGATTAATAAATGAAATTATAATATGTACTTTACTAACATAGTTAAATAATGTCTCAGAAATACTAATTTAGTTCAATAAATCGTAATTATGAAAAAGTATATCGCAAACTGGGTTTACCATTCTCCATTTTTAATTAATTAGTGCATTCTTTCAATTTAGCACATTAAAAGACAGCATACCTAATTATTATTAAATAAGCCAAATGGTCATAGCTTATATATTGTGGCTCTTCAACTTCTATCTTTCCAGTAATTCTGTAAATGTTATTTTCAGAACTAATTACATAATTATTAAAGTTCATTTTAGAGATAGGTATATTTTAACTGTACTATATTATTATCTATAAGTATATTTCGACATTATGCTCTAGTTGTGGCCTGCACAGCGATCCCACTGTCCCGCACAGCAATGATGATGTCATATATTTCCAACAGATGTCACTCAATGCAAAACACTAGCTCAACAGATATCACTCTATGTCACACGCTTGACTAACACAATACTGCCAACATATGAATAATTGATGACACCAAAGCGCCGCAACTTCGAGCACAGGGCGTAGCCGAGGGATATTATATAACCTTAGGTTTATGAATTCACGGAAGATTACGTTTAGGTTACGTTTTTTTTATTTATATAACCTTACGTTTCTGAATTCATGGAAGTTTAGGTTACTTTTCTTTTAATATAAGCTTAGGCTTCTGATATACTTTTATAGGTTAGGTTAGGTTTAGTTTTTTTTTATATAAGCTTGTTTTAATTAGTTACCAGTGGTTACATCAAAGCACGTGAGCGTGCGTTCCTAAGCTTACGTTTCTGGTTCACGGGAGGTTAGGATTACTTGTTTTTATATAAGCGTATGTTTCTGAATTCAGGGAAGGTTAGCCTTAGGTTAGGGTTTTTTTTTATGTAAGCTTGCGTTAACTATCTACCACTGTTACGGTAAAGCAACTTCTTTATTACACTGTTATTACAATTGAAATAACCCCTTAATAAAACATAATTTGACAAAAACTATTACAAACTTAAATCTTTGGTGCATATTCTTTTGCTGCTTTCAATTAGTGCATGGTGCAGCCAGTCTTTGAATGCGTTACGTTTTCTCAATGGGAATAACACACGAAGAAAATCAAGAAGAAGAAGAAGAAAAAGAAGAAAAAACACTACTAACAACTGCGCATCGCATTTCTGGTGGATTTTCATTTATGTTGGCAGTTCCCACTATACCTCTTCTTCAACGAAAAAATGGCTACGTTTGTTTTGTTTCGTACGCGATTCGCTTATATAAGTAAAACACCGTCGAAGGGCGGGTAGGTGGGCACAAGCTATTGAACAGACCACATCTACTTCTAAACTCACTCACAAGGTAAATTATTCGCTTTTCTTTGGTTAATTTAAGCTACTTCGACGGGCCACAACTAGAGTAGGTTAGCCGTATATTTTGTATTCTTAATCTGTTCATAGAATTGAGAAACGTGAAAAGGTGAAGGAAAGACTGAAGGAAGTAGAAGATCCGCCAGAAGTATTGAAAGAGAAATGTGTCACACTTGCAAAGGCTCTCATGGACTCCAAGCACTTAGTTGTATATACAGGAGCTGGTGTGAGCACTGCAGCTCACATTCCAGATTATAGAGGAGCAAATGGCATCTGGACTCTGCTGCAAAAGGGGAAGGATATAGGGTAAATTTGGTTATTGATATGATACTTTAATTCTATGTTGTATTGTGGAATGCACAGTTAACTCTAAGATCAAATATGCTTTAAAACTAATATGAAAAGCTGGTCAATTTTCATAACAGCTGTATTATTACAGTTGTGCATAATGCTATATAAAAAAATATATCGTCAACCTTATTGATGTTGAGATGTTAAATACTTGTAGGAGAATTCATACAACATAATTAAGCCTTGATGTTTTGAAAACCAGAATTTAAACCTTTTACTAAAAAATAAGCAGAGTATTTCGGTTTCTTATTTTATCATATTACAGCTGAGATTTTGTGTGCACATTGCATATTTCTGGAGTGTGTATTTTCAAATATTTTTACTTTCCAGGTAATGTTTACGTGATTATTGTGTGGTAAAACTTGTGACATATTCCCATACTTACCTTTCTTAATTAGTTTACAGTGCCAGTAGTGAGCACTTTGTGGTTAACGTAATTCTGGAATTCATCCTGAAGGTCTGAACATTTGTATAAGCAATACTGTGAAATAGAAATGATTTAGAGAACAAGTATAAAAGAAGTATAAGCCATCAGGTCGTATCGAGCCACAGTGAAACCCAAGGGTCCTGTGGTTAGGTTAGATTAGATCTTAACCTAACCTTAGGTTAGGTTAAGATTAGTGTGTGTGTGTGTGTATATAAACTGCATTCAAATAATGGGTATGATATCAGTAACTGGGCATTTGCCACATTTTAATACAGCTATTCTAATAGATTACAGTAATATGGTAGGTTGGCAGTTTCCTCTATTCACAGTATGAACAAAATGGAGTAATTTGTTGACATATCATAATGATTTTTCTATTGAAGAAAGTCTTAAAATGGGTGGGAGGCTGCATTAGAGCTTCCTTAAGTATTTGCATCTCCTCTTAAAGCCACCATTATATGGACTTTTCTTCCCAAAGTTACCATTTTCTACCAAATTAACCAGAAGGTAAGTACAGCCTGTATTTACGCATGGGTCACATGATCCTGGGCCCAGGGCGACAAATTCTTAGGGGCAGCAACATTGAGAAAATAATGAAATATATATGTATATGCTGAAAATAAATTTTCACGTCCTCTAAAAAAGAGCAGTGATGGTAGTGGGAATACTTATTAGTAGGGCTGCGACACTGGAGTCATTGTATTTGTTTAGAAGTGTCCTGTAGTCGACTGTTTATAACGAGAGGATTACCTGTACAGTTGAGTCAAGTGTATTGCCATACAGTGTTCATGTAGACGAAATGCTAAAGGAAAGGGTGCAAAAGTCCACAACATTGCAAAGCTATATACCTATTGGAGTATGGGGAAAATGTTTTCTCTATTATTAATGAAAACCTTTATTATAATCCGTGCAATAGCACAATTGCTTCTGCGCATAGTAGTTGAGTAATTGCAAAGACATGTCAACACAGAAACATGCAAGCGTTGTATTGCAAAACGTGAGGATAAACTGCTACAGCAAGAGTCACCTCCATCGAATCAAACATTTAATGAACTAGATGCAGCATTTATTTCTGCCAATATTCCGTTATATGAACTACAGGATACAAAGTTGTGGGTTGTAATTCATTGCAATAAACTGGCAGAATCTTATCCATATGCACATTGTGATGTAGCATTTTGCATTAATGATTTAATAAAGGCATTTCAGTTACATAAGACAGCTGTATATGTTATAAATAATATTACAGAAATAAAGTAAATGTTCGCGAGATATGCGTAATTCTTGTCGTATTCTTGTTGTAAAGACTGTGCTGTGCAGGGTCAATGTCAGCCCTTATCGCTACACCCTTACTGTCCTATTCTATACGCTTTCCTCCATGTAGCGACTCTGATGTCGCAGCCCTACTTTTTAGTGAGAGGGAAATTGTAGGTAGACGGATGGAGATCTTAAGTGCTTGGTGCAACTGGCAACGTTGCCTTCCTGCATGCTGCTTGTGCTATTTTAGAGTGGTGTCGCGCGGTCGGGACTGGAAAAATTGTTGGGTCCATGGGTGTAACATTACCTAAATATGGGGCTGGGTAAGTAGCAATATTTGTTTTACACAGCATGCTTGTTTTTCATTGCAGGCTTTCTCATATGATCTACACATATATTGTTTAAGGCCACTGAATGTCTTATGTTGTTCATGGATTTGCACATGCTACATACAGTACTGGTGTTACAGTAGAAGGGTATAAGTCAAGTTTTTGGTGAAAATGAGATATCTATTCCATTTGGAAAGAAATGACTCAGATTTTGTTTGGGCAAAAGGCTGTAAGTTAGTTTCAGTAGTTGCATCTCAATCGCAATGTGCAATAGGAGTTAAAAAGAGAAAAGGTAAAATTAGTTTGGGCAGAAGGATATATGTATGACATATTCCCTTAGTCCCTTTATCTGAGAGTTTGAATGCAGATATAGGTCGAATTGTACCCTTCTACACAAATAAAGAACCTTATAGTTTTGACTTATACTCTCTGAAACTTTAAATGTTGGAAATGAAAATGCCAAGAAAAGAACAAAACCTCACATTTTCCACCTTTATGTTTGGGTCTGGGTAGTAAGGCAACCAAGAAAGGAAAAATTTACAATTTTTGAACTGAGCCAGGAGGATTTCTTCCAATTTTTCAGCCATTTGAAACGCTCTTGCAGATGGAGAAAACTAATGACAGGGAAAGTTTTTCTGAAAAAAATGTGCAATGTTTCAGTCATCAAAGAGGAAATAATGCCCCTGTATATGGAAACACTAAAAGACTCACTGAAACATCCATTAAGTTAAAATGATCCCATAAACCAAGAGGAAAAAATATCTTGTTGATTCGCTGCCTGTAATTCCTAAGATATTCCATCCCTATTACCAGAATATTTTGACAGCCGATGTTATCCAAATATTATTTCAGGCATTTTGGAAGATGGTACCGAAGAAGAAACTGTGAATGGTGATAGTGACGGGAAGGTTGAAAAGAACCGTGCTTACAAACTCATGTGGTAAATGTTAGGGTTTCTTAGTTGTTATTTTTTATAATATTCCAAAATTGGTGAAGGCAGAATGCTTGTAAATAGTTATATTACGTTGTCGCATAAGTAATCTCAGTTTTTAAATTTGGTGTTTTATAAGATAGAATTGGTTTTCTTTGGTTCGCCAATGCTTATTTACAGGATGCCATGGCTAGTATTGCGTATATTGCGAGAATATGTCAGTCGTCAATTGTTAGTACACAATCACAAAATGGAAGTTACAAAGTTTGAGATTAGAGCCCTTCTAAAGCACTACTGGAAACAAGATTATAAAGCTTCTGCCATGGCTTGAAAAATATGTGAAGTGGAAGCAGAAGATGTTGTTAGTGAGCATGTGGTACAATGGTTCCAATGTTTCAATACTGGAGAAGAAAACACTAAATGTTTACCATGTTCTGAAAGACCTAAATTATGGGATATTGAGAATACAGCAGAGTTTTGGATGAAAATCTGCAAAAAAGTACTCGTAGGCTGTCAGAAGAACTTGGTCCATCAAAAGATACCATACATGGCCAGATTAAGAAACTTGGAAAATCAAACAAAAGCTGTATATCTGTGCCTCATGAATTGACACCTCAACAGGCTCAACATAGAGTGGATATCTGTCTTCAGCCTATCAGTAATCTTATGGATATAATAGATTTATCAGGAGAATTGTCACATGTGATGAAAAATGGGTCTATTACCGTAACCCTGACATCTCGAAACAATGGTTCAGTCCCTATCAACCTTCCAAAGTCTTTGTTTAAAAAAAATCAGTTTAGCTCCAAAGTAATGTTGTGGTCTGGTGGAATTTTGAAGGAGTGATTTATTGGGAGTTTGTTCCAAATGGGCGTGCAGTTAATGTAGATCTTTATTCTCAACAGCTGGAACAAGTTCATGAAATTTTGAGGCAGAGATATCCAGCATTTGTTAACTGAAATAGAGTTCTCTTGCAGCAGGACAATGCAACACCCCATACTGCATGAACAACCATGGCAAAATTTCAGGAATTGGATGGAGTTGAGCTAGTATCATACCCAACATACAGCCCTGATCTTGTGCCTTCAGATTACCATCTGTTTTGATCCATGGCCATGGACCATTTTTTGTGTGGAAGAAATTAAAAAAGCATTGAAGCTGTAGAAGTGAGTTTCATTGAATTCTTCGCATCAAAAACCACAGACTGGTACCGTCACGGGATAATAAACCTCACTGAAAGATAGCTAAAGGCCATAGAATTAGATTCTCTACTTCGAAGAGTAGTTTAATTTCTTGTCGGAAAACGTTCCAAATAAAGTTTTCCTTAATAACTTACATTACTTATAAGATGCCATCTATATTTTTACTAAGTTTAAGACTTTGGAAAATGCATTATATATAATCCCTCAGAGAATGTTCCCAAAAGGTACTGTCTACATGCTAACCTCATTGATTTGATAAAATAAGGAAAAATATTAATAAAGTGACTCCTAATTGCATTACAAATCCATAACATTAATGTTACGTATTGTGTTGCTTTAAATACAGTAGAATTTCATTAGTACGTTTTTGCAAGGACCTAAGGATTTTGATGTCATAGGTGGGAAATCAAGTTAACGAAAATGCAAAATCTGCAATTTAAGAACATAATTATGTAATAAAAATCTAATAATTATTACGTCCCCATGGGCAATTGAAATCGATTTTGAGTACAATTTCATACTGATTACGATCCGTGTTTCCATGTTAAATTCAATATTTGTTCAAATGGATTTGGATACACAAAGCCTGAGAATAAACAATTCAAGCTTTTATGTTGGTCAACTTGGATTTTTGACATACTGAGGCTTTCATGGCCGGCATCATAACTAATAAATGAATTACAACTATTCGGACTTGTAGGCCGTGGTCTAGAAGGCATTTTGGATACCAACGTTTTGCCAAGTACAGCGCTTGGCATCTTCAGGGTGAAGTGATTCAGTGTCTGCAGTGGTCAGAGTCTGAATGTGGAGACCGGAGGATGGCGCTCTTATGTAGTGGGGGTGGGCGGGGCTTACTGTGAGGTCCTGTGCAGTGATTGGCTCGCGTCTCTGGGAGTGGGTGGGTTTGGCGAGGTATTATTATGTCTGCTATTTCTATGTATCTGTTTCTCCAAGATAGGTGTCCAGGCTTTATGCACACGGAGAGCTTCTTCTTTCCGGTTAAAATTGTTTTTGTGTTTATATATTTCAATGGCCTCCCTCTGTAGTCGAGCATGGTAGTTTGTAGTTGTAGATAAAACTTCGGTTTCTTTGAAGCTGATGTCATGGCCGAATAATAGCGAGTGTTCCGCCATGGATGATTTTGTTTGTCCCAATCTGCTGTGACGCTCGTGTTCTTTCAGTCTCGTGGCCATGCTGCACTTAGTAGTGCCTATGTAAACCTTGCCGCAGCTACAGGGCACTTTGTAAACGCCTGGAGATGTATGTGGGTGATGCTTATCTTTGGCTGATCTCAGCAAGTCCTTGATTTTTTGTGTTGGTCTGTAGACCGTGTCAATCCCGTACGAGCGCCATCCTCTGGTCTCCACATTCAAACTCCGACCACCGCAGACACTGAATCACTTCACCCTGAAGATGCCAAGCGCTGTACTTGGCGAAACATCGGTATCCACGATGCCTTCTAGTCCACGGCCTACAAGCCCGGATAGTTGTAATTCATTTATTAGTTATGACGCCGGCTGTGAAAGCCTCAATATGTACATTAGTCGCTTCTACGGGGAGAAATTGAAACAGAAGGTGGAACGCTTCGAGAAACAACGCAAGAAGAAGGGTAAACTTCTATCTTCACTCACATTTCTGCTGAGATGCAGAGACACAGGAACAATTCCTAAATCTATTAGGATGAAGAGACCATTACATTCCACGAAAGCACACCGAATTTACAGCCCCACCGAGCGCACACTACTACGGGAACGGATTCACAGCACACGCAGAGAGCTCGCCACTGCGGACTGATCCCTTCTAGAACTCCACGGTTATCTAAGCAATAGATTGTCCAGGGAAGACTGGGACAAAATTGACGATATCACGCACCATTCCATGAGGTCCACATTTGATCAAGCCACCTCCAGACAGAAAATGAAATTTCAACGTTGCTGTCGTACTGAGGGCGAAATTAAAGCTGCCCACTCATTGGAGACATCTCGCACAGTGGTGAATCTAAGCACTCGCAACTTAGCGCAGGCAGAGACATCTGTATTGGCAAAGGGAGGAAACTTTGCTGTAACACCCAAACACATCCTAGTTGAAGACATCATCGCCAACGTGGAAGCAGCCATACAAAATATTCCATCAGTCCAGGCAGAGGAGGTTCGACGAGAGACTTCTCGTATCCTGTCCAAGGCACCTTCACCCAAGAGTAACATCTCACCACAAGAGAGGAAGGCCATCAAAGAACTCAACAAAGATGAAAAGATTATTATTCTACCAGCAGACAAAGGCAACGCCACGGTTGTCATGGAAACGGCAAAATATAAAGAAAAGATCTCAGACTTGCTATCTTCTGAAACCTTCAGGAAGCTGACAAAGGACCCGACTACACGTTTTCTCAGACAAACCAACAGCCTCATAAAAGCTTCATCTCTACCAGACTATGTAAAGAAAGAGACCTGTAAAAGCGAAGCTTTGCCGCCGAGATTATATGGGCTCCCGAAAATTCATAAGGACAATGTACCGCTTCGTCCCATTGTGATCAGCATAGGTTTGCCTACCTACCGTATCGCCAAACACCTTTCCACTCTGCTACAACCACACATCGGCACCACAGACACACGCATTAGGAACTCGGACCACTTCATAGAGAAACACGGGCACATTCAACTAGAAGCTGGGGACCGCTTAGTGAGCTTTGATGTTGTCTCATTATTTACCAAAGTACCGATAAAAGATGCCTTAAGTCACATTCAAGAACTGTTCCCCAAGGACATCACAGAGCTGTTTCGTCACTGCCTTACAGCTAATTACTTTCAATGGGACAACAATTTTTATGAACAGATCGAGGGAGTCGCAATGGGCAGTCCTCTGAGCCCGGTTATTGCCATCTTTTTTATGGAAAAGTTTGAGCAGTCAGCACTCGCCAGCATTCCTCTCAAACCGAAGACCTGGTTACGTTACGCCGATGATACGTTTGTGGTGTGGAACCACGGGGAAGACACCTTAGATCAATTTGTGCTGCATCTAAACAGCCTAAATCCCAATATACAATTTACAATGGAGAAAGAAACAGACAACACTTTGGCCTTCTTAGATGTAAAAGTCATGAGAACACCAAACCTTGGCCTAGAATGCAGTATATACAGGAAGCCCACTCACACAGATCGATACCTAAACAAAACATCAAACCATCACCCCAGGCAGAAACAAGGAGTGATAAAAAATCTCACAGAACGGGTAAAGAATCTGCAACGAAAAATATTTTAAAGAAGAACTCAAACATCTAAATTCGGCCTTCCAGGCCAATGGCTACACGCAGAAAGAAATCCGGCGCGCGCTTCATCCTAGGCACCCTACGAAAAAGTAGGATCACCGCACAACAAGCACGGCCTTCCTCCCATATATTAAGAATGTTTCCAATCGAATAGGTAAACTTCTGCGCTCATACGGGATTGACACGGTCTACAGACCAACACAAAAAATCAAGGACTTGCTGAGATCAGCCAAAGATAGGCATCACCCACATACATCTACAGGTGTTTACAAAGTGCTCTGTAGCTGTGGCAAGGTTTACATAGGCACTACTATGTGCAGTGTAGCCACGAGACTGAAAGAACACGAGCGTCACAGCAGATTGGGACAAACAAAATCATCCGTGGCGGAACACTCGCTATTATTCGGCCATGACATCAGCTTCAAAGAAACCGAAGTTTTATCTACAACTACAAACTACCATGCTCGACTACAGAGGGAGGCCATTGAAATATATAAACACAAAAACAATTTTAACCGGAAAGAAGAGGCTCTCTGTGAGCATAAAGCCTGGACACCTATCTTGGAGAAACAGATACATAGAAATAGCAGACATAATAATACTTCACCAAACCCACCCACTCCCAGAGATGCGAGCCAATCACTGCACAGGACCTCACAGTAAGCCCCAGCCACCCCCACTACATAAGAGCGCCATCCTCCGGTCTCCACATTCAGACTCTGACCACCGCAGACACTGAATCACTTCACCCTGAAGATGCCAAGCACTGTACTTGGCGAAACGTCGGTATCCACGATGCCTTCTAGACCACGGCCTACAAGCCCGGATAGTTGTAATTCATTTATTTGGATTTTTGAGGTTATGAATGTTTTTGAGAAAATAAATTGCGAATTATGGAAGCGACAACAGTGGCTTTGCTGTGTTTTATTACACATGTGATCATTTCCGCTAAAAAGAAAACAAAATTATAAGCATGCATCGTGTTACAAGTACAATAGACGAATGTATCTTTGGTGTATTCAATACGATTTGAATACGGTAGATGTTTCCATCCAACAAATTTCGTTCCGATCCTCTTCTGATTCTATTTTCCAAGAGGAAAGTTTTGTTTTAGCATTTTTCCCTTCTTTGAATGCAGTTTCAATCAATTTAGATTTGCTAACAATTGCGTTTAAGGTTGACGGAGGAATGTTTAACTTCTGGGTAACCGCACTATATCCACATGTTTCATATTTGGATTGTGATCTACATCAAGGATTTTCAGTTTTTCACTGTTGGTTATTTACTACACTTTCTTTTTTTTCATTCCAAATGAAAAGTTAATACAATCTACGTATGTTTGGTCAACACTCAACAGTAGAAACTATCGGACTTTACCATGCCAAGGTAAAGCATTCTCTATATCGTCCACACAAATATTTACATACAGGCATGTGATTGGCTGCCGATAGGATTGACCAAAGTAGCAAATAAGGATGTCAAACTTTGAACATGTTAAGTGCCTACTCCCTCTGGACCGATCAAGGATTGGCCAAAACAGCGAATGAGGACGTCAAAGTTCAAACGTAGTAAGCGGGACCGGGAAAATGCACTAAGCAAACCTTATTTATTACATTTGGTGATTTGGTACTGGGACTTTTATAATTCAACGTAATACACGGGAAAACGTGTTAATGAGGAACATGCTAACGAGATTCCACTGTAAATATAAATTTTTATTTTGAAAATATTCCTTAGATGGAAATGTCCGTAATTGTAAGTTATGCTGTCAAGTCCTAAATTTATCTCAAAGATAAATAAAATGGTCTTGTCTTGTCTCATACGTACCGATTTCCGTCATTGCTCCAGACGCACTTGAGCCTTGGGCTTATTTTGCTGTATTGTTTTAAAGCCAATTCAAAAATGCCTGCTCCCTATACCAAGGAATGCAGTCTCAGATTTGGTTTCAAATTATTCTGGTTCTAAAAGCATTTCCCCAAAAGCAATACATCTCCTGTGAGCTAAGTCCTCACAGGAGCTTACAATGTTCTGGGCTGTTTCAGTTTCTTTCTTGCACAGTCTGCAATCTAAGTTATCCTGAAACACTCCCATCATGTTAAGATGCTTTTTCACAGGAGCATGTTTGCTGAAGTCTGTTACATTTCAGTAAGCTTTCAGCTCTTTTCTTACATGGTTTTCTAATAAATAGTTTACCATGTTTGTTTTCTGGAGTTTTAAGCCAGGTGTTATGATGTTCTACTTTGGACCAATTCTTAATAGCCTCTCTTACTAAACCTCGAGATGTTCCTAGGGCTCTGGCCCAGTAAATTGTGAAGCTGCCAGTCTTGCAGGTTCATCAGATTTTTCATTTCCCTCTGTGCCACTATGACCTGGCACCCAGATGAGTTGAACTTCATTCTGCTCTGCAAAGCTTGTGAGCATGTTTAGGCAGTTTAAAACAGTCCCGATGTTACCTTATGACTACTTAGAGTCTTAAGTGCAGCCTGGCTATCTGAGAAGATAAGGATCTTTTTCCATTGTATGCTCTCATTATTTTCATGTATGCATTGAATAATAGCATAAATTTCTGTTTCAAAAACAGTAGCATATTCACACAAAAGAAAAACTTTTTGCATCTTGGTCTTAAAATAAAATAATACCAAAAGATATAAGTTGTAACTGAAGAAATCATAAGGGTATAAGTCAAGAAAATTGAACAACATCCTTTGAAATATGTTATGAAATTAATTAAACATTTATGCAAGAGAACAAAATAACTAATCAAGGAGAACTAAATATTGAGGGATTATACTGGAAGAGAAAAACATCTAATTACTTTGTATACATTGTCGGGTGGATTGAAAATTTATTTTTTGTTTCCTGTAATATTACGAAAACAGTACTTATACCCTTTTGGCGTAACACGAGCAACATATTGTTTACAGTTATTATGTTTTATGCTTGGTTGTTTTATAGTATTCTTTGCTTTTCATTTTTGTGCTTTCCTAAATAAAAGCTGCTTCACAATAGCTGTGAATGGGAATTAGGATGTGAATGATAAAGCTAAAATACATGTTACATTTTAGGATTCAAAATTAAACAGGAAACTTACTGGAGCTTAGGAAATAAAGGAGCTATTTGGTCAAGTTTTAGTTTTTCCTTTTCCTTTTACTGGGCATGGCTTATTGAATTCATATTGTAACTGGTTTTTTTTTTATAGAGACTTTCCGAGGAAACTGTGAACTAAACTGCCACCAGAGCTCTCTCAAATGCTTGGAAAACAAAACTAGAACAACAAACAACCCAAAACAGAATAGAACAACATACTTTAATGTACTTCATTTTTCAAATGCATTAGGATGACATTTTTGTGAGAGGAATCGGAAATAGCTTTTAGAAAAAAATTCTTGTATCAAATTTTGAGTCGATTAACATGCATTATGTTGGCTAAATTGCAAGCAGGTGAAAAAGTATCTTTGGTTGGACACAAATAAATGACATAGCAGTGCACCTTATCAACATTCTGCATTGAACCCATTCCTGAAGTGTGAAGGTAGTGTGTCTGCCTCACATTCATTTGAATCTTGGTTAGGGCAAGATACCTGGATAAGGGTTTTTCTGAGTTTTCCCTTATCCTGTGAAGTTGAATGTTGGGTAACACTGAGATATAGGCACCCCGGGGCATTTGAACATAATTTCAATCCACATTTGACTTAAAGCATTCCACGTGTATTGTGAACCAAACTTACATCTCTTTGCTTTCCATTCACATTCTGTTTCTTATTACAAGTTTATTGTGAACCAATCTTAATCAATACATATTTATTATGTGTTTTATGTATTTTTTGTTTTGTTTTTGTTTCCACTATTTCTTATTTTTCACTTTTATTATGCTTTCATGCATGTTTATTGTGAATGACCTTTGTGTGTTTTATGTTTATTTTATGATAATCTTTTTTTTTTCATTTTTATAAACCACAGGTGTGTATTGTGTTTTATGCTTGTGTTTTTTAAGTGTTAAAGCTTTTCACATTAGTGTTTCCCCATAATTGTAATCTGTGTTTGCTTGCATGTTTTACACTTTTTTTGTTTTAAAGTGTTCTTGTTTTTTGGTTTTATTTTTTTCCCAAGTAACAGGACAAAAAGGCACTTATTTTGAATTACTTGCGGTTTTTATTTTTTTGCTTATAGGCTTGTACAAGTTTCAACCATCATTAAAGTTATAAATACCTATTTGCAAAATGTTTACAACTTACCCAATCTGTATAAGCACCAATTTTACAAGTTTTTAATGCAGTTGGCACTTTACTATAGAGTATTTTGCCCATTGTAAGGGGATTCTTTTCTCTGTCCTTTTTATTTACATTACCTCTATACAGTGGAACCCCTGTTTTACACTCTCCAAATTTACGTTTTCCCGTATTCTACATCGTTAATTTAAAATCCCAACTTAATGTCCATTTAAGAAATATAAAAATTTCTCCGGTTTTACGTTTTCCTCAATCTTGCATGGAAATATTTGTGCCCCGTGGTACTCAACACCTCGATTATATGCAAGATATGGCAACGTCACAATACAGTTGAAGTCGCACCATCAGCAGTTAACTGCATGATTCTACTGCTGTTTGAATTTTTGTTTTTGTAAGTGTGCGCAGGTTGCCATCACAATCATGTTCAATCGGCCGTCTTCATGCATGTTCAACGATTCGGCTTCGTTTGAATTTTTGTTTCTGTAAGCACGGGTTGCCATCACAATTGTGCTTAATTGGCTAGTTATTGTGCTTCAGTCTTTATGTATATTCGCTACTATGTTGTGCTTGCAACAGCAAGAGGTTGTTTATATGACATGTTGTTTACCAGCTGGTACTTGTTCTGTGGTGTTTCCATTATACCCTTTTGTACAAGCACGAATGTGAATCCATACAACCTACTGGTGTGGAATTTGATGACTATGTTGCTTGTGATAATCAAGTGAATGTTTGTGAAGTGCAAAGCATTGACCAAGTGCTTAATAATAACCTATGTCACTCATGGAAGATGACGAAGTAGATGTGCTATGAGGTAAATGAGGAGAGAATATTAAATTCATAGATGCTCTACAAGGTTTGCAAAATACAAGAGCATACTTCTAAAAGTTCAATATTAGTGATGAAATGCTTACCATGTACCAAAAAATTGGAAAATTAACTGTACAGACTAGAAGGACAAGAACATACAAAACAAACATCTTTGTTGGGATGGCTTAAAAAGTGAGAATGAACACAGTGAACATTCTAACATTAGAACAGACATTTAATGTACGTACTTGAACTGCAGCATAAGGTTGGAATTCATTAAGTAATTTCATCATTTTTTAAATAAATTATGTGACAAACGCTTCTCTGAATAAAACTTGGCTATTAAAAAGTAATGTTAATGGCTATTACATTATTGCTGCATTCTTTTCAGTTTTTCCCCTTGTGTATGTACTAGGAATGTTTGTTGTATGTAGAAACTACATATATATTCATAAAACATAGCTTTTAGCTTATCAAAATTAATTTTGTTTTTGTTTTTTTTTTTTTTCCCCTCTAATCAACTGAAAATGGGTCTGTGTAAGAGAGTGTTTTCATAAATGCATTAATTGGAATTTCAGGACATTAATACATGTGTAAGTTCATGATTGGAAAAAAACTGGTTATTACAAGTAATATTCATCATTTTTGTTGTTGCATTCACCTCAGAATTTTCTGTATGCAATCACTTTACTTTTTCTTGATGCTACACCGTTTTTAAGTGTCCCCACAGAAGTGTAATAGAGGTTTCAGTGTAGTAGTTATTTTGCGTTCTGGTGTTATACTTAATGCTATCTTTTATCTGTAGCATGTATTCCTTATCTACCACAAACATTATCACTATACATACATACCTTGACAAAACAGTCAATATTTTAGCTTTTACAAAGATATGCCTACAAGATTATATATAATCCTTATACAGAGAGAGTCATAAAACTACGAACTGGTTGTGTGGTGTTTTTCCTGTCCACGTCCTCGGTGCTCGTTGCCATCTGCCGCTATCATAGAAAGGCGTGGATGAAACGATACATTTTTAAAACTACTTTTCAAGGCTTTACTTACCAACTTTATGAAAGATGCTGAAACTGGCCAACTTTCAATTGTTCTCATTGAAATATTGGAGAAACATTGGATAACGTCTATTGAATTGAAAGGAGACCATGTTGAGAAATAAAATTGATTTTTTGGAAAAAACTTATTTTCTTTAAAAAGTCACTGACTTATCAATCTGCCCTAGCATTATAACGAGAGAGCCAAAAAACTACAAACTGGCTGCATGGTGCTTTTCCACTGGGCATGTGGAAATATGAGCTGTTGCAGAGTCTTGTTGAAAAAAGGCAAAGTCACGCTCCCTGTCTGTTAATTCTCTACAAAGAGGGGAAAAGTGTATTCATGTATGCACGGGTGTCAACTGTTGGCTTCAAAAAAATTGGCCCTATGGCTCTTTCTCTGCTCATGGCACACCATATGCCAACTTTCTTGTCATGAAGTACTAACAATATTAGTAGCTCCAATAACGATTATTTTGTGTGCACACATATCCATGAAGGTGGACCCAAGCCTCATCCGTGAAAAATATTGAATATGGGTCTATTTCACCATTGTGTACACTACTGAGACTCCACTCACAAAATGTGTGCCTAATTACAGGATCACCTAGTTGAAGAGCATGTACCACAGTTATTTTATATGGTTTTAATTTCAGCAATTTGGTAGCCCTCTTCCAAAAAAAATATGATTTTTCGAAGTCTGCAAAATATGAGGTGGTTTCTGCTATGATGTGTTCAGTGGACGTGAATTTCTTCCCAGTGAGCCAATTTTTCAGGTTTGGAAGAGGAAGAAGTCGCTCGGAGTCAAATCTGGAGAATATGGTGGGTGAGGTAGCAGTTCATAGCCCAATTCCACAAATTTTGTGATGGCAATGGCTGTCTTATGTGCGGGTGCAGTATCCTGGTGAAAGAAAACATTTTTCTTCACCAAGTGGGGTCGTTTCTTTAACAATTTATTGTAAAATTGATCCAGCATTGCGGAATAACATGAACTGTGATCATTTTATCCTTTTCCACCCCTTGTGAATCCCAAAAGACAGCTGCCATTATTTTTCCTGTCGACGGAATGGTTTTCGCTTTCTTTGGAGCAGGTTCGCCGAAGGCAATCCACTGCTTTGATTGTTGTTTGGTTTCAGGTTGATAGTAATGGATCCAAGTTTCATCAACCATGATATAACGCTGCAAAAACTCATTTGGATTGTGCTGGAACATGTTCAAACATCCCTGTGAAATGGTCACACAATTCCGCTTGTTCTCAACTGTGAGCAGTCGCAGCATCCATCTTGGTGACAGCTTTCTCATACCCAAAAATTCATGCAGAATGTTATACACCTGCTCACTCAAGATGTTTACAGTCTTGGCTATCTCACGGATTTTCACTCGGCTGTCTTCCAACACAGTACCGTGAACTTTGTTCACTACTTCTTCTGTTGTGACCCCAACAGCCATCCTGTACACATGGCATCTCTTGTGCTTGAACGGCCACATCAAAATTCTGTGAACCACTTGTGAACCATGCCATGTGATGGAGTAAAGTCCCTGTAATACTTGTTCAGCTTTTCTTCCATTTCCTTCACCGTCTTACCACGCAAAAAGTAGTGCTTTATCAGAACATGAAATTCACTTTTCTCCATTTTCTACAAAGCAACACACATCTGCTTATTTTAGACACTCTCAACAATGTTCTAAGAAACAAATGACGATGAATTTCTGCAATTATACCCAGAAGAGATGTAAGACTTGGGTGCAAACAAGAAACCTGTGATTAGAACGCTATCTCTCATCAAAGTTATGGACTTATCAATCCGCCCTCGTATATACAATCCTTAGGAGTGGTCTAGGATTAAGTGTATATGTAGCAGCATGCAAGATGGAAAGGTACAAATAATAAAGTTGAAAACATTGAATAACAAAAAAAATGTGACGTACTTGACTGTATTATTTCAGGCTCCATGATCTTACTCAGGCTGAACCTACACTTACTCACATGTCATTATGGCAGCTGTACAAAGCGGGGGTATTGAAACATGTTGTTTCACAGAACTGTGATGGCTTACACCTCCGCAGTGGTCTTCCCAGGAAAGCACTCTCAGAGGTGCATGGAAACATGTATATAGAGGTAAGTACAGAATCATGTTAAGTACCTACTGAAAAATCTTCATAGTGGCTTGTCAACAAAGTCTAGCATGAACTTAGGTCAGTTTTACTACAGTAACACCAGTTTACATTCAAATGATTGTCGCGGTAACTTTCGTGTTATCTTATTTGCTGAGCGCCTGTTATTGTTTTACTATTTTGAATTTTGGCTTCTTTATCCTCCAGCTAGCTATTATTACCCAGTCGAGCAAATCTCTTGAACAGGGTGTGTAAATGGAAAGGAGTTGTTACTAAAAGATAACACTGATAAAAGAATTTGTTTTTACACTTTATTGCCGTCACACTTTATTTATTTCACATCATTACTCTTGATAAATGCCTGACTGAAACTGTTATATTTTCGAATGTAACTATAATCACTTATTTGCCACACATTATTAATTCGCATATTTCACATTTTTGTAACTAACTTTATGACGCGAGAGATTCTGTAGAATTGCGTAACGTGTACTTCGTGAATGAATCTGTTAAACTGAGCGACATGTAACCCGAGAATGATTCTGTTGAACTGTGTGATACCTGTCTTTGGCTCGGAATTTATACTCCCTCACCCCGATATGCCTAAACATTATAACAGAGCTGCTATTGGTTAATAAAACGCGCCAACATTAGCATCAATGTTTATATCCAATTAAAATTACGAACACATATGCTCTAGGGAAGATATTCCCTCCATTTCTAAAGAAAACGCGCTACTCTGACAAAATTTGTTTGTCTCTTATAATTGATAAACAAATCACCCCTTCGCTCATTGTTATCCGCTCCTATTGTCAGTTTCAGTGAGGCCATGTAAACTTATTTCCTAACAATGCTTATAATTAACAAACATCTCAAATCATTGTCATACAATAATGTTAAGTTTGATGCAGTAATTTGTATCACAAATTACTTAAATGTAAATAATGATTGTAATATGAATATGCATTTTTATGTGACATTGATTTCAGATGTTTATTAATTGTAATTATTATTTGGAAATAAGTTTATACGGCCTTACTGAAACTGTCAATAATAACGCAATAATGCAAAGAGGGGGGTGAGCTGTTTATCATTATTGGAAACGAGGAAGTTACGTAATGTTCGCGCGTTTTATCCGTTTAGAACCTTCTGTAAAAGTGATAGTGAACGTGTTCGACAATAAAAATTATAAAACAAATTTCTTCATTAGTGTTCTTTTTGGATAAAAGATTCCTTTCCGTTTACACAACCCTGATCAAGACACATGTTCGACCCAAGATAAGATAATAGCTAGCCGGAGGACAATAAACAAACTTAAAATTCTTTCGAACACTAACACTGATGCAAATTGCTAACACAAGATGGAGCTACAAACCGAACAAATGAATGACGTCACAAGATGGCTTCAACACAGATGTAAACAAACATTATAAGTAATACACTCGCAAATTGGCTCCCATACGTGGGGCAGTTAAAATTATGTAACCAAACAAAACAAAAGCAGCACAATATAAGATATTCAAGTTCGAATAATTTACGTAAAAACATATTACGTAAGCTATATTACTTCAAGTTACACTACAATCACTCTGGCATTCACAGTGTTGTGATATAAAATACTGCCACATGATTAACCTTAGGTCAACCTAGAATTAAAATACAAAAAGTACAGCAGCCAATGGTTTTGCAATGACTCCTTATGCCCTGATGGCCTGTGCTTACCTTCTGCACATTTAAAAAGTAAAACAGTTCTGTAAGGCATGTATTGGAAAGTTGGATCAGATTTGAAAACTTCATTGCTACAGTAGGAAGTTGAACCAAGGATCATCAACTTTGTATGCCAACACAAACACCATTGAATTTCTCTCATCTGATTCATGTATCCCAACAAATCTCTAAGGCAATCTCAATTACTCCAAAATATCATACACCAGAAATTACTTTCTATGCTAAAAGCTTTTTAATTCCAAGATTCTAGTTAATTTTATATATCTGTTAATTATGTTTACATTATGGTTGTGCATAGTTTATGGGACGTTGGACTAGATTTGGAAATTTCATTGCCCTGACTGGGAGTATAGATGTGTATATTCACTTTCCTGAGCCACCATAGTATTAAGGCCAACATTATAGTGAACTGCTTTTTAAGCATTTGACTGTTGTCCCAGCTTCCAGTATGCTCCTGTGTACCTACAACAAAATGTGCATTAAATCACTTCTGCTTACACTTAAGATCATTGGCCAGTAGACAGAAAAGTAAAATCTTTAGTATGAATTATTTTTAGCTTCTCTACCACCTATCTTTAGTTGATTGGTATCTAATGTTGCACTGTTGACAGTGAAGGCATTCACTCTCTAGCACTCCAGTATTTTGATGATAGGTTGGTGTGTTGATTGAAAGCTGGGCAGTGAGGTAGGTGGTTTGCCTCCATTTCTTCTTCAAGTTCACAGAAAGGGCATACGAGGTCTGTTCAAAATATTCTGGAACATTCGTAATTTCGCACCAGGGGAGTGTTGGAGCGGAATGCAGTTGGCATCCCTGCACACGCCTGTGTTTAATGTGTAACTGCCGGAAATTTCATTATTCTAGGTCTGGTATTGTTCAGTGCTGTATTCAGTAGAACGTTGTGTCGCACAGTTTGCGAATTTCGAGATGGCAGAGTTAGAGCAGCAATGCGTCTGCATTAAATTTTGTATGAAACTCAACAAAGCCTTCACAGAGACACACCAAATTATGCAGGAAGCCTACGGTGATGAGTGCTTAAGCCATACTCGGTGTTACGAATGGTTCATGCGGTTTAAAAATGGCCGGATGGAAGTTAAAGGTGACCCTCATTCAGGACGCCCTTCAACGTGTACCAACAATGCTCATGTCAGAAACGCCAACAAAATTATGCGTGCCAATAAAAAACTGACTATCGGTACGTATTGCGATGCCTGCGATAAAACGTGAGAAGGAAATGGCCTGAAATGTGGTGAGACAATTCATGGATGTTGCATCATGATAATGCACCCACACATTCATCCCTTGTTGGTGCATGATATTGTCGTAGCCTCTAAACAACTCGCTCAATGGGAGGTAGGCGACTCGCTAGTAAGGTACCAGGAAGTTAACAAATTAAATAAAGGCGAGGCCACGACAAGGGACGCAGCTAATTGAATATGAAAAACATTATAGGATAACTACTAAAAGGATACCTACATGGTTCAGAATGAAAAAAAGGAGCTTTATAATATGGTAAATGAAACAGGAAAGATCTGGATGGTAAGGGGTTTATTAGATAAAAGAGGATACATTACCTATCTCCTTAGCCGCATGGCTGTCGGGCGAGGCCGCCATACATGCCTGTATGGAGAGAGCGTAACACCACGTCCTGTTCGGTTCGCCTCTACTCACTGACTGACTGCCTAGCCAAAACCCAAGCCACGCTATGCTTACCGCGTGGGGGACACCAACTAAACTACTACCCCCACCACTCTTACGTGCTGTGACCAACGGACACGTATGCACTAACAATGCCTGCATACGCCACATCTCCCCCTGGCCACCTAGATCGACGCGCTCGTCAACACAATGAGAATTTTATTTATGGAAAAGAGAAAGAGAAAAAAGAAAAATTACAATACAGAATAAAACTTGACATACAAAAGGTTAGATAATTGAACAAGCAGTATCTGTGAGAATATATGGAGCATACATATGTCTTGAAGAAATTAAAGGCAATGCTGATTGACATATTTGGGATTGTTTTTACAGATCACTTATGTACGAGTACCCCACACACGCACACACACCACGCTGCCACTGTTACATGCACACTACACTGCACCTGAATGGATGTTCCGACGTAACTGTTTGTGGGTGAGATTTCCAGATCACCCACAACGACGAATTGTTTTTCAGCTGTAGTCTTTCAGATGCTGCAGGTCGCTGAAGATGTGGGGGGGGGGCAATCGCTGGCTTGGACTGCCCCCCAAAATAGTGGCTCCTTATGCCACTGCAGTGTAGTGGCTGAACGACAGCTCTCCTGTGGTGTCTCTGGAACCTCTGGTGTGACAGGCGGGGATACTCTTCTTGTACACTCGAGCTCCGCAATCAGCAAAGTGACTATAACAGAAACCATAGAACGGTAGAAATGGTGCTCCAAAAGATCATCATACATAAAAGAAGTGGTATGTCATTTACAATAAAAGATTTAAAATGTCAAAAAGGTTTACAATCAATTAATTCTTTTAATATGGGGCAAAGAGAAAAAAAAATGACTACATGTGACAAAAACTAAATTTTACAGGGGGTTACCATCCAAAATTTAACACAAAATGCTTTAGAATCCAAATACAAAGACACAAAAGGACCAGAATACAGAAATATTACATCAGTGACATTCATTGTTTACATACAATAACACAACACAAATATAGAAACTTATTTGGGATCCCAATATTATTTTTTAACCAGCTGGTACTACTAATGAAAAGAAAATAAGTGCACTTACAATACATTCATACATGACAATGAAATGAAATCATTCATACTGACCAAGGCCCAAATTATACACAACACTCACTTAAATAACTAACCAAAACTGCTGTGTGCATTACTACAGACTTGAAAAATAAATCCACATTACATACATTAAACTACACCTCATTACATTCTTTCAACTACAATACTCATGCTTTACTGTCAAATATATAGTCTCCTCTACATTACTATCTTATTCATCTCAGTATTTCAATCATCGTCTGAGCTTTCAACTTTCTCGTAGATAGTAATTACTGAGAAAATAAAACATCTTCACTGACGTGTCTCATTCAACATGCTGCAAAGTCAAAAATATCTGACATAGGCATAAACTTAAAGAAATCACATTAACATTTCAGGAATGACACAAATAACATGACATTATACTGTTGCATCCACATCCTCCTAATCAAAATTAAGCTGGAAAATAGATGGTATTAAAACTCGCTATATAAGATGGTACTAAACTTGTTGCATAAACACACAAAAAAAACTTATTCTCATTACATACACTTCATTACATTTACTCTCTCGTGTGAATACATCACACACGCTATACTGGGCACGTTACAGCAACACAAATAAGCAAAATCTCTCAAATCACATCAAACCGAATTTCCAGGTACATGTAGCCCTCCTGAAAAATCAAAACATTTACACTCCAACTATCGGGGTTACTCTTTGGCACTTCCACCGAAGCTGACATCAACTCATCTCATCTCCTCTCTTACATTACCACCGTCGGGGTTACTCTTAGGCACTTCCACCGAGGCAAATATTAATTCATCTCTCACACTACACCATCGGGGTTACTCTTAGGCACTTCCACCGATGCAAATATTAACTCATATACTACCACATAACCTCAAAAACATACATACACACACTATTCATGCAACAATTTTCTGCAAATAAAAGATCACAGCATCATAATGAAACCCAAACCAAACCAAATCGAATGCAACAGAACAAATCACATCTTTACCAAAAACAATACTGACACATAACATTCCTGAAAATCAAAGCTTAATTAAGCACACGGTACACATCAAACACATTCCTGCAGCATAACATAACAAAACAAATGATTTACAATGCCCAAAACAGAATTCAAAATTTAAGTTACATAAAATGATAATAAACTTTCAATTTAGCAGAGACATTCATAGCACACATTATTCCTGAAAAGCAAAGCTTAATTAAGCATCAGTCAGTGAAACAATAAAAATTTAGCATACCTGTGTGAGTTGTGAAACTGTTTCATTCATCCAAACTTTAGCACACACAATGTACACATACTTACAGGTTTTGTTTCTTATTCTTTCTTTTTACCACAAAATTCCAGTGCAACTTTCCAAAATCTGGTAACACACACATATAGCTGATCCATCAACATCCACGTTGTACTGGTCCATATTGGAGGCACATTAAACCTAATTAGGTGAAGATACTGGCAAGGCTGGTAGTAGCTGAAACTTTTACTTACATTAGTCATTTTGAAATATTTTCCCCCCAAAATATTCATTGCGTAATTAGATAAACCAAACATGGCAACGGTGAAGCAAAATTATCATCATTATGATTACCATTATTCGTACCGCGAGCGTACAATGCACAAATATGAATTTTCAATATATATACTTTTGTCTTCTTTCGTTTTATTATTTTAAATATTTCAAACAGATGCACCACACATTTTATACACACGCAATTTTAAACACGCAACACGCGAACTTTAAAGTATTTGCTTCACATTCTAGACGTTAACAGATCACAAGATGACGCAACCAAAAATGCAATGTTACGTAGACCAGCTAACACACGCAACTATATTATCAAAGTTACAAATATCGCCCAATTTTTCACAATTCACAAAAATATGTACTTTAAAATGACCAGCACGAATGATTTACCATAGTAACAGAATTTAGTAGAAGTGAAGCCAAGGTAAGGGGGAAAAAAGGAAGCCAGAAGTTTTAGCGTCACGCCACCGACAGACAATGGAAAAAATATAAAAATGAACTTAAAATTTAAATTTAGACACGGGACTTTCAGAAAACAATACAACAGGGATTTAGAATAAAGAAACCACAAATGATACAACCAAAACCCTTACCCTTAAGCCAAGAAAAAGATTTACATTTTTAACGAACACGTGGAGGACCAAATACGTTACATTTTAGTGAGAAAAAAAATTTTGCAGTTAAAAATCTCAAAAATATCCGGCCAAAATACTTGGCGCCTCACACCAAGATGTTGTAGCCTCTAAACAACTCACTCAATGGGAGGTAGGCGACTCGCTAATAAGGTACCAGGAAGTTAACAAATTAAATAAAGGCGAGGCCACGACAAGGGACGCAGCTAATTGAATATGAAAAACATTATAGGATAACTACTAAAAGGATACCTACGTGATTCAGAATGAAAGAAAAGAGCTTTATAATATGGTAAATGAAACAGGTAAGATCTGGATGGTAAGGGGTTTATTAGATAAAAGAGGATACATTACCTATCTCCTTAGCCGCATGGCTGTCGGGCGAGGCCGCCATACATGCCTGTATGGAGAGAGCGTAACACCACGTCCTGTCCGGTTCGACTCTACTCACTGACTGACTGCCTAGCCAAAACCCAAGCCACGCTATGCTTACCGCGTGGGGGACGCCAACTAAACTACTACCCCCACCACTCTTACGTAATCTCCGATCCAGGTGACCAACGGACACGTATGCACTAACAATGCCTGCATACGCCACAATATTGTACAGAAAACGATATCACTGTGCTGCTTCATCCTCCTTACTCTCCAGACCTGGCCCCTGCAGACTTTTTTTTTTATTTCCAAAGTTGAAAACCCTGTTGAAAGGACGAAGATTTGCAACGATAGACGAGATAAAAGAAAATTCGCAGACTGCACTCCATGCAATCCAGAAAGAGATGTACCAAGACTGCTTCCGGAAGTGGAAACAACGTTGGGAGCAGTGTGTCAATTGTGGAGGAGAGTATTTCGAAGGAGACCATGCACAATAAGTAAAAATTAAGCGTAGAAACATGTTGTGAACAAAGTTCCGGAATTCTTTGAGCAGACCTTGTATAGGAAATTCTGCTATGCCAATCCTGTGTAGATGTTTGTTAAGGCAGTCATGGTCTGTTAATAATCTAAAAACTGCTACAGAGGATTTTCTTGGTAGGGTAGTAATTCTAATCGTGTTGTTATGTAGATTTTCCCATTCCTTTTGTTTGTGATACCTATTCTTCTTTAATTTTTGTATGGTATGTTGATGTAATTATTCTTTTGATGGAGTGATAAGACATGGACCAGATGATTTTGATGTAATTTGATTACCTTTCTTGGCCAGAAAATCAGCTGTTTCATTACCATCTATTCTACTCTGTGCTGGTATCCATTGAAGTATACTCTTTTATTTAAACTAGTTAATTGCTTTATAATTTTTTGGCATTCTAGTACATATAGGCTTTTGGCTGTAGTATCTGATGCTATGGATATTATAACTGCTTTGCAGTCAGATAATATCACAACTGTCTTAAATTCATTTATTTGATATAGAAGATTTTGTAAGCTGAGAATTGCTAAAATTTCACCATCAAAATTTGTAGAATTTGTTAATCTTCTATGAAAAGAAAAGATTGGGGATACTGCACTGCACTCCTATTACTTGGTAAGCTGGATTCATCAGTGTAAGCATGTAGCCATTCATTAGCAGGATATTTTAAAGTTATTATTTCTAGTGACATTTGTTTTAAAATACATGGAGAAATTTTAGATTTTTTGAATTCTTCCACTAAATGTTGATAGTGTTCAATATCAAATAGTTGTAAAGGGTTGATTTTTGTTTGTGTTCTTTTAAGTATGAGAGTTTTAATTTCTGCTTGATTTCTTGGACTTTATTAAGAAAGCTTTGTTGAATTTGTAAGCTCACCAGGCTTTTTAATTCTCCCCCCTTTTTTTTTCCCAGTTGCTGTAGAGTAGTCTGATTAGTTTTTCATATTGTATGATAGCTGCTTTTTCAATGTCAAGATTAAGTTGTTAGGATTTGTAAAGCAAGTACTGGGGTATTTAAACAGCTCCAGTTACTAAATGAAGAATTTGGTTTTGTAGAATATTAAGTTTTTCTACATTTGCAGTTATTAATATCTCTTTGCAATATTTGAAAGTTGGTTTATTATACATCTTATAAAAAGTGTTAAAAGTTTGTGTAGTACTTCCCCATTTATTTTTCTGCTTGTCTTTTTAATAGTGGTAATTTTTTCGCAGTTTTTTTTTTCCCCAAATATTATCAATGTGTTTTCTCCGTGTTAATTTTGTATTAAAAACAATACCTAAATATTTGGCTTCACAAGTTTCTGTAAGTGTTTTCCCTTCTAGTCGTAGTGAAATATTTAATCGTTTCTTCCTTAGTGGGAAGAGCTGATAATTTGCTTTCTGGATATTTATTTTCATCAAATTATTATGTGCCCAATTCTGTAATTTTATCAGGGACTGATCTATATTTATGGACTGTTGACTTTGATTTTTTTTTGTTTAAGGTTCCAGAACATCTATCTTTAGTAGATCAAACAATTGTATACCAACCAAAAAATTGATTTTACCAGAAAATTTCTCCCCCCCCCCCCAAAAAAGCATTTTATAAAAAAGAGTTGGATAAATGCCACACTACATATTAGAGTGAGACACTGTTTAAGCACGCCAGGCAAAGATTTTAAAGAAAGTTCTTCATTAATGATTTTGATTAAAATACAGTTATTTATTTAAGATATTTGCATGATTAATGAAATGCATATCTTGAACTTTCTGTGATTAGCCTGTAAAAGTCTCTTAATTTTGAATACATTTTCTGTAATTTATGTAATTGGTAAACAATAAGAGATAGTTAAAATTTTACTTCACAAAATATAGAACTATGGTTTGTGTCAAATAATTTTTTTCTGTAGTAGGAGCCATTTTCTAAAGCTATTCATTGTAACATCTTTAACTTTCCAGGTTGAACTGTTATTTGCCACTTATAGAGTTTTTTTTTCTCTTTTTTACTTTCTCTTTTATGTATAGTACGAAGAGAAGTATTGTACTTCACCCAAAAATTTGATATCAAGGTTTCACCAGAAATACATATTTTGAGGCCCTCTTCTGGATCCCAAAAAAAAAGCATTTATGGAAAAAGATGCTTAAGTGTGTGTGCGCACATGCAAACAAACTATACGAAAAATATACATCTCTTTAAAAAACTTGATTTATTTCAAATACTTTTTTTATGGCATAAGCCATTTTTGAGATATCTGTTATTTAAGGTTCCAATTGTTCATTTCCTGGTAATTCTCATTCTCTCTACACCAACCTAGAGTAAACTGTACTTTCGTAGTAAACTGCTATTCAAGTCAACACTCGCCGACTTCCATACGAGAGTAAACTACTTCCGAAGCATTTTACTCCTTTCAGGTACTCCCAGGTTAAATTACCGCAGAAGTAAATGTCGGAGAGCACCATCATGTAATATGTTACTATGAAATTAAATAGAGCACAAATATAGGTTAGAATTTACTCTTGCGACCTGGATGGAGTAACTAACCTGTTGTTTGAACTAGAATACTGTATCGTATATGAGGAAAATATTTTGACGTGTTCATGGATTACTTAGATTACATTGATGATCCTGATGAAAAAAAAACAGTGATTAGTTAAGTTGATGATCTCGATGAAGAAAACAGTGTAAATGTGATAGTGGTATGCAAGAACCACGAGAGAGTTCAATGAACATTTTGGTATTAGGAAATAATCTTTTACATGTCTTTTGAACCCACTTGGAGAGCATTTACAACAAAACTCAAACAGGAATTCAGCTCTATAACCCAAACTGCAATTATTGTTATGTGTCCTACGAGTGTTTCGTACCGGAACATTTCAGATACTTAAGCCGGTATTATGATGAATTTAACGTAACGTAACTTAAGAGTTTGGCAATGTCAAACTTTTCCTTCCCATTACATCAAGTTTGATGTCACATGATAATTAGAACCATTCGGCATGAAACACTAGCTCGAAGTAATAAAAGAACTATCAATCAAGAGTCATTCCCATTACGTTAAGTGCATGCCAATTAGACCTTTCTTTTACCAGCATTTCTTAACTTCATGTCATGTTAAGTTAAGTTTATTATAATCCCAGCATTATAGGCGATCTTATAAATAAACATTCACCATGCATCTGCTGGTCGTGTATTTCATCGTGTTCGTGTTAAACTGCTTTTGAGGTTAAGAGCAAGGTACCTACACATAAATATATATGAGTGTTCAGAAAATAAAAGGCAATTCTTCTTCACTTTTGCAGATTTCCCACATATTGTGGGTGAAATTGACCGCATGCATGTTACTATTTTGTGCCCATCTGTATATGTGGTGAACTTTTCCGAAATCGGAAAGGGTATTTCTCCATTCAGCATGCAAGTGATCTGCGGTGCAAAATGAAGATTAGAAACATTGTTTCCAGAATTTTAAGCTGCTCTTCAGTACGTTTCCATCGCTCGAAGCATTAAACTTGTCTGCCACGACTTTCCAGCATTTCTCTTCCAACATCTGTATAACATGTTTTTTATACTCATATTGTTAAATGGATTTTTTTTTTTTTATCTGTACCAACAAACATTTATCTCTTTCACTGATGTTTCTCCCCTTTTCCTATCGCACATAACCATATCCATGATCACGTCAAGTAAATTGTGCAAACAAAGCAATACCTCCAGGAGTAATGAGCACATACTTCCAAAGTCATAACTAAAAGAGTAAATTGCAATTGAGCTCTCCAGCATTACTTCCGGAGTAAATTGCTCCAGTAGTAACCTACTTCCATAGGACAGACTTCTTTAGTAAACGTTACTCTGAAGCAATTTACACAAACATGGTGCACGCTGCCCTTAAATTCCTGTCAGTATTCAGTTGTTTCTTGCAACATCATGGAAAGAGAATGGAATTTTTAAGGCCAGTGTGTAGTACCCAGTTCTTAAATATTTCACTATCGCTTTTCCCTTTGTATCTATAATGAAATGTATAATTTAGCTATTTCTGCAAAAATCTATTTGGATTAGAATGAAGTAATTATAAAAATAAGCTTTGGTAAGACTAATTTGTGTATCCACCAATAAACGATAAAGACATGTGAATGTATCGCATCAGAAATTACTTTTCCCCCCCCCCCCACCCTTTCTTTCTCCTGCATTGGTTCTTTTATTCAAAAACTGACTTACAAAATGCAAACAGTTGTGTCTTTGTTTTCCATTATCATGCATGCAACCAGTTCATATTGCTTTATTTGAGATTATTTTTTAGTCCAAAATGTATTAGAAATAATGTAACATGAATAGAAAAATCAATTCGGATATGAATACTATAAAATATATCTGTGTGTGTGCGCATGTACATACATGCATGTGAGAGAGAGAGGGGGGGGTGGCGGTAATGATTAGAGAAAGTCATACATATGACACTTCAGATTTTTAGAATATGCATGAAGGTAAGTGATATTGGTTAGTAGTTAGAGAAAGCCATGCGATTATGATACAACAGAATTTGATTTTGTAGATAGATATAGTGATATAGCAACAAATAAATTTTTTGTGGAGAAAATCAAAACAAATGGGACTTTATTTACCTACAAAAACACAATCGTATAAGACTTGTTATGGTTATCAAATAAATTGAAATTTAACCTCCAAGTAGAACTATGGCCAGCCAATGCAATTGATAATATTCTGGATTGTTTGTAAAACAAAAGCAAGGGAAGTGATAACATGGAGGAGCATATTACAATAGGAGGAGAAACTGAGGTCCCTGCTATCTATTAGAACATGCTGAACCACAATAGAATTGTGTGCTACCTGGTGATATAATATTGTCGCCAACTACTCTGCCATGTACTGTTACATTTCAGCTTAATGATAATTTTGCCACCTAACAGCAGTTCTTTCTACTATACATTCCTACCTGTTGTGCTGCCCTCTGGTGACAAACATTCCAGTATTAACCTCACCCCACTTTCTTGTAGTTTTCATTAAAATTCAAACAAGATAGAACATGCTCTGTTCAATGCTAAGTCACCATTGGTATATGTTATCTCAAATAATTTGATAATGCCTTGTAGTTTACTGGGAAATTGTAAAAATGTGAGTCAGTTGGGGAATATAATTTCCTGCCTGCAAGTTGTCATGATAGTTCATCTTATTCTACCCTTCCAATGTTTCCTAGACTGAAGCGAATTTAGGGTCTAAAAGATCTACTCTGTAGAGAATTAATACTATTCTGGAAAAAGGAGTGTTTTGAGCATCAAATTTTTTTATTTTATTGAAAGCAGGAATAGTCTTAAGTGTAGCAGAAACTAAAGTAAATTGTGAAATCAAAATTCCTTCAAGTGAAGCTCCATCCATTGCAGCCCTTTAAAATTAAAGGTTAATTTGACTGCACTTAAGTACGTTCACAAATTAAAGTTCTAAAAATAAAAGTTTGAATCTTGGCTAGGATGATATTTTTTCTTAACATTGGACTCCTTTGAGCATAATTTCAGTCTGTTCATTCATTCATTCGTTCATCTAATTATCTGATATGATCTAACTGGTTAAAGGATGTTAATTCATTCATTCATTATCTGTTTACCCTCCTCTTATGTAGGACTTACAAGCGGGTGCCTGGGGTCAGAGGCCCGTCGAGGAGCAGACACTCATGGATCAGACAGAGCATCCAGGATGGGTGATCAGCCCGATGCCTGGTATGGGATGAAGAAGTAGTTGAGACGAAATGATGGTGAAATGGATGAAAGGAAAGGTGATGATGGAGCAGTTGGTGGAATGAATGGCGGGGGAAACCGGAGAGCCCGGAGAAAACCCGCCCAGAAGCCGCTTCATCCACCACAAATCCCACATGCAGGTCCCTGGGATTGAACCCGGGCCGCCTCGGTGGAAGGCGAGCGGTCTAACCACTCGGCCACGGCGCCGCCCCTAAAGGATGTTAAACTAAGGGGAAAAAGGGTGTCAAACTAGTAATAATGTCCAAGATATTAATAACAGCTATAAAAAAAGTAAATCTACTTACTTTGCTGGTTGCTTTGGAAATACAAAAAAGAGTTGTCCTCCGTGGACTAGTGGTACTGTGCTAGCCTCTAGTTCCCAAGGTCGCAGGTTCAAACCTGGCGGAGGGCGATGAATTTTTTTGGGCATAAAAATCCTTAGCATGGCTTCCTTCAGAAGGGAAGTAAAGCTGGTCCCGTGTCGTAGATTTACGGCACGTAAAAGAACCTCAAGCCTGATAAGAGGCCTCTGAGCAAAATTTCCGGTCTTTCACGCCCAATATAAAATGGGACGCTAAGGACCATAGTAGTTAAAGAGCGTCCATAAATAAATAAATAAATAAAAAAAACAAAAAAGTTCAATACAAAAAGGGCTTCTTCCCACCCTGGAATGTATGCTTTTCGACATCCAGGAACACTACACTTCAATTTAATTAAAGGTGGGGGGAGCATTATTTTTCGCCTTTATTGTGCAATTTGATGCGGTATTAATGTTATATTATTTAACATTATTGTAGCCCCACGTTGTGGTAGCCAATTTGTAACGGTATTACTTACAAATGTTTGTTTACATTAGTGTTGAAGCCATCTTGTGACGTCATTCATTTGTTCGGTTTGTAGCTCCATCTTGTGTTAGCAATTTGCATCAGTGTTAGTGTTCGAAAGAATGCGACTGTTATTTGATTTAAATTTTGTTTACTGTCCTCCGGCTAGCTATTATCTCTCGGTCGAACATGTCTCTTGATCAGGGTTGTGTAAACGGAAAGGAATCTTTTATCCAAAAAGAACACTGATGAAGAAATTTGTTTTATAATTTTTATTGTCGAACACGTTCACTATCACTTTTACACATTGATCTAGATACTCGCCAAAATGAAACTGTTATAATAACTTCTTACTTGTCACTTTTAATTCGCGTACATCAACTTTGTGTATTATTAACTTTACAACACTTTAGATTTTTCGTAACTTGTGAATCTATAGCCGACGTATCTCATGACGAACTGACGAACTGAAGACGACGTGTAGTGTACAAAGAATTTTGATGAACTGGCATGAAGCTACCTCTAACCTACCCTATTTATAATCCTGCATCCAGATACGCCTAAAAATTATAACTGAACTGCAATTGGCTAATAAAACGCGCCAACATTAGCGTTTATTTTAATATCCAATGAAAATTATGAATACATATGCTTTAGGGAGAAAATATTCCAGAAGGTTCTAAACGGAGAAACGCGCCAACATTACGTAACTTCCTCGTTTCCAATAATGATAAACAGCTCACCCCCCCTCGCTGCATTATTGCGCTATTATTGACAGTTTCAGTAAGGCCGTATAAACTTATTTCCAAATAATAATTACAATTAATAAACATCTGAAATCAATGTCACATAAAAATGCATATTCATATTACAATCATTATTTACATTTAAGTAATTTGTGATTCAAATTACTGCATCATATGCCCCACTAGAAACATAATTATAAACATTTACAACTTGTTTGGAAATTTTATAATTGAGTTTTTAGTCTCCTAAATCTTGGAACACACGCTATCACTTTCACTTAACACTTCACACGCATTTAGCACACGACATATGTTTTTTTTTTTATCTCGCCAATACTTACTGGCTCTGGTTTAATGTGTTTAGACATTAATCTGACATTACAAAAAAATTTTTTTTTTTATAGCAAATACTGTACCCTGAATTATTTAATTACTGTTTACTTTCTTAAGTTGTTAACAAAAATTTGTGCATTTAAGAATTTTGTAATTATTACACATATTTACCAACAAATATTCACCCTTTACATAAATATATTTACATCTTTTAAATCTAGACACTGTTTAACATTTTTCTAGTTGCTACATAAGTATTTGTTGTTTTTTTTTTTTTTTAAATTATTTTTAACCCATTTTTGTTATTTTGTACTTTATTTTAACAATGTTCTTGGAATTGTATTTACGTACTTTTACTTTAATATCATATTAAGTTTCAATTATTACCTTCTTCTTTTCAACTACTGTTACAGTTACTAAAAATTGTTATTTTTTTTTTTTTAAATATTTATTTCTCCCTTCTTTTTTTTTTTATTAAATTTCTGTTTTCTCATGACATATACATTTAGTTAACCCTCTTACGTTCCAATACATTTCTCTGCAAGTCATCTTTACCTATCCAGCATTTACTTTACATCTCATTGCTATTTACCCTCCTGGATCAAATTGGTTTGGCTAAACATTACTCGTAGCCGTATCCTAACCTTCAAATTTTTGTTCATGAATAACCTCTTGTATTCATTAGAAATTTCATCACATGATAACATTTGAAAACAATCTAAAGTTTCCTGAACAATACATCTTTTAACAACTTTCATTTTCAATTCTTCTGCTATCCTTTTAACTTGAGAATACTTTGACAAATCTGTACTAAACTGTACTGGACTGGAGTTTTCATTTTGAACATCTTGGTACAATTTATTTCTTTGCATTACTGTCTCATTCTGTATTTCTGATATCTCCCCTCTGAAATTGACTTGCTCCTGATTCACATCTACATTCATAACCTCTTTTATCTCTCTTAGCTCACTTGTAATACTACTCACTTGATTTCCTAACTCTGTGCATTCTACATTAACCTCACTTTTAGTATTAACCTCACCTCTTTTGTTACCTATTTCCCTGCTCATGTCTAGCATTTTCTTTGAAATTTCTCCTATCTCACTTGCTATTATTTCCTCATTTTCATCTCTCATTTTTGGCATACTACTATCTAGCTTCATAACTTTCTTTTCAATTTCTTCACTGCTTTGATCTACTTTTTGCTCTAATATCTCATTACTCCTACCAATATTTTCAATTGATTTCCTATGATCTTTTTTTATAGCTTCTCTCAATTCCTCAAAACTCTGATCTACTTTTTGTTCTACACTCTTAATAATATTTTCACTCAATTTCTCATTATTCTGAGTTAGTTTTTGTTCTAAACTCCTATCAATATCTTCCCTGTTTTGATCTATTTTCTTACTAAGATCTTCCCTCATTTCCCTATTATTCTTTTGCATATCTTCCCTGTTTTGATCTATTTTCTTACTAAGATCTTCCCTCAATTCCCTATTCATATTTCTCAGCATTTCCATCATCATACTAGCATCAAAATTTACATTTCCTGCTGTTCTATTCTCACTTTCTACACTAACATTTTCACCTTCAAATCCTAAAAAGTTTGGGCTATTATCTGTAACCTGTATTGAATTACAGCTAACTGTTACATTATCTCCCTCCATAATTATTTCTTCTGTATTATTAGTAGCCATTGTTTTCTTTATCCTACCACTCCTTAAGTACATTTGAAGGTTACAATTTTGTTTTCTAAAAAAAAATTACGATACTCTGACCTTTGTGATGCTGTCTGTTGCTGTTACATTGATGTTCAGCTTCCTGCCCCTCTCTCCTAGATTTGTATGTTGCTTCTGCGTTGTGTTATGATGAATCTACGTCGTCTCGATGTTTTTGTGTCCACTCATCCGCGTAGTCTGTCGTTCCTATAGTTGTTTCTGGAATCTGCGTCTTCTCGATGTTTTTGTAGTTGAATTCACCTGTTGCCTTGTAATTTCGGAATTACGATGTCCAATCATCCGCGTAGTCTGTCGTTCCTTTTGTTGTTTCTGGAATCTGCGACTTGTAGTTCAGTTCACTTCTCCATTCGCCCCTTCCTGGTCATCTCACTTCTTCCTGGTTAATTCTGCCCCTTCCTGGTTATTCTGATCCTTTCCTGGTCATCGTGTTCCTTTCCTGGTTACTCTGCCCCACGTTCTGGGTGCCAATTTGATGCGGTATTAATGTTGTATTTTATTTAACATTATTGTAGCCCCACGTTGTGGTAGCCAATTTGTAACGGTATTACTTACAAATGTTTGTTTACATTAGTGTTGAAGCCATCTTGTGGCGTCATTCATTTGTTCGGTTTGTAGCTCCATCTTGTGTTAGCAATTTGCATCAGTGTTAGTGTTCGAAAGAATGCGACTGTTATTTGATTTAAATTTTGTTTACTGTCCTCCGGCTAGCTATTATCTCTCGGTCGAACATGTCTCTTGATCAGGGTTGTGTAAACGGAAAGGAATCTTTTATCCAAAAAGAACACTGATGAAGAAATTTGTTTTATAATTTTTATTGTCGAACACGTTCACTATCACTTTTACACATTGATCTAGATACTCGCCAAAATGAAACTGTTATAATAACTTCTTACTTGTCACTTTTAATTCGCGTACATCAACTTTGTGTATTATTAACTTTACAACACTTTAGATTTTTCGTAACTTGTGAATCTATAGCCGATGTATCTCATGACGAACTGACGAACTGAAGACGACGTGTAGTGTACAAAGAATTTTGATGAACTGGCATGAAGCTACCTCTAACCTACCCTATTTATAATCCTGCATCCAGATACGCCTAAAGATTATAACTGAACTGCAATTGGCTAATAAAACGCGCCAACATTAGCGTCTATTTTAATATCCAATGAAAATTATGAATACATATGCTTTAGGGAGAAAATATTCCAGAAGGTTCTAAACGGAAAAATGCGCCAACATTACGTAACTTCCTTGTTTCCAATAATGATAAACAGCTCACCCCCCCTCGCTGCATTATTGCGCTATTATTGACAGTTTCAGTAAGGCCATATAAACTTATTTCCAAATAATAATTACAATTAATAAACATCTGAAATCAATGTCACATAAAAATGCATATTCATATTACAATCATTATTTACATTTAAGTAATTTGTGATACAAATTACTGCATCAAATTCTAACCTCATTCAATAGAACAGCAACAAAATGGCCAATCTTGTTCGTATTTAACAGTCACGCGTCTGTCATCATTGGTCTTTTGCAAGCTTTGCTTCAAGTACAACCATCTACTGGACGCTGTGAGTGTAAGGGCTCATTCACAATGAAATGCAAGCACAGACGTAGCATAAGCACAAGACCTTGCATTCATGTTATTTGATGGAAGCATTCACATAGAGTCACGCAACGTGCTATGCAATGCAGGAGTTTGCAAACTCCAAACTTTATGCTTGTGTTGCATGCATAGAGGAAGAATTCTGCATTTCTTTCTCTTTGCATTGCCTGCTGTCCAGCAGCAGACAATTGCGATGCCAGTCTTTAGCCATCTAATGTACATGCGTGCACTCTTCCATTAGGCCATGCCACACAAATTGTGGGTCACCATCTCTCATTTCTCTCAAGAGGTTATGATAGTCTCCTTATTGAATCCTCTTTCATTTAGTGGATGAACCCGGCATCTGTGCCTAGATTTCTTGCCTCACAAATCATAAGGTGCAAAGAGATAATGAACATTGCATTAATATAACTTGTGCAGCTGTATCATCACACATATAACTTGCTGCAGTTTCCGGACATTATTCTGTATGTGGGAAGGAGGTATGAAATTTTAAGAAACTTACGGAATCAGGGTTTTTAATATGTAGAGTTGATTATGTAGTATCCTGGGTTCTTAAATTGTGTGCTTGTTGCTTTATCAAAACTATTGGGCCCTTCTTGGCGACCGCTTAGCTTTTGTGGAAATCTTGTCAGAAGATATTGCGAACATGATGAAAAAAAATATGGTTAATGGAATGTCGTGAAGCAAAGAAAATGTAGCTAAAGTGGATAATTCGAGTTTAGATGCGCAGTTCCTATGGCTACACCCTGTCGTTGCTCCGCAGTTGCTCCATTCCTCTGCTTCTAAAACACATCCCTCGGCTACACCTTGCAGCTGAGGGCCCTCAGTGTTACAATGTTGGCAGCAGAATGCCAATAACAGCAATGCTAACATGATGCAAATGCGTGTGTTACATACTGATAACGAAAGTGCTCACTACCCACATACGGAATAATGGACCAGTTTCCATAGTACTTGTACAGCGCTACTTTCAATGTTTTGGTCAAACAGTCGTGATATCATTAACGCTACAGGCAGCTGTTGAATGTATGTAATTTTTGTTTTTGACCTACTTATTTATAAAATATTGAATGAACATTCTTATTTGGTATTGTTGGTTATGTTATTCAATTTGAAACTGCATTGTGAATGGTGTTCCTTCACTCCTGCGCTTATGCTGCATTATGTTAGTGCTTACATTTCATTGTGAATGTAGCCTAATACATGTTATTGTACTAGATGGCAGTAGCTGCACAAAAAAATCCTGCAGTTTCTTCTCCTATTATAATATATTCCTCCATGTTGAGAATCACAAGTTGATAAATTGAGACAGACATGATTAGCAGAAATTCAATGTTTCCTTGTAGTCTGTTGATGGAAAGTCATGTCACCATAAAGTTTTAGATATGCTTATCTCATAAATTCTTTAGTTGTAAATGTACAATAATGTAAATTGTTGTAATGTTAACCTTTTATAACACAGGTATGCAGCAAATGCAAGCCAAGCCAGGTGTATTGGCGGTTATTTGATGTGACAGAACACACAGCTCGCTTCAGTCATCGCACAATGCGCCGTTGTTACAATTGCATGGGATCACTGGTGGATACAATTGTGCATTTTGGAGAACGAGGAACATTGTGCTGGCCTCTGAACTGGCATGCAGCATGTGAAGCTGCAGACAAATCTGATGTTATCTTGTGTATTGGCTCTAGTCTCAAGGTATGCTTTAATTCTGTACTGAAAGGATAAAATATACTTGTCATCTTTGACAAATAGTGTGTTTAAGTGATATCAGTAGAACTAAAAGCTAAAATGAATTTTCAGTGAAATATATTCAAATTCATTGGAGAACTGAGTGAGTTATATATTCTTAAGTTTTCACTTACCATAGATAGTACATATTTGATATATTTGTTTCATACTAGGTGTGTATAGTCAGTAAGTTGGAGAAAAGACTTTAAAAATTCAACTTCACAGGATTTGTGTTATCAACTCAGTTCTCAATAGAATAAAGCCAGTTCAGTTGATCCATAGAATATTGTGGACTTTAAATAATATTTCAAATAAATAGGCTTGGTTTACTGCAACCTCTGCCATTTTGAAACATGGTTCTAAGAAAACTCATTTGAGAAGAGTCATTGGGAAAGTAAAAATGATATATTCAACTGCCAAAGAAAGCAATGATCTACTCCTATAGATACTATTTTTTGCACCACAAATATCTGAAACAATGAAGTGCACATCAGTTACACATCTTGAGGTTCATCCACACTGTTGAGTCTCAAGTACGAACTTCATGTTGCAGTTAATTGTATTGTGATTAATGCACTACAATGCAACAAAAGCTGTTCTTAATATTATTTTCACTCTTATTAATAGTACAGGGTTTCTAGCTGCATAAAAAACAAAAAATAAGCATTTACCTATCTCTTTTTGTATCTCAAGTGTCAACTTCATGTTGTAATTTCTCGGGATGTAATTGATCAGTTGTGCGATAGCAATTTTACGTGTTTATAGCACCACGTTGTGGAGCCAATTTACGAGAGCAAATATGTGTTTACTTCATGCGAAGCCATCTTGTGTGACGTCATACGTTGGTTGGTTCATTTGTTCTGTTTGTAGTTCCCTCTGGCGTAGCAATTTGTATCAGTTTTAAATGTCCACCGGCTAGCTATCATCTTTTCTTGGTAGAACTTGTATCTCTTGCAGGGTGTGAAGCGGAAAGGAATCTTTTGTCTATAAATGATATTGACGAAGAAATTGGTTTTATAATTTTTATTGCAGAACACGTTCACGAACACTTTCACATATTTATCTTGATACTCGCCATACTGAAACTGTTTGTAATAACTTCTTATCACTTTTAACTCACGTACTTCAACTTTGTGTATTTAACTGTATAATACTTTATAAGATTTCTCGTACTTCTGCTGCGCGTAACTTGACGAAATGAAGGACTGACTGGCGATGTATAGTGTACTGAGAATTCCGTTGAACTGGGGGTCGACGTGTAGTGTACTAAGAATCTTGTTGAACTGCGGGGCGACCGACTTCGAGCCTGGCTATTTATAGGCTTGCCTCAAGATACACCTAAAGATTATAAATGAAATGCTATTGGCTAATAAAACGCGCCAACATTAGCGTCTATTTTACTATCCAATGAAAACCACTAATACATATTACTTTTAGGGAAAATTCTAGAAGCTTTTACCGAAAAGGCGCGAAATATTACGTAACTTCCTGGTTCCCGGTAACGATAAACAACTCACCCCTTGCTGCATTATTGCGTTATTGTTGACAGTTTCAGTAGAGCCGTATATTATTATTTACCAATAATAATTACAATTAATAAACCTCTGAAATCAATGTCACATAAAAATACATATTCATATTAAAATAATTATTTACCTTTAAGTAATTTGTGATACAAATTACCGTATCATATGCCCCACTAGAAACATAATTATAAATATTTATAACTTGTTTAGAAATTTTAAAATTGTGTTTTTAGTCTCCTAAATCTTGGAACACACGTTATCACTTTCACTTAACACTTCACACGCATTTAACACACGACATATGTTTTATCTCGCCACTACTTACTGGCTTTGGTTTAATTAATTTAGATATTAATCTTACATTACAATTTTTTTTATAGCAAATACTTTACCCTAAATTATTTAACTAGTGTTACAAAAAATGGTTTACTTTCTTATATTGTTACCAAAAATTTATCAATTCAAGAATTTGTTTTGTAATTACTATACATATTTACCAAAATATTCACCCTTTACATATATTTACATCTCTTAAATCTAGGCACTGTGTCACATTTTCTGTTTGCTACATAAGTATTTGTTTCAATTATTTTTAATTATATTTACCAATTTTTTTGTTATTTTGTACTTTGCAAATATATTTACATCTCTTAAATCTTGACAATGTTTCACCTTTTCTGTTTGCTGCATAAATATTTGTTTTTAATTAGTTTTAACAATTTTTTTTGTTCTGAATTTATTATTATTTTAACAATACTTTTGGAATTGTATTTACGTACTTTTAATTTAATATCATATTAAGTTTCAATCTTTGCATTCTTAATTTTCAAATGTTGTTACAGTTACTAAAAATTTATTTATTTATTTATTTTTTTTAAACATTTCTCTTTTTTTTTTTTTTTATTTTATAATTTATTTCTCTTTTCAAATGATATATATATATATATATATATATATATATATATATATATATATAAATAGTTAACCCTCTTACGTTCCAATACATTTCTCTGCAAGTCGTCTTTAACTATCCAGTATTTACTTTACATCACATTGCTATTTACCCTCCTGGATCAAATTGTGTGTGGCTAAACATTACTCGTAACCGTAACCTAACCTTCAAATTGTCGTTCATGAATAACCTCTTGTATTCATATGAAATTTTGTCACATGATACCATTTGAAAACAATCTACAGTTTCTTGAATTACACATCTTTTAACAACTTTCATTTTCAATTCTTCTACTATCTTTATAACTTGAGAATATTCTGACAAATCTGTACCAAACTGTACTGGACTGGAGTTTTCATTTTGAACATTTTGGTACAATTTATTTCTTTGCATTACTGTCTCATTCTGTATTTCTGATATTTCCCCTCTGAAATTAACTTGCGCCTCATTTACATCTACATTCCTAACCTCTTTTATCTCTCTTAGCTCACTTGTAATATTACTCACTTGACTTCCTAACTCTGTACATTCTACATTAACCTCACTTTCTTTATTACCTATTTCCTTGCTCATGTCTAGCATTTTCTTTGAAACTTCTCCTATCTCACTTACTATTACTTCCTCATTTTCATCTCTCATTTCTGGCATACTACTATCTAGCTTCGTAACTTTCTTTTCAATTTCTTCATTGCTTTGATCTACTGTTTGCTCTAATTTCTCATTCCTCCTACCAATATTTTCAATTGATTTCCTGTTTTGTTCTAAGCTCTTACCAATATCTTCTCTTAATTCCCTATTATTCCTTTCCATATTCTGAGTTAGTTTTTGTTCTAATTTTTCACTACTCTTTTGCATATCTCCCCTTAATTGATCTGTAATACTCTTACTAAGATCTTCCCTTAATTTCTCATTATTCTTTTGCATATCTTCCCTTAATTTCTCATTATTCTTTTGCATATCTTCCCTGTTTTGATCTGTAATACTCTTACTAAGATCTTCCCTTAATTTCTCATTATTCTTTTGCATATCTTCCCTTATATTTCTCAGTATTTCCATAATCATACTATTATCAGAGTGAATATTTCCTGCTATTCTATTCTCACTTTCTGCACTAACATTTTCATCCTCAAATCCTAAAAAATCCGGGCTATTTTCTGCACTAACATTTTCATCCTCCATAATTATTTCCTCTGAATTATTGGTAGCCATTGTTCTTTTTATCCTACCACTCCTCAATAACATTGAAAGTTATTTACACTTAAAAAATTAGGATACTCTAACCTTACTAATGCTGTCCGTTGCTGTTACTTTGATGTCCAGCGTTCTGCCCCATTCTCCTAGATTTGTATGTCGCTTCTGCGTTGTGTTGTGATGAATCTACGTTGTCTCGATGTTTTTGTGGTTGATTTACCCTGTTGTCTCGGAATCTGTGTCTTGTAGATCGTTCCACTGCTGCATTCACCTTTTCCTGGTTAATTCTGCTACTTCCTGGTTATTCTTGTTCCTTTCCTGGTCATCTTTCCTTTCCTGGTTACTCGAGTTCCTTTCCTGGTCACTTTGCCTTCCTTTCCTGGTCACTTCGCCCCACGTTCTGGGTGCCAATTTGCGATAGCAATTTTACGTGTTTATAGCCCCACGTTGGGCGCCAATTTGCGATAGCAATTTTACGTGTTTATAGCACCACGTTGTGGAGCCAATTTACGAGAGCAAATATGTGTTTACTTCACGCGAAGCCATCTTGTGTGACGTCATACGTTGGTTGGTTCATTTGTTCTGTTTGTAGTTCCCTCTGGCGTAGCAATTTGTATCAGTTTTAAATGTCCACCGGCTAGCTATCATCTTTTCTTGGTAGAACTTGTATCTCTTGCAGGGTGTGAAGCGGAAAGGAATCTTTTGTCTATAAATGATATTGACGAAGAAATTGGTTTTATAATTTTTATTGCAGAACACGTTCACGAACACTTTCACATATTTATCTTGATACTCGCCATACTGAAACTGTTTGTAATAACTTCTTATCACTTTTAACTCACGTACTTCAACTTTGTGTATTTAACTGTATAATACTTTATAAGATTTCTCGTACTTCTGCTGCGCATAACTTGACGAAATGAAGGACTGACTGGCGATGTATAGTGTACTGAGAATTCCGTTGAACTGGGGGTCGACGTGTAGTGTACTAAGAATCTTGTTGAACTGCGGGGCGACCGACTTCGAGCCTGGCTATTTATAGGCTTGCCTCAAGATACACCTAAAGATTATAAATGAAATGCTATTGGCTAATAAAACGCGCCAACATTAGTGTCTATTTTACTATCCAATGAAAACCACTAATACATATTACTTTTAGGGAAAATTCTAGAAGCTTTTACCGAAAAGGCGCGAAATATTACGTAACTTCCTGGTTCCCGGTAACGATAAACAACTCACCCCTTGCTGCATTATTGCGTTATTGTTGACAGTTTCAGTAGAGCCGTATATTATTATTTACCAATAATAATTACAATTAATAAACCTCTGAAATCAATGTCACATAAAAATACATATTCATATTAAAATAATTATTTACCTTTAAGTAATTTGTGATACAAATTACCGTATCAGTTGTGGTCCAACAAATGTTATTCTTAATATTATTTTGTGTCAAAAATACTGCATTATTTCCATTTAAGAAAACCTAAGTTTATATTGGAAATTGTATATGCTTATATTTTTGAATGGTCTATATCATCTGCTTTAATGATCCCTTCTGCTTTCACTTCTGGAAGTCATTTTGGTATTCCTATTTTTACTTTCTCTACTATGTATAATAAGTAGGGGAAGTATTGTATTCCACCCAAAAATTTGATACCAAGATTTCACTGGAAATATATGTTTTGAGGCTCCCTGAAACCAAAAAAAGCATTTTTAGAAACATGTCCATGTGTGTGTGTGTCTGTGAACAGCATAACTCAGAAACAAACAGTCAGATAAACACTTAACTTGGTATTTAGGTTCAATATCTTCCAGAGATGCGACAAGAAGGTTTTCAAGAAAATCCCTCCATCCCAGATTACCCTTTACATGGAACATTTTTCGAAAATTTTAGTTTTCTCAAAAATGGCTCTAACAATTTTGATTAAAATATCATATGTTTAAGATATTTTCATGACAAATGAAATGTATATCTCAAATTTTCTGGGAATGTCTGCAAAAGTATTCTTCATTGAGAACGACTTTTGCATAACCGGTAAACCATAGGAGATAGACAAAATTTTACTACACAAAAAATGTAGATCGCATTTAAAATACACAATTTATGTCATGTACATTTTTTTTGTTGAGTGAACCATTTTCGAGATATTGCTTATTATTCCCTTAAATTTTCCAATACTTACACTTTTTCTCAAATGGGAATTCATTATTCATTTTTTATATGTCCTGGACATGCAGAGAGTATGGAATGTGCCACATAGCAACCAGCTCTTAAAAGATTTGACAATTGCTTAAAGCCTCCCATATTCCCCTTGCACCTACAAGAAAATTAGCAATAAAATTAACATCTCGATTAACATGAAGCATATGGAGAATAAGCGTTTGTAAAAATAGTTTGTACAAGAGTAGAGAAAGTCATGTGAGTGTAACACTTCAGATTTTTTTTTTTTGTCCTGGTAATGCAAAGAGAATGGAATACTCCACATAGCAACCACCTCTTAAAATATTTGACTATCGCTTAAAGCCTAGCAAGTCCCCTTGAATCTACAAGAAATTTAGCAATAAGATTAACATCTCGATATCTCGATTAACATGAAGCATATGGGGAATACGCATTTGTAAAAATAGTTTGTACAAGAGTAGAGAAAGTCATGTGAGTGTAAACACATCAGATTTTTATTTCACAGATGTTTGCAATGGAAGATTTAGCTGATTCAAATAACCAGGAGTGGGAACCAGAATGAGAATGGCAAAGTTAAAATTCATGTATTACAATGTGAGCATTCATAATTAGTGGGAAGCTTTACCAGGAACGTGAAAGAAAACTTAGTCAAGTTTTCTTTTTCATTCCCATTCCCAATGAATGGCGTATTAGATCTATATTCTGCATATTAGACTCTTCAGTGTGAAATTATTCAAGGTGGCCATGACCTAAAACAGTCACTAGAACTTTGTCTCTCTCTTCGCCAACTGGGAAAATCAAACCAAAGAATTTTGACAAACCCATGTCTTGACTCCCTCAGATTGAATATTGGAGAACAACAAATAACTTAAACATATGCTCTTAATAAAGGAATAACACTTGGTAACATACTTTTACTGGAGGTATTGGAAATGGTAATGGCTCTCTCTGCATTTAGAAAATATTTACTCATTCAGATTTTGAATGTTGGCTATCCTGCAATATGGTGGCTGAATTAGAGGCAGGTGAAAAAATATCCAAACAAATGACATCCCAATGCACAAAATCAAATTTTCCTGTTTGATATCAATTGGTATTTTCATTTGTGGTGTACAATGAACAGGTTCACAGTAACCCATTCTCAGGTTTTTGTGAAACAGCATTAACTTTAAAATGTCCACACCCCAAGTTTTCCTAGTTGTAAGCTGTGTTACTCCCATTCAGCTCAACTTGCCAAAATTTAATTTTAATTTTGAAAATAAGCAAAAATTTAACATGAATTAAAAAGTGGCATTTTTTAATTTCTTTGCTTGTTTGTTTTGTTATTGTGTTTATTGCTGCAATTCTCGCTGCCTGAAATGGAGAGATAATTTTCATTTAGTATGCTTATTAAATTATTAAGTACTTATTAAATATTTATTTAGTGCTAAGTCCATTACATAATGGAGTCTACAGGATCTGAACCTGGCCACTTATACCATAGACATCCAGAAATTACAGTTTATTTTACACTTTTCTCTTCTCTATATACTGTTTTCAATAACCTCCTATTTACATTAATGAGATTGACAGATTAACATTTGTCAACAGATCATTTACATTTAACCTGGCTTCTCAAAGAAATTCTCCTGATTGTCTTAACTGGGACTGATCCGTGAACATTTTCTTAATCACTACAGTTTTATAATATATAGAAATGGTTGCAAATATACAATTTCACTAAAATAGGTTAAATACCTCAGAACTAGTTTCGAGGAATCGTTTCCTCATCGTCAGCTGATTGCTTATATTTAATCTTTTCACTATGTCTTCCGATAATGAATAACTGGCCAACAAGTCAAATGGCAAAAATAATCAAGTTGCAATCAGCTGACAATGAGGAAGTGATTCCTCGAAACTAGTTCTGAGGTATTGAACCTATTTTAGTGAAATTGTATATTTGCAACCACTTCTATATATTATATTTAATCTTTTGACTATGTCTTCTGATTTAAAAGTAACTACAGTTTTATTACATCTAAAGCTTTTTTTTAAATTAATTTTTCCTCCCCTCATTGGTTCCTCTACTTCCATCAAAATATGCACTCCACCTTCATTATCCCCATAGATTGGGCATATACCTTTCATAGCATTTCCCCTTTGCCCCCTTAACTTCCATACCCCTTGCTGGAACCATGCAATGACTTCCCTCTCCTTTTTACTATGTATAGCTAAATATTTTTCTTTGTTTGGTTCTGTCTTAATCATTTTATAAAAGGCTAGTGACCTCTTCTCACTCATCTCAGCCCAAATGTTTTGACCATGCATAACTTCAAACCTAGATCGGGTGTATTTTCTAAAACCCTTGTACTATTCCATGTCTTCGCCCCCTTATATCTCCTAATCCATTATTTTCCAACTGGTCCTTAATTTTACTCAGCCAGTTATCAGCATTCTAGTGCTTTTTCTGGTAATTAAGACAACACTTTAAAATATTTTCTTCTGATAATTGGCTTAACCGGTACCAGTATTTCAATACTCTTTTCATTGTCATCCCTTTCACATTAATTTTCCCCATTTCTAAAAGTAATCCTGCATTAGCTGTGTTTCGAGGAACTCCCCAACATAAATTTCCAGTCCATTTTCTATCCCCCACATTTCAACTCTGTATGATCATCTTGATTCCACTAGGGCTGTGTAGAGCTTTTCAAAGCACTTCATTTTCATCAATGGAGCTATGTATAAACATTTTCTCAGTAATCCAATTGCTGATCTCCCTTTGGCTACTGCCCATTTTTTGTTTTTCCTATTCCCCTTTTCTGTTTGAAATCCTCCACTGTTTTAATCTCTTTGCCCCCCCCCAAGAGCCATTTTTGTTTTACTTTTTTAGTTTCTTTCCTTTTTTAAGCACTATGATCTTTGTCATGCTTTGGTTAACTTTAAGACCCCCCATACCTTACAATATTTCTCTTCTATTTCAGATATGGCATGACTTAATCCAATTTTAGATAATGATCCCACCTTTAAATCATAAGCATACAGTAGACCTGGAATTTCCCTATTCTCACTAGCTTGTGTGTATTAGCAAAACTGAAACTGGCCATAATGTTGTCTATAAATAAATTAAACAACTCTCAACTACTGCTCTTCTGTCTACCCAAAGCTGGAAATTTCATATATATGCTTGTCTTCCTTCTGCTTGGCCTTCTTGACTTGTTGCACTAATTGGGACTTTACATTGCTCAACTGACAAATTCCTATTAATGAATATATGCGTTCCTTTTAACATTTTGGTTCGGCTTAACACCTCGCAGACCATTTGTGATAACGTAAATCTGGCGATGATTATCCTTCTTCCCCTTTATCATCCTATCCTGTAAGCATCTGCAATCTCCAGTCCATGCAATTTCATTTCCAGCTTTCTTTCTAAAATTTCCAGCACTTCTTGAATAGGCCAAATCCCTCTTCTTTCTTCTATGCATGAAAATACCAAATTTAATTTTCAAAATCTCTCTTCCATTTTGTTTATCCTTATCTTGATATATTCCATTTCTCTATTCATTCCTTGAATTTCCTGCTTGATTTCTTCCTTAATTTCCTTCACAACTCTTATTCATTTTGTTACTTAGATGCATCTCCATGCCTTCCATCTTACTGACAATCTGCTACAAAGTTGTTCCTCAGCTAGTCCAGGATTCATTTCTATGCTCCCAATCACTAGCAATGTCATGATAACCATTATCATGACAAATAAACTGATTTTTCCTCCATTTTTGTCACTCTATGGCCCCTTAATTTCTTTTTTCCAAAAGAGCCAATTTTAGCTTTATATATACTAATGTCCACTCCCAATGTTCCTTGATTCCTTTTTGCTCTAAAGAACTGGAACTTCTACCACACACAGCCTTCTTTAAAACAGCTAGCTTAGTACTCCTCATTTGGTGCCCATATTCTTAATAATAATTATTTTTAACTGTTGCTGTAAAAAAATTGATTCTGAAATGTTTTACTTTTAGGTCCTTAAGAAATATCCTTGGCTTTGGGGAATGGATAAGCCAGTAAAAAAGCGACCAAAATTATACATTGTTAACCTCCAATGGACTCCCAAAGATGATCAGGCAGTCCTTAAAATAAATGGTAAGTTTTAAAAAGAGTTATTACTATTGGTAAAAGCTGAATAAATTTAATATTATTAGCATTAAAAATTAATTCTAATGAATTCCAACTTAAGAAAGACAGAGATGCATATATGAATGCATTATACTGTGATGGTTGAACCTTATAGCATCCAATTACATGCGTAGCAGCACAATAAATAGTTGAGTGATAATAATAATTATTTATTTATTTATTCTTAAGTGTCTGCAAAAAAATTACAAAACACTTCATATTTTTACAGTATAGCATTTAGTCTTCTTATTGTTTATGCAGTTCAGTGATATGATGCACTTCTTCAAGTATACCTCTTTCCCCACGTTGGGTGACATCGATAAAAGTGAGCAATCTCTCAAGAGAAAACTCTCAAGAGCAAAACAGAGTAAACTATTCTGCAAGAGCAAAGTCTCTGTTTCATATCAATAAAAACTGTTTACGTGTGCAGAGCATTTTGTCCACAGTGCTAGCAATTTGCTCCACTTCTCTTATCGCCACCTCAGCTGCATAACAAACAACCGATGCGTTCATCAAATTTTCACCATGAAAGTATATAGTTAAATTTCCTTTTCCGCGATAAGTAGTGTACATTTTATGAGTAGCTTAATTCATGAATATTCCTTTTTACAATGTTCCTCATGCCACAATTTTAATTGGTTTGGATGCGGAAGCGAAGGGTACTATTAGTTTCTCTCTCAAATGCGCTGTTAACTTTTGATTTATACCAACTAACATTAACGTCGTAAAAAAAGTAGCAACAATTTTGTCTTAAACGCTAAATTTCGTAATTATGAACAAATATGTTTTTTTTAGTTTAAATTCCTTTTAGCTGCACTGGTTTACAGAGGCGATGAATGAATGAAATGGGTGAAATAATACTCAAATGAGCCTAAAGTCCCTAGGACTTAGAGTTGCCCAACATTTGCCTTATGGGGATAAAAATCTTATCTAGAAACCCACCGTTACCGAGATTTGAACTTGGGAGCTCTTGCATGGGAAGAAGGCACGTTATCACCTCACTAATACGGTCTTGATCAACTTTTAAATAAAACGTATAAGCAAGTACATATGTTTGCACTATATGCAAGCTTTAAATTCGTCCTGGTGGAAATTTTCGTATAAGTATTTTTTTAAACAAAAAAGTGATTCTGTATAAATAAGTTGTTTGAAAGCCCAGCGTGGTAATATTTGCCTACACAAATATGCAAAAGAAATATAGCTTTTTACTTTCTCTACTACGTATAGTAAGTAGGGGAAGTATTGTATTCCACCCAAAATTTCGATACCGAGATTTCACCGGAAATACATGTTTTGAGACCCCCTGAATCCAAAAAAAGCATTTTTGGAAACATGCCCGTGTGTGTGTCTGTGAACAGCATAACTCAGAAACGAACAGTCGGATAAACACCAAACTTGGTATTTGGGTTCAGTATCTTCCAAGGATGCGACACAAAGGTTTTCAAGAAAATCCCCCCACCCCAGAGTACCCTTTACATGGAAGATTTTTCGAAAATTTTAATTTTCTCAAAAATGGCTCTAACGATTTTGATTAAAATATCATGTTTAAGATATTTTTATGACAAATAAAATGTATATCTTGAATTTCCTGGGAATGTGTCCAAAAGTATTCTTTATTGTGAACGACTTTTGCATAACTGGTAAACCATAAGAGATAGACAAAATTTTACTACACAAAAAATGTAGATCGCATTAAAATACACAATTTATGTCATATACATTTTTTTTGTTGAGTGAACCATTTTCAAGATATTACTTGTTATTCCCTTAAATTTTTCAATACTTATTTTCTCAAATGGGAATTCGTTATTCAATACTTATTTTCTCAAATGGGAATTCGTTATTCATTTTTTTGTCTTGGATATGCAAAGAGTATTAATCTGTGGGAAAGGGAATGGTGCTGCACCTAGCAACCAGCTCTTAAGAGATATGTATGTGCTTAAAGGCTACTGTATTTCCAAATTGCCCTTGTAAATATATATTCCCCTTACATCTACAAGAAAATTAGCAATAAGATAGAGTCTGCAAATGTTTATCTCGATTAACATAAAGTCGATAGAGAATAAGCGTTTGTAAAAATAGTTTGTACAAGAGCAGAGAAAGTCATGTGAGTGTAACACATCAGATTTTTGTGTTATTGCTATGGAAAAGAGCAAAATAATTTTAAAGCTGACATGCGCAATCTATTTACAAAATCCATATATTACTCACTTAATTTTGGAAGCCATGTGTAACCTCAGCTACCTCCTCTCTTCTTCGCTGCCCTCTTTCTCTAATACATGCAATGGCACCTACACCTTCCCCTTCCTGATTGTTGTTTACTTCAATTTCGAAATCTTCGTCACTTAGATGTTTAGCCACATTGTGTAGGACAAAATAGCAGACAACAATGGAAGGAATCTTTTCTGTTGATAGTCTTATTTTGCCTTGGAGGACAGGAAAATGTTTCACCTGAGCAAAGCACCTTTCTATTATGACACATTCTTTACTCAAGCACTTATTGTAAGATCCTTGTTCTGGGATAAGTACATTGCGATACGTTGTCATAAGCCATGGAGCAATTGCGTATCCAACATCACCAAGAATTAAGGCATTTACACAATTTCCACACCTAACCCTACGGACACCTGAATTTGTCCATATACGTGAATCATGTACTGATCCAGGCCAAGTAGCATCAACACTGGTAAACATTTCTTTAAAATCACATGTAGCCTATACATAAATACTAGGAATCCCTTTTCGGTTAATACAGACATCTTCATGTGTACTGGGGTTTCTTAATCACGACACGAGTGAAATCAACAGCCCCTATTGCAGCAGAGAACATGTAATGTTCCTGCCATTCAGCTTTTGCAGCTTCAAGTTCATGGGTAGTTTTAGGGAACCGTATCCAAATATATGCTTTTCTTAATATAGCGTCTATAACATTATAATTCTAAGGGACACTGTACTTCAGCCACACCAGTTTGAAATCCAGGATTTCCTATATAACGCAAAAAAAAAAATTCTCATCTTTTGCCATCTTCTTCAAGGAAATGCACCCTAACCATCTCACATTTTCCTTTTCAAATCGGTAAGGTTGCTTATAGTAAAATAATAGTGCGTCTCTACACTTTTATGCAATAAACAACCATCATGTGCTCAGCCATCCTACTTAAAGCTTGTTGCTCTATCAAGCAGGAGTCACCTACTGATATAGCTCCAATATTCGAGAGCAACTGCTCCCACAGAGGAGCAACTTATAATTCTTATTGATACAGAAGTGGAGAATACTGCTGCCATACCCAAGGTCATGGAGCAACATCCTTTGGAGGGGAATATTGCTCGAGGAAGGAGTAAACTTTATTGATATGAATGTGAGCAATCTCTCCAGAATTGGAGCAAAAAGCAAACTCTCCGTTTTATTCATATCACCCATTATCCCTACTTTATTCTCCCTCTCTGTCCCTTTCGACCCTCTCATCCATCTCCCTTATTGCTCTCTCTCATCTCTGCCAAGTTTAGATGTCAAGCAATGTTTTGAAAACTACTTTATCTGGGTTGTTAATAAAAAGTAAAGTGCAAGTAAAATGGCTTAACAATATAAAAAACTTGTGCCTCTAATGCTTGCAGCTATTGGAACTATTCTGCTTCTCATAGTAACAAGTTTATCTACACATAAAACAGTAGAGAAAAATTGTTACAGTCCTTAAATATAAATTTTGTAAATAACGAAAATTGTTAGAAACATACTTACCTGTTTTTGTTATATAGATTTTTCAAAAGAATATAATAATAAAGGTGGGTGGGTGGATGGGTGAAGTGTGATAACTCCAAACAGTTACTTTTTGAGAAAAATAAATTTTATAAAGTTTGAACAATTTCCTAAATCTGGATTTCTGTGCTTTTACTTCTTGGCTGCCATACAATTTTGGTTGAATTATTCTTAAACTACCACTTGAATATTTAGAAGTCAGCTTTATTTTCAAAGTTTAAAAAGTGATCTAACATCTGGGGATGTTGTGAAGAATTGGAGTTAACACACTTTACGCACCCGAGTTTTCACACATATAAAAGTGCACATTGCTACAAATAGTAATTTATGCTTCATAAGAAAGGTTTATTTTAATTGACTTGGTGGAAATACTGTAATATGGTAATACAATACAATAACAATAAGTGTATAGTAAGAAATAAGTATATTCACTTATAGTATATGTACTATATAGTATATATACTATGGAAGTGAATATGTTACACTGGTGTGACATAAACTTCATTTATTATACTTGAGAAAATACAAGAAAAGTTTAATATAATAGCATATTGTAGCTGATAACTATAAAAACAAGTAGTGTTAAACAGTAGTAAATATTTGTACTTTCATAGCTAGTAAAGTGACTGTTGTACATTAATGAATGTTTGATGTTATTTTGGACAAAGAGCTAGAGGGAACAAGTATTCTGTTTCTCTTTCTACAAAACAAATGAATCAGAATCCACCTGCTAAAGTGTTACAATAAACCATTTTTCCCAGAAAGCCTCATTCCTACAACTAAACTATTACAAACTTCGAATAAAACTAATCTCATATCAATACTTTATCTTTTATTACAGCACGAAAAAAATTAATTACACAACATAAATGTTAAAATATGCACTTTTAGGGTCTAAAACCTTAAAATAGGTGCCAATGGCCAAAATAGGCATTTAGCCTAAAACCCAAGCTCCACTCATAATACAAGTAGTAAAGCAGATCTGTATATTATAAACCATAATTCAACTTTATTCACACATAGTTTTGAACATAATGTAGTATTATTATTTAACACACTATCAGAAAACATTAAAAGTATCACATCGGTAAAAAGGTACAAACTGGTCCTAAAACATTTTTAATGGAAAGCTGCTATTATTCAGTAGAGGAATATTTAAACCTAAGTTCTGTTAACATTACTTCTTAAATGTATGTCTTGTGTAAATATTTTAGCAATACAGAGTTGTTTTTATTCACTAGATGAAATCTGGAAGTGGTATAATTGTTTCATCACTTATTACATTTAGTATTATTGTGCAATTGTCTAATTCAATTTTGTCATGACTTCTTTGTAAGGGTATTGCTTATTTTATTATTGTTCATTCTTATTGTTTGTACTCTTTTTAAAATTGATGAAGCTAATATTTCTGTACTGAAATCAGATGGTAAATAAATAAAGTACTTGGGTATTATTGTATGTAGTGATGGTAGAGTAGAACAGGAAAGATTAAAAAGAGTAAAAAAAATGCTACATCAGTATACTACCAAATAAATAACACAATAGTTGGGAAAAAGGAGATTAGTATAAAGACTAAAAAGGTGAAGCGTTATGCTTCGGTGTGCACCAGCATACACCAGAAATAAATCATAATACTGGAACATTTTAAATTACAAAGTGTTGTCATTTCCTCATAAGGTTAAAAATCTTCAAGGAAACCTCATCCCACCAAGTGGTCACTGGATCCATTTATTAGCTGGAGGCACCCTATGGCCTTATCTGTTGTCTCTCATGGTAGAATGTGGAGGATGGCAATAGAAGAAGGGAACCAACAGCTTTTTCTATGGACTCTGAACCATATTGTACCTTTGGGATACTTCACACGATTTAGAAAAAAAGTCCTGCATAGGGTAATTTAAATCCTAGGCTCAGAACCAGGGGTCAAACTACAGACCCTTGGCTTAAGAGCAAAACTACTGAGCTACCTTGGTGTCCTGAGATTATAGAGGGTAATATTTCACAATAACATAAAAATTATGAAGAAATGTTTGTTTCACAGAATGTAACACCGTGATCAATTTGGAAGAGCAGTTATTCCATGGATGTATGGAGGGGCCTTAATTCTGAAAAGTTTAAGAAAATATTTTACAAGAAGATGTATTATGTGGGGGAAAATGGAAATATTTCCATTGTCTAATAAGAATACAAAATGGCAAAAAAGATGGAGGGAGAGTATTTGGAATGAAATGGCATAAACTATAAAATATAATCTACGCATATAATGAAACTGTAACTGAAATCTTTCTGGTAATTTTTGATATTTATGGATAATTGGTACTAATAAATATAATGGGTACTATGAACAGAAATGCATTTAAAAAATTGCATATATGGGAAAGGATTTAAGGATTTTGAAAAAGTTTGAAATTTGCACTTTCTTGAAGCTTTGGCATAAGATAATAAAAGTGGGGCTGGAAATCCTGGAAGAGAGTGATGTATTTCACATGCTCTTTTAGCAATGGCTGCCAAGAAAGAAAGAAGGGAAAAGGAAACAAAGAAATAAAAAAAATTCTGATGTGATACATTCACATGACTTTCCCTACCCTCTATCGTTTATTAGTGAGTATGCAAATTATTCTTACTCGCTCATTTTTGTATCTACTACATTTTAATACAAATAAACCTTTGTAGAAATAGCTACATTACACATTTCGTTATAGTTGCAAAGAGAACATGGATAGTCAAATATTTAAGAAGAGGGCATTATATGCTGGCCTTAAAATTCCATACAGTTTCCATGCAATCGCAAGAAACAACTGAATGTTGAAAGGTCTTTAAGAGAATGACCAGGAAATGAACAATTCGAACCTTTAATAACAGATATCTCAGAAACGGCTTATACCACAAAAAAACTTATTTTAAATAAATTGTGTGTTTTAAAGAGATCTACATTTTTTGTGTAGTACATTTTCATCTTTCACTTAATGCTTACCAGTTAAACAACATTATACAAAATTTCTTCCAAATGAAGTAGACTTTACAGGCTATTCCCAGAAAATTCCAGATATACATTTTGTCATGTAAATATATTTAATATATGGTATTTTAATCAAAATCATTAGCCTTTTTTTAGAAAATCAAAATTTTTTAAAAATCTTCCATGTAAAGGATAGTCTGGGGTGAGGGGCTTTTCTTGAAAATCTTTGTGTCACATCTTTGAAAGGTACTGAACTTAAATACCAACTTTGGTGTTGATCCGACTTTTCATCTTTGAAGAGTTAGTCTTGATAAGGTTATGTATTAAGAATCTGTTTAATGATATGGAGTTGCTCTTCTTTATCCTGCCGTTGAAAAATCACTGTGGGCAATTTATCATCAACCAACATAACTGGAAAACAACTTAACTAATGTACATGTTTCATAAGTACTAACTCGTACTCAAATTCTTACATATCAATGGTCCACCTGGCAACTTTTCGAGTCATCTTTTTCATTCAAAGTCTTCTCAAATGCCTAATCAGTAGTTATTTTAAATGTTATTCCTAATAAATACACACAAACTTTTCAGAGTTACCATTTCAAGTTGGTAGAAATAACATTTCTTTTCAGCTTCTGAAGTTTGTTGACTAAAGAAGCAAACCAAATGGAAATCCTCATCTGCGAGTTACCGTAGAAGAACTGCTTCATATCCTTGGTTCAAAGCATCTCTGTGAAACTCTGTAATAGCCTCCAGATTATATAGGATCTTTCATAAGTAAGGAATAATGCAAATAAAACTAAAATTAACTTATTTTTTTTAAAAAACTGCTCCGACGTGTCAAATTTAATATTTTGAAAGGAAAATGTTACAAAAAAGGAACAACATTTTCAGCCATTATAGTACAGGGTGTGATGTCATTAATAAAAATTTTAAATGTCAACATATTATTTTGTTTATTTTTTTTTTTTTATGGACAATTTCACATATTTCATACAAAAGATTTGGGATATTGCTATGGTAACAGTTTAATTGTCTGCTTGTTTAACAGTTTGCTCCACAATCTACACAACTACTGTAACAAATGAAATTCATATTACTCCTTACTTATGAAAGACACTGTATATGCACAATACTGGTTTACTTGTTAAGGAGTCCTTAAGAGCTCAAACTGCAGCTTCTTCTGAACCCATATTTGAACTGGCCTTCTGCAGAAAATTTGTCAATAGTCAGGTTGTTAGTACTGTATCCTTGTCAAATCTCCTGAGATAACTGGTTAATCCAAGAAAACTTTCAACTTTCCTCACTGATTTTGGTACTGAGAATGACTTCTTCGCTTTTATTTTTAATTTGGACAGTGAAATATAACCACTTTCAGCGAGTTATTCAAGAAACTCTACTTGTTTTTGCAGAAAACAACATTTGATCCAGTTAATGTTCATAACTCCAAAACAATGTGAAGCACAAAGACCAGTTTTGTGAGGACAATCAAATCAGTATCAGATAATTGACAGTATTATCTCATTGATAAATCTCACATAACTACCTGGACTATTACATAATCCAAAGGAAAAGACTTGTACTACTATTTTGGCATGAAGAATTAAGTATACTTTTGACTTTCCTTTCAACTGGGACATGGAAGAATCCATTTTTGAGATCCATTACTAAGAACACACTGGTGTTAATAAAGAATTGACAAGTTGTTGATCAGTTCCATTTTAAAATGGTCATGTTCTATATTCTTGTTGAATTTCCTGAATACATACTCAGAATGAGTTGTCTTTTTTCAGTATTATAATAACTGGACTTGCAAACTCACATGTACTTGGTTGTGTTACTCCAGATGCTAACCTTTCCTTGATCTGATCTCCGAAAATCTGTTTTTCTTTTGGTGCCAGTCATATGGGTTTCTGATAAACTGGCTCTGCTATCTTTAGTTTTATCATGGTTCCTTCTTAGTCTTCACTTCATATTTTATCTTAAGTAGTAACCAACTTCTCATAACTTCAATTTCAGTGATAGAAATGCACGTGACTGCCCACCTTCTTCCAGTCATCATTCCATCACATCAAGTCAGGTTCTGACTTCTATTTCAACCTATAGTGTTGGTTTAATCTTTACAATTACTCTGATCAATAAAACCTTTGGCATGCTTGAGGTATTGGAATCCCAGTATTACTGGAATTAGTAGCCCTGGCTGAAACAACATACATCCTCATGGAATATAAATTTCTTCAATTGTAAAATCAACTTGAAAAACCTTAGTCAGTTTTAGTTCAAAGCAATCTCGTAGTACTTGCATTGTTAGATTCAGCTTTGAGCTATTAATCTTCATCTGTATTTGCTAGGATATCAAATTCACTTCATTCCCATTGTCTATGATAGCTTCAAGTTAAGTGTCATTGACTTTCAGCCATATTTTTTGACATCTCACACTGGTAACAGAGGCAACTTTATGCCTTTTTGCATTTTCTGTCAGAACATTTAGCACATAAAGCTTACACATAAAGCATAAAGCATTTAGTTCCTCATTCCTTATCTGGACAATTATCTATGCTGTGTTCTACTGATCCACAATTGTAACAATGAGATTGAGATTTTCTCTTCTGTTCTATTATCTTTACATCTTTAACTGTTTCCTGTCCCATAGTCTTCTCTGTGTGTTCCTGTAACTGTTTGTAGGTTTCTAACCTCAATTCTCCAATCATTATTGTCCATATAAGATTGTTTTGTTTGAACCATTCTCCTGAATCCCATATATAATGTACTGAGTCAATGTGTCATCAGGAGTGGACCCTTGACTAGCAATTTCTTACATCATATACCTTACTGATGCCCACTTTCGTGTATCTTGCATTTACCATTGATTAGATATTTTTGCAACACAGCTGTATTAGCGTCAGATTTAAACTCCTCTAATAAGATTTTTTCATCATCCACTTTCTAATGCCAGTTTCATACATCACAAACTTTTTTTGCAGAACCCTCTAGCATAAGCTTACTATAAATAAGTTTCTGCAAGTCTTTTCATTTGAGCAATTACCAAATCATTGAAATCGTTGATCCATTTTTTTCAAAATTGTTGGAAAAGTCTGGAATGCTATCTTCAACATCCTTGATTGCAAACCTTGTTGCCTGTGATTCATTTAGTTGATAATGGTATGTTTCTTTTTTTTCCAACTCCATATCTATTATTTTTTCTCTGAGATTTCTTTTGTTAAAACAACTACAGATTCATTGTTATCGTCATCTTTATTTGTTACTAAAAACATCTTCAGCATCGATTGCTGAGATGAGGAGGTGATTCCTCGAAACTAGTTCTGACGTATTGAACCTATTTTAGTGAAGTTGTATATTTGCAACCACTTCTATATATTATAATAGGTATTTTATTTAAATTTATTTAATACAACAATGGATTTATCGTATATATAAACCATCAGATTATAGAATTGAAAGTGTCCTGTTAGGTGACACATTGTTAAAGAGCAAAATTGGTTTAAAATAGAGAGTTGAGGGTTGTTACACTACATCACTATAACATTCTTACTTGAACGCGTTTCGGGAGACAGCTTGTTCCCATCGTCAGCATTTTCTTAGTTGAGAGAAAATGCTGACGATGGGAACAAGCCGTCTCCCGAAACGCGTTCAAGTAAGAATGTTATAGTGATGTAGTGTAACAACCCTCAACTCTCTATTTTAAATTATGACACATCACTGTTACTAACTTCTAAATCTTCAAAATTAGTCAGCAAAATTGGTGTTATGCACTGTGTTGTTTTGATGATAACTTCCTTTGTCTCCTTCTCAGTAGTGTAGTTCCACAGCATATCAAACCAAATTGGTGTCTCATCAGCGTTGCCTATTTGGCCCATTGAAAAGATTTGTCTCCTCGAATTGAAATGACATACTGCTGGTCCTCAAAATCTACAGGAAGCTTCTGGCACATTGCTGTACGGCGTCTTAGAGATAAACTTGTCTGCTGCATGAAACGATCCAGCCATCCACGGCTAGCATTAAACTCCTATTTTGGAATACCAAGAACTTCAGCCTCCTCTTTAGCTTTCTTTTGTATAGTGTCACTAGTCACAGGTTGCCCATTCTTCCTCCTTTCACGCACAAATTCCAAAGCTTTTTCTTCAACTTCAGGATGTCTTGCTTTGCAAGGACCCGTAAATTTCATCCTACTAGCTTTAGTAGCAAATAATGCCAATTTCTGTTTTTACCACAAGCCAACATTGCTCTCTGAATACATTGAACTTCCTTCCTGCCTTTCTATCACCATTTTTTCAGTATAAAGGATTACTTTATGCTTTAAAGAGGCATCATAAGACATTCTTCTCTGTTTGCCCTTACCCTCCATATCATAACTAAAAATGCTCAATAATAAGGGCCTATGATAAATGAGCGGCTAGCTTGTTGCGAGTTTCCGGATGCATGTTAACTCCAGCAATCCATTGTGACATAATAAATTAATAATTTGAATGAAGTTACTGGTGTTCTACGGAATGGATTTGCACTCGAATCTAATGCGCACCATGATTTTGAATAGTACATTTGTCCGAAAAAGGTGTGCATTAGATTCGCATAAATATGGTATTATGTTCTGGACCCTTATATGGGTTGGCTCCATGTGAGCTGTAGAGCATTTAGGTCACAATAATATATCAGTAGCGTATGCTGCATTTCCTCTGTGATCTATTCAGTTAGTTTTGAGAGGTCTCTTTTCAACTTTATAAGCTCATATTATATATTAGCAACCATAAAGTCATAATTGAAGACATAATAAACATGTTTCTAGTTTCTAATAACTAAGAAAATGTACTGTTTTTGTCATTGTGTAATTTGTAACACTCCTTAATTGCATTTTTAAACTTTCAGAAAGTGTAAATACATTATAGATCCACAGAATCTAATGTTTAGCTCATGGAAACTGCATTTTAGTGCTTAAAACTGTGTCTTTAGTGTCTGTTTTTATAATTTGAGAACGTATTTCAGGTGCCTAAAATTTGGTTTTTAAGAGCCTAAAAATCCAAAGTGTAATTATGAGTGTATACTTGTGAATTTATTTTGAATTGTCAGAACTAGAACTTCATAAATATAAACACAAGTGAATAGGAGTATTTTCAAATTTTTATAACAAGGTTTACACCTGGTAGAAGAGGATATGTTTACAATACAGTGTATTTCTCTTTTCTGTAAATCTAAATATTTTTACTACATCTATTGCAGTACCCCAGCTTACTATGCTATTTTGTGTGTACTTAAAGGTTTCTACTATGTCTAGTACCTGATCATGACATTTAATATTAAGTTCTTCCTTTGTTTGTATTCTTTGGATATGTTTATAATTTTACTTTTGTTAGTATTAATTATCATCCCTTTTTGTAGTAGCTCTTCATACCATCCATTAATCATATTTTGTAATCTTTCAGGTGAGCCTGCTATTATTATATCATCCGCATACAAAGTGCTTGTAAATAAACTGGTCAAAGTCTCCAGTTCCCAACTTTAATTCTTGAACCTTATATAAATATCGGCGTAAATTCATAAAGAAATGTATAATTTTAACTAACCCTCTCAAGGTTGATTCACAATAGCCCAAGAACAGTAACCAAAATGGAAAGCAACAGGAAAACGGAAACAACAGAACGGGAACCGATACAGCATACAAGATTTTGGTTCAAAGCAGCCCAGTAACAAAAATGGGAACGTATATCAATGATCAAATTGATCATAAAGTGGAAAGTCGATTTTGCACATTGGGATTTAATTTGATTTTAACTGACCAGTGTTATTTTTTCACCCACTTGCAATTAAGCCAACATAATGCGGGTTAACCAACATCAAAATTTGATAGAGTAAACATCTAAATGCAGATCTGTTACATTTTCAATTCCTCTAGTCATACCAAGCTTTCATTTCTTGATTTAATGGCATACATTAAAGTTGTTTATTGTTCTTTGTTAATTTCGACTGGTTTTTGCTGCTCTTTACCTTTTGCTATTGGTTTTGAGGCTATAGCCAGTTGAGTTGCATATAAAAAAAACTATAGCTGACCCTTTCACTAGAAGAACCAACGTTCAATGGATCTGAGGTTAAGAAGCACATATGCTGCCAATTTCTCTTCCAGTTTCATGTTTCCAGCTTATGACTACAGAGAGCACTAGCGACTTATATGTCATGGCCGCCTAGAATACCTTTACAGTGAAGAGTCTAAATATGCACAATATGAATCTAATATGATATGCCATGCCCAGGAACAAGAACAAAAAAATTAAAACTTGGCCAAGTCTTCTTTCCCATTCACAGGGGCTGGGAAAGCTTCCCGTCAATTGTGAATGCCCCCATTAGAATACATGTATTTCAACTTTGTCATTCTTGTTCTGGTTACCATTCTCAGTTGCTGTGAATCAACCTTTACACTTACCTATCTCAACCCCAACAGAACTCCTATATTGCTGGAATATGTTTCACCTGACTTTGGACTTATATTTGCAGGAAAGTGTGATGAGGTAATGCAGCAGGTCATGTCCCTCATGGAGCTACAAATTCCAAGCTATGACAGAGACCATGATCCCATATTTAGTCATGCAACCGAACTTCATCCAGCCGAGGTACATACAGCTACACAACCATTGCTGAAATTACCCGACGCAAAAGCATGTGTGAAGTGTAGTATCGACAAATGCACCTGCAAGAAAGGCCAAGCTTGTAGTTCTAAAGCTTTAATCATAAAGAATAAAAAAGGAGAGAAATCTACTAATGTGAAGGAACCCTGTGATGCTGAGAGTGCTTTTCATTTTGTTAACATAAAAAGTAATTGTGCATTGGATAGTGAGTTTGATGAACTTCTTGAAGATCCTCTTGGTAAATTAGAAAGTGAAAACGAAAAGTGTTGCTGTGATTCATTTGCATGTACAGAGGCTAAAAGGTCTGTGAAATGTGAGGATTCAAACTGTGATATTAAAGGGATAGTTCCTGTATCTTTGCATTCCTTGTTGGAAATAGAGCATAATTACTGTGCTTGTAACAGTAATACACAAATTTCTGAAAGCACCAAAACTACCACTGCCAAAGAGGACAAGGACACAAATTCCACTAAAAGTTCTAATTCAGACAGCGATGATATCTGTGAGTGTCCATTCTGTAATTCAAACTATAATTCAGAAATCTGTCAGTTTTATCCAAGACAAACTGCTGTGTTTATTACTAAACCTAAGAACTCTAAGCATGTACAAGTGTGTGAATGCTGTGATTCTGTTGATGAAGATGGTGAATGCACTGGAGACAAGAGCGAGGACGATGTTTCAAAGACTGCTACTAAAGTTCCTAATGTGAATCCAGGCTGGTATGGGAAGGGTTACAGGAAGCGAATCAAACGAAAAAGAGTTGAGAGATTGTAGGGCAAAATTTCCTGAGTGCACACATGCTCTTTTTCTTTTAACTCTTTCTTTAGCAATCTCCCCTCCTTTTTGGCTTTTTGGAGTGGGCTCTTCTCAATAAAATGGTTTATTGTTTACTATTATTTTTATTGGTATTACAAAATTGTGTTATTGTTTAATAACACAATAGATATTAGGTTATTGTGAACTTCATCTCTCTTCCATCATTCATAAAAATTGTTTGTCACTGTTCTTCCAGGTATGGTTTAAAACTAATGTGGTGAAAGTTTAACTATTTTGCAAAATATTGCTTTTGTTTTCAGTTCAGTGTTGCAGAAAACATGGTACCATACATTTTTTAATCAAAATTGTAAATTTAATGATTTGTTTGTTACACCATTTGGTGAAATTACTGTTGCATCTGCAGATGTGTGGGTGTGAAACACAAGTGTATAACATGCCAAGTCCATCTAGCCTTCTACTCCAGGTATCATGGCTTGTTAATGTTTAACTCCAGTGTAATCATAACTTTTAATATTAATTGTACCCTGGCAGGTTTGCAGGAAACTTTTCACATATTCTTGTAATAATAAAGAGGTTGTGTGAAGTAACGGTCCAAAATGAACCAGAGTATACAGCATGATCTCTGCAGTGTAATAAAAATACAGTAGAACCCTGTTTAGCCAAACCAATGGGGACAGAGCCATTCCGAATAATGCTTTTGGGGATAATCAATGGTAACAATCTATATAGTATTAAAATCAGTAATTTGCTCTGAACTTTCTTCTCACAACTATTGTGAGTAGCTATATAATGCCATCATTTGGTTAGCATCATGTCTGTTGGTGTTGATTCACAACTTTGTTCCACAAAATGCAAGGCGACAAAAACAAAAATGTTTGTGTTATTGACAATGTCGTAATTCAGTATTTCCCATTAAGATTTGAATGTGAATTTGTAGTCTTTCTTGCCTCTAGTGATTTGAATCCTTTGTCCACTGTCACTCTGTTCAGTGTGTTTCCTAACATACTTTCTCTTTGCTGACATCTTAAACACAAATAAACCACACTGACCAACACCAACAATAAAATAATAGTGAACCTCTGCATTGAATGCGTATGCAAGCATTTAACACTTGCTATAATGATATTATTTCTTGGAATGTGGTATAAAGGATGAGGATTAAATGCATACAATACCAAGTACCAGTATTGGAATTTAGGAATGGGGCAAATGAATTGCTAATTGTCACAACTGCACTGCGAGAACAATTTTGAGCATCTCATATTTTTCATTTATTCTTAATTTTCTTTTATTTTTTCCCCTGTTTTGGTTTAGGAGGGTTTTACTGTATGGAAGATTATATCCATTTTATAATTGGTATCCTACATGTTTCTAATTGGGTACTGTTCATATAAATCACTTCTAAAACAAATTGTATACTTCATAGCAAATAGCAGTGGGAAAGATATCATTACGGTATGATGTTAGAAGAATGTGCAGTGCATTATTTTTGGTTGATTGTTTGTGTCTCAAAACAGCACATTTTCCTTACCATTTGAGATTAATTATTGTTCCCTAGCTTGAATACAGATAGATTAGAAAGATGTCTTACCGAAATCCTCAGGTTCCACATGACCCTACAAGTCCTTGTAGAACTTCATCAGAAGATGTGTTGTGATAAATGAATCAGATGTTAGATTGTAGGCATTATTTAGTAATGTAAACAGGCTACACAGTGTATACAAAACAAAAAAAATTAAGAAATTAAAAAAATTGCTATTAATTTTTTAGAAAAAAATTTCAGTACTATGCTAATATAAATGCTGGTTGTATGGTAAAAAAAAGAAGTATTAAGAAAGTTTGCAAGCCACAATGGTACACAGAGTTTGTAAATTGGTTAATTGGACACTTAAGGTTGTTCACAACAGCCCGATAACAGGAACAGGAATGTTTATCGATGATTATATCAATCACAAAGTAGAAAGTTGATTTTGCACATTGAGATTTCATTTGTTTTTAACTGACCAATGATATTTTTTCACCTGCTTCCAATTCAGCCAACATAACGCAGGTCAGCCAATGTCAAAATTCAATTGAGTAACTATTATCTAAGTGCATGTCCATTACATTTCTGATTCCTGTAGTCGTATGAAGCTTTCATTCCTTTATTTAATGGCCTACATTAAAGTTATTTATTGTTCTTTGTTAACTTTTACCAGTTTTTTGCTGTTCTTTGTAGCTTTTGCCATTGTTTATAAGGCAGTAGTCAGTTTTGAGTTGCATATAAACAAATTACAGATGACCCTCTCACTAGAAGAACCAACACTCAATGAACCTGCACGTTTCAGGATGTGAGGTTAGGAACTAATTTCTTCGTTTCATGTTCGCAGCTTGCGACTATAGAGATCACTAGTGGATGTTTCATGTCACGGCCACCTAAAATAACCTCTATATTGAAGAGTCCAATATGCACAATATTGATCTAATATGCTGAGCTGGGAATGAGAACGAGAAAGTTAAAACTTGGCCAGTGTTCTTTCCCGTTCCTGGGACCTGAGAAAGGTTCCCATCGATTATGAATGCTCCCATAAGAATACATGTACTCCAACTTTCTCATTTTCGTTCTGGTTACCGTTCTCGGCTGTTGTAAACCAGACTTTAGATTTCTGGAATAAGATGCCCTTAATTCCTTAGGAAATAAGGATATAAATTCTTGGTTGCAAAACTACAATTTTTTAATGAAAAAATAAAAGCTTTAGCAATCAAGAGATGAAAAGACAAGCATAATTTTGTGATTTAAAAGCTTTAAACACTAAACACAGACAATGAGCATATTTTTTTCCATTCATGTGGTCTCTGCTTGCCACATATATTTTTTATGACATCCAAAGTTCCGTTACAGTTTGCTCATAGCACAGAATTATATCTCCAAATTGTTCTTTCCTGTTTGAAAGAATTGTTATACAATAAAACCTGCCTAAACCAGATCCTCTATATATGAAACCTGTACAAATGGAAAATAAATCTCAGAATGGAGCTATTTCCTGTGTTAAATAATACTGTAAACCAGAAAACTGCCTAACACAAAAATGGAATATTTTTCTGGAACCATTTACGTAAATATCCTGACTAAAACAGATTATTGTCTGTGTGATACACGTTGTGAATGGCAAGCAATCTGACAAAAAAATCTATTCAGTCTAGTATGTAAGGGATTTTTGAGCATGACTATATTTGCACCAAAGTTATAAGAACCGTGCATGTGAGAATGATCTTGGCAAAGTATAGAATGCAACAATTACAGGTATGCTGTTGCTTGGTTGGCTTGCTTTTTTGTTAGATGTCATTTCGGCTGTAATCTTTGTTCGAGGACACTAGGTATGTTGCGTATTTTAAATCTTGGTGTCATGTATTCATTCTCGGTTTCATTCTGACAAGAAAGTAATTAAGCATGAGTGGAAGAAAATGTGAATTTGAGTGATTTTAGGTACTTAATTGTGTGTGTAATTCAGTAACAATGGCTTCTAAACATGAGACTGTTTACACTGGAAGAGAAAATAAAAGTTATTGATGAACATGAAAAAAATAAACGTCTAGCTAAAGAATTAATTGTGTTGTTTAAAATGGGAAAAGCTCAAATTTATGACATTTTAAAAAACAAAATCAAAATTAAAGACGATTGGGTAAAGGGAACAGCAGATCATGTGAAACGCATCACAAAATCTACGTAATATAATTAAATAAATCATGCTGTGTTCGAGTGGTTGGTTAGTGCATGTGCCAAAGGAATTCCTATTTCTGGACCATTGTTACGACTGAAGCTTTAAAGGCAGCAAAAACATTAGGCAAGCATAATGGGTGGCTCAAGAATTTCAAACATCACCATAACATTGTTTTTAATGCTGTGTGTGGTGAAACAAATGCTGTTGATATGCAGACAGTAGTGGACTGGAAAGGGAAAATTGAAGACCTAGTTGTGGGATATGAACCTAGAAATGTATATAATGTGATGAAACACCACTGTTTTTTTAGAATGTTGCCTTCAAAGAACTGACTTACATTATTTATTTGTTTTATTAAAACACAACCCTTCATAAGATGAAAACCTGTGATGTGGTGAAAAACTCACTGGAACAAACGAGTTCCATTTTAGGCAGGTTTTACTGTATTTGTTTATCTAAACTGACTCATTGTAGCATGACGAACAATACTTCTAATGCCCTTTGCAAATGTGAGTATGCCCATCTTCATTTGGTGCTGCTGTAATGGAACTCTGGAAATATGGACAAAAGATATGAATGACTAGTCCCTACCAGTGTTTAACCTGAACAATTCTGAGTTTTACTTGAATGCTTCTGAAATTGACTCAGATGGATAATCTGTGCTTTCAAATGTTTTCACACATTCATGTTGTTCACTTTATGATATTGTTAAACCTTTTATTACGTCACTGAGTGATAAGTTGGCATATTTATTCATGATGCTCAAATTTGAATATCTTGACATGTTCAGTATATTGATTTAGCAACAATTTCAGAACAGTAATTGTAAACACAGTGTATTTATTCATGGCACCCAGAAATCTTTGTAATATCACTGATGATATATCCATGTTACTTGTTTTTTAGAATTTTTTTAATTTGGTTTTAGTATCACTAACAATGTACTTATATTCATGCATAGCACCCAAATTCAAATGTTTTGAAATGCTTTTGCATCATTATTAGCTAATGGCTTGTTCCTGGAGCATATAAAGTGAACTGAGATGTATGGAAGCAGAATATAAAAAATGTATGAATAAGGTGTAAATGTTAACATGCTATGATTGATTTAAAAACACATTACTCATTGGCTTTTAAATATGTAAGTTTTTTTTTTACACTTTTGTTTTTTATACTTTTTACCTGTGGTTATAAGTTGAGTGTCCCTAGCAAAGGGAAAGGAAGATTCAATGAATCATTCATTGTCATTAATGCTGGAACTTGCTGTTAAAAATTACCCACTCAGAATGCTGTAATACACACTATGTTGTTGCAGTCTCCTTGTATACAAGCATGAAATGTATAATTCCAGAACATACAGCAAGGTATTATTCTGAAAGTGCTAATCAAATGTTCCAGAAATAATTTGAATAACAATGATGATTCTAAATGCTGATAGACTTTTTTCTGTTGATGTTGAAAGTCTGGATTTTGAGAATCATACATAGACCTGACAGCAATCAAATTGAGGTGAATATTTGAAGACTGGTAGCATAACAACCATAACTACAATATGTTGGAAAAAAACAAATATTAATTGCTTCAGGGCATCAAGTTACAGAAAGAACTGCAGAAATGTACAACAATGTCACTGTGCCATAGTATTGTAACCCACAGTAGTAAGACAACTTTATTAAGTGTATCAGTAAAATTCAATAAAAAATGTTTAAACTTGATTGTCAATGATATAACATATGCAGAGCCACACATAAGGGAGAGCAGATGTGGTCAAAGGGCTTGGAAAGGACCTTATACACTCACTTCCATTTATGCCATTCTGCAGCTTTGGGAACCATTCTACTGGTCTTCACAGGTGAATATGTATAGCAAGGAGGAGGGGGACGTGTATTTGTTTACCTTTTCATGCATACAGTGGCGTCCTCTTTTCCAAGCACAATTCTAGATTATTCACATATGAATATATAGCTTTGAGCAATAGCTTTACTTATCGTCACTTACATATAATAACCATGTTTAAATGTATAACTAAATAAAATCCTGTTTTGCAGAATTTCTCCATTAAAAAGTATTTTAATGGCAACATAATGTAAAACTGAAATACATTATACTTTTTATTCTCAGTAGGAGACATTTATTGACATTTTAATAATCCATTCAATCTTCATTCTTGTCCAATGCCTGACTTAGCCACCTAGGCACTGAATCACTCATCGCCCTTTGGGAACACTGTCATGTAATGTGGAAACATATGCATTTAGTTATTCTTCCAGCACCTAAGCGATTATGTGCCTTGGCGTCTAAGTTAGGTATTGAACAAGAATAGAGATTGGACAGATTATTAAAATAATGTCTTGTAAATGTGTCCTTTTTGAGAGTAAAAACTATAATTTACTTCAATATTACATTATACTGTCATTATAAATACATTTTCATGGAGAAATTGTGCAAAACAGTGTTTTATTTAGTTGTGTATTTAGATTCGACAGATGATTCCAATAATGTCTAGTAAATGAGTCCTCCTTGAGAGTAAAAAGTATGATGTACTTCATTATGTTGCCACAAAAAATATTTTTTCGAGGACATATTGTGCAAAACATGATTTTATTTAGTTATATATTATTTTAACATGGTTATTATAAATGATAAAAAGTAAAGCTAATGCTCAAAGTTATGCATTCATATGTGAATAATCTAGAACTGTGCATGTAAAATAGGATGCCACTGCATGCATTAAAAAGTAAACATACACACACCTCCTCCTTGCAATACATCCTCACCTGTGAAGACCAGTAGAATGCCTCCCTAAGCTACAAGGATGGTATAAACGGAAGCAAGTGTACAATAAAATATCAGAACAGTGTAATATAAGTTTACCGTTGTATGTATATCAGTTTATGCTATCTTCCCCTACCCATCTGTTACTACTTTCAGATTTTTGTGCAGATTATATGGAACATTTTTACTAAAGGAGCTAGCTTGGACTTTGTGATGATCGGAACACCGACCATCCTGACTTGTTGGGGTAGTCCAGAGTTTATGTGCACAGCCTTGAGCATAAGGGACATTCCATTTCAAATAGTCCAAAATAAATGGAAAATCGACCTTGCATTTTTTAAACAAAATGAAACTTTTTGTATTTGGAGACAAGCCCGATGCAATGCTTTATATAAACTCTTTAAAATTCAGAACATCATAGTTTTGCAATTAAAATTTTTCAGATTTGTTGTATCTTCCTAAAATTCCCAACTTTAAGCTGTTATAGCTCTGAAACCTTTAAATCTAATTATGTAAATCGAGCTTTAGTTTGATTACCTAAACTTTAATTTCATACTGATAAGTAAACAATGTCCTTATTTTTATTTAAGTGAAGAAATTTAGACTTTTTCAAGTGTAGGTGGTTTCGGATTGAGAAAAATAATGTTATTATCTATGGTAAAATTCCATTACATAAATACAATCAAACATATATTTCACTGTAATGGTTACTGATAAGGGGCAGCACCATGGCCGAGTGGTTAGACCACTCGCCTCCCACTGAGGCGGCCTGGGTTCAATCCCAGGGACCCCCATGTGGGATTTGTGGTGGACAAAGCGGCGGCTGGGCGGGTTTTCTCCGGGTTCTCCAGTTTCCCCCACCATTCATTCCACCAACTGCTCCAGCATCACCTTTCCTTTCATCCATTTCACCATCATTTCGTTTCATCTACTTCCTTCCTCCCATACCAGGCATTGGGCTGATCACCCATCCTGGTTATTCTGTCTGATCCATGAGTGTCTGCTCCTCGATGGGCCTCTGACCCCAGGCACCCGTTTGTAAGTCCTACATAAGAGGAGGTTAAACAGATAAAGAAGAAGAAGTTACTGATAAGGTTTTGTCTAAAATAACTAAAGAAGTAAAGTACTTTACGCACTCATAATCGCTCTTGCATGCTTGTTTTGAATGAAGGTCAAGGAAGCTGCTGTGCCTAAAGTTAAATAATGAGAACGCTTACTAAGCAGTATTATGCATATTACAGTGCTATCTTAGGACATACATTAACTTGATAAAAGCTTCTTTAGATTTTAATTTTCCTTCCTTGATGAAGGACTCAGAAAAACATACCACTAACAAAAATATAATTAATAATCACCTGTGCTTAACTCTCGACTCTTCTATTAACCTTGCTAGCACATGGAAAGACTGAAGCAAACAGAAGTAAAGACGAAATGCTAGTTTGTATTGTGCCAAGTGCGACGGTATTCGTTATAATGTTGATGCTTGTGATGTTTGTGTCTGAGTGTTTATTTCATGCGTTGCCATCTTGTGACGTCATTCTTTGTTTGGTTTGTAGCTCCATCTGGCGTTAGCAATTTGCGGTTCCTAGTATCAGTTTTTGAAATAATTCATTTCAAATGTCCTCCGGCTAGCTATTATCTTATCTTGGGTCGAACATGTGTCTCTATACAGGTTGTGAAACGGAAAGGAATCTTTTATCCAAAAATTACACTGATGAAGAAATTTGTTTTATAATTTTTATTGTCGAACACGTTCACTATCACTTTTGCATATTGATTTAGATACTCGCCAAACTGAAACTGTTATAATACTTCTTACTGATCACTTTTAATTCACGTACTTCAACTTTTGTATAATTAACTTTATAATACTTTAGATTTTCATAACTTGTGAATCTATAGCCGACGTATCTCATACAAATATTTTGACGAACTTAAGACGACGTGTATTGCACAAAGAATTTTGATGAACTGCCTGAATACGACGTGTAATGTATGAATGCTTTCGGCGAACTGAAGGACTGACAGACGTTACCTCTAACTTGGCCTATTTATACTCCTGCAATCAGATACGCCTAAAGATTATAAATGAATTACTATTGGCTAATAAAACGCGCCAACATTAGCGTCTATTTTAATATCCAATGAAAACCACGAATACATATTGCTTTTAGGGAGAAAAAATTCCAGAAGTTTCTACCGAAAAAGCGCCAACATTACGTAACTTCCTTGTTTCCAATAATGATAAACAGCTCACCCCCCCTCGCTGCATTATTGCGCTATTATTGACAGTTTCAGTAAAGCCGTATAAACTTATTTCCCAATAATAATTACAATTAATAAACATCTGAAATCAATGTCACATAAAAATGCATATTCATATTACAATCATTATTTACATTTAGGTAATTTGTGATACAAATTACTGCATCACAAGTTACTGAATCATGTGCCTTTCTTGTATCAGATGTGTTGTCCTGCTGCAAGAGCACTTGGTGATCATGCAACAACCACGTAAATCTGCATTTATTCACTCTGTGTTACAGCTATGAACACCCTAACATAACCACTTTACCAACATTGCGGGCTTCTCTTAATTACACTCTGTGGATTATTCTCAAACTAATATTTTAGTTTTAAAAAAATCTGGAGGCGGTTAAAATCAGTATATATTTGTGTGAATATTATAAGAATAATTAGTATATGCTGTAATGAAATAAGGACTTTTATCTACAAAATGAGATTTGGTACAATATTCTGAAATAAAGGGTTCTGGAGCTAAGTGTAGTTAAAATGCGACGAAATGAATTAATATGATGCATTTATCATTCAATAACATGACAACTGTTGGGTTTTAGATGCTAATATTTGATAAATATGCTTTCCTTAGCACCCCTTTATTAATAAGAAAAATTACAATGCAAACAAGAAAAAACCATAAATTTTTTATTTCAATTGTAATTTTTTATTTTCATAAAGGGTGCTGAGGAAAGTATATTCATAAAATTGTTTTCTCTAAAACCCAACAATTGTCACAGTATTGAAGGATTAACTCATTTTAAGTGCTCATAAATCTGGATCCCTTTATTTCAGAATATTAAACCAAATCTCACTTTTTAGATGAAAATATTTTATTACAACACGTAATTATTTTTATAATAATTGCAAAAGGCTACATAATGTTTTTACTTATTTTAAGTTTTTTGGAAACTTTATAAAACTAAAATAGTGGATTCAGAATAACCCTAGTATTATTAAGAGAAGTTGGCAATTGACAAAGCTATGTAGTTAGGACATTTGTAGTTTTAAAATAAAATATAAATAAATGCAGGGATTTATGAGGTATACTCATGATGGTTGCCACGAGCTCTGTATCACCGCTGTGAGGAATGTATGGCTGATTCAGTAGCATTACACAATACAAACTTGCATTTCATATTTATTTCTGTTCTCTTTGGTCCTTCCATGAGCTAACAGGGTTAATAGTGGGAAGTCTTAGAGTCTTTCATCAAGGTAAAAAAGTTAACGTGTATCCTAAGGCAGCACTATAATATGTTGATATATGCCTGCATTCCTGTTCTCAAGACAAAAGCTGCAGCAAAAGCCTATTCTTTTGCTCCAGAGATCAACAATGTGACTATCTGCAGGAAGCAGCCAAATTGGAAAGTTAATGCTGGTCTCAGTACTTTATCATGATGGTATGTTATGTTTCTTCCTGTCATAATGTAAATCTGCAAGGGAATAATCAGTACCAGGTATATGACTCCATAGTAATCATTCTCATGCTTATATTATGTATGAGTTATTCCACGTCAAGTCGCACAAATTTTCACAAAATCTGATCATTTTCCGATTCACTTCAAATTTTGTCCCTGGGATACAAAAACAAAGTGAATTATGTTTTAAATTCTTATTTTTTTTAAGTAGCAATGTTTTAAAAATATTGCACAATCCAATGTCTGAAAAGCCGTATACCTATCTACCTTTAAATTAGAATATCTCACAGTAATAAGTGATAAAATTATATTATAAAGTGAAATACAAAGCTTAATATGTAATCTTTTACTTAATATTTATTATAATTGATATAATTATTTACATCAATTCTTAAAATCCAGACATTTAAAAACTATATATCCCTATTAACCTGCATGTTTAAATTTCTATAAAAATTATAGCTTTTTGTGTATATTTGCATAAAACAAAGGTGGGATCCTGTATTGTTAATTTTAAATAAAATAACTTAGAAAGCGGTGTGTAGCGGGATACCAGTGTGACATAGCTGGAGAGTAGCAGCAGTTTGTCATTGAATGCCTTTGTCAATTTGTTCACAGCGCTTTAGTTGTACTAGCTTGTTCACATGTAACTGTTAAATTTGGCATACAGCTGAGAAACATTCAAACTTTCAAGCTTATCCGGCTAATATTATCTTATAGTGTGCCCGTAGAAAATGCTTATAAAATCAAAAGGAAAGCGAATAAATTACCTTAAGAGTGAGCTTAGAACACGATGTGGTCTCGTCTATAGCTGGTGCCCACCTGCCCGCCCGTTTAAGGTATTTTAGCTATATAGGAAAATCGCGTCAGGAAGTAAACAAACGTAACCATTTTGCAAAAAATTACATGCAAATTGGGTACTGCCAACGTAAATAAAAATGTGAAATCGGCTAAAAATGCGATGCGCCGTTGTTACCGCTATTTGTTGTTGTTGTTCTGCGATTTTGTTGAAACGCAACGCGTGCAAATTAACAGTGCGTATTTAATATAAAGCAAAATGGTTTGCACGGGATGTGAGAATACTGTCTTTAGCATTCTAACTCAACACGTGCTATGCTTATATAAAAAAAACTAACCTAAACCTAACTTTTCGTGAATTGAGAAACGTAAGCTTATATAAAAAAACTAACCTAAATCTAACCTTTCCTGAATTCAGAAACGTAAGCTTATATAAAAAAAACTAACCTAAACCTAACCTTCCGTGAATCCATTAACGTAAGCTGACATAAAAAAAACTAAACCAAACCTTACCTAACCTCCCGTGAATCAGAAACGTAAGTTTAGGAACGCACGCGAGCGAAGCGAGCGTGCTTTGATGTAAACAGTGGTAAAAAATTAAAACAAGGATATATAAAGGTAATTCAGAAACGTATGCTTATATAAAAAAACTAACCTAAACCTAACCTTAACCTTTCGTGAATTCAGAAACATAAGCTTATATAAAAAAACTAACCTAAACCTAACCTTTCGTGAATTCAGAAACGTAAGCTTATATAAAAAAACTAACCTAAACCTAACCTTTCGTGAATTCAGAAACATAAGCTTATATAAAAAAAACTAACCTAAACCTAACCTTCCGTGAATCCATTAACGTAAGCTGATATAAAAAAACTAAACCAAACCTTACCTAACCTCCCGTGAATCAGAAACGTAAGTTTAGGAACGCACGCTCGCTTCGCTCGCGTGCTTTTATGTAAACAGTGGTAAAAAATTAAAACAAGGATATATAAAAGTAATTCAGAAGCCTATGGTTATATAAAAAAAACTAACCTAAACCTAACCTTTCGTCAATTCAGAAACGTAAGCTTATATAAAAAAAACTAACCTAAACCTAATCCTTCCTGAATTCAGAAACGTAAGCTTATATAAAAAAAAACTAAATCTAACCTCCCGTGAATCAGAAACGTAAGTTTAGGAACGCACGCTCGCTTCGCTCGCGTGCTTTGATGTAAACATGATAACAGATTAAAACAAGGATATATATAAAGGTAATTCAGAAACCTATAGTTATATAAAAAAAACTAACCTAAACCTAACCTTTTGTGAATTCAGAAACATAAGCTTATATAAAAAACTAACCTAAACCTAACCTTCCGTGAATCCATTAACGTAAGCTGATATAAAAAAAACTAAACCTAACCTTACCTAACCTCCCGTGATTGATGTAAACAGTGATAACAAATTAAAACAAGGATATATATAAAGGTAATTCAGAAACCTATGGTTATATAAAAAAAAACTAACCTAAACCTAACCTTTCGTGAATTCAGAAACGTAAGCTTATATAAAAAAAACTAACCTAAACCTAACCTTTCCTGAATTCAGAAACGTAAGCTTATATAAAAAACTAACCTAAACCTAACCTTTCATGAATTCAGAAACGTAAGCTTATATAAAAAACTAACCTAAACCTAACCTTTCCTGAATTCAGAAACGTAAGCTTATATACAAAAACTAACCTAAACCTAACCTTTCGTGAATTCAGAAACGTAAGCTTATATAAAAAAAACTAACCTAACCTTTCGTGAATTCAGAAACGTAAGCTTATATAAAAAAAACTAACCTAAACCTAACCTTTCGTGAATTCAGAAACGTAAGCTTATATAAAAAAAAACTAACCTAAACCTAACCTTTGGAAAGCTTACATAAATAAAAAATCTAACGTAAGCGTAACCTTCCGTTAACTCATAAAGCACAGGTTGTCTAAGATCCCTGGGCTACACTCTGTGGTCGTTTCCGCATTCGCGGCATTAATTTTCGTTTTGGCGGCATTAATTTGTTATATGTTGGCAGCATAAACATATGACATACGTGACATGTGTTGAGCTAGTGCATGGCATAGTGTGACATCTGTTGGACAATATAACACATCATATTCATCGCCGTGGGGCACACTGTAAGATGATATTGTCCGCTTATCCAATGGGAGGCAACTTTAAGATTGTGAAAAATTTTACAGGCGCATAGCAGTAGCTTGGGTGCAACATGCCTGGATTTAACTATAATTTAAATGTGCACTTTTTCCCTTCATGCGCAAATGAATACCATCTGGTTATTATTGGTTGATGGAATACATGACTTTAGCTCTAAGGTACCAGGGATCATTTCACATTGCTGTATCTTGCCTTAAAATAGTCACTATGTTCAAAACCACTTTTGGATTATTCACGGCATTGACACTTATAGGAAACAATCACTGTTATCAGGGGTGGTACTTTGGGATTTTTTTTCCGACACACATCACATAGTTTTAGGTCTGGTGACAAAGTTTAAGTTCTCCATTTTTAACTTTGTAAGCATAATGTGGGTAACTAAACTTAATGAGTTCTACGGTGTGTTATGCTTGGAAATATTAAATGGATTGAAGCAATAGTCATAGCTGCTTCTTCAGTTCACTCATTATGCACTTTCAGAATATACAGAGCTAAAAATGAACTTCTAACACAAAAAGCTGAACACAAAGTAACATTTAAAATGAAACAGTGGAAGGAGAGGCTTTATAGAATATCAGATTCCAGTTGCTAAGTTACACCAAACACTGGAAGTGTTAGCCTATCATGTTCATACTGTGTGATGCATTGGCTAGTGTGGCATACTGCTACAGTGTAAAGCACTCAGTCAGCAGTCTATGTTCTAAAATCCTACACTTTAACACAAATAAATGTTTAAAGATGTACTTCTAAGGAAGATTCCATCCTGATATTAACAGATTAAAACAAAATATATCATAGATTTCTCCTTTATTTTTTCCAGGGTTAATATGATATTGGGATTTAAAATATTCATACTTAAAATGTTATTGGTTTTTTTATTCTGAAGAAATAGTATTTTATATAAGGAAAACTACAATGTTTTTATCTACAAAACAAAGTATTATTGTTATCCCTGACCATTCTATATTCTGAGAATAAATTACTTTTATGTAATGCTGTGCACATAAAAGAAAAATGTTAAGTATGCTGTAAATCCTAAAGTAATTTAATTTTCCGCAAAATATGTGTATTTATTTTATGTGTGGAACACTTAAATTAAATTCAGAGAAAGTGATGCTTTAAGTGTGTTCGATTTGATGTGGAATGACTCATATACAGCTTGCTTGACTTTTAGTTCACTAACAAATGTGCCAGAGCCACATGTTTGCTGCCTCCTGTCCATAAAATAAGTTACTTCTTTAATTAATTCATACAAATTCTTTCTAGATACCACTACAATAAAAAAATTATGTTGGATTGCACTTTAAATACAGAATATTACAATATATAATAAAATTAATTTTTTTGTTCAAACAATCTAAATTTGAAAAAATGAAAATTGCTGAACTCAATAAATAAAAAAAAAAGGTACATGTTTGCCTATAACTATGAAATTAAAAGTTTTAGAAAGCAAATAAAGCTATATTTAAATAATTCTGTTTAAACATTTAGGAGCTACAGTAGTGGCATTAATTCTGGACACTTTTAGTAACATTTTTATCCTTTTTAAATCTTACATGATTATACAAAGGTTGTGTTTTGCTAAATGAACAGATTATGCTTTCATTTTGTCTATGGTGTTTCCATATCATATTTATTGTCTTTAAGAAAGGTGGAGCATGGAGCAATCTGTATAGATATTAGAAACAAGAGTTGAAGTAACATCATTCAGTAACTTCTATAATTCCAATTTAGTGCAGCCCAATATGATTGTGGTCCAATTCTTGTTATTTTCAACCAATAGAGCTCTTGTGTTCGATTGTTGCATTCTCTCAGTTTCTAGGTTAAATGTGATCATCATTGTTGTATACCAGTTGGAAGCAAACGTTTGTGAAGTGAATATCTTTAAGGGCGAGTTTAAAAGTGATTCTTTATAATTTGAAATAATGGCTCCTAAGATAAAATGAGCTGATTGGTCACCAAGTAAAAGGAATAAGGCAGTAACAATTTGTGAAGAAGGCTATTCATATGAAGAAATAGTGAAAAGGTTGGGTAGTGGCATAACAAAATCAGGCATTACAAAAGTTTGTAAATGACATGAAGAACTGGGGGCTCAAGAATGTCTCCAAGAAGTGGCAGAAAACTAAAACTTAACTGCTCAGGACTGTCGCAGAATCCACCGCCTTTCTTTAAAATATTGCAGCAAAAGATATAAATGCCATCTTGAGAACTTCTGGGGTACAAGTTTCAGACCAAATAATCAGACAACTTTGTGAAAATGATCTATGAGCAAGGATCCCAAGAAAGAAGTCTTATCTCAACCAAAAGTAGAGGCAACAGCCCATGAAGTGGGCTTTTGCTCACAAAGAGTGGGCAGAAGAAGATTGGGGTAAAGTCATTTGGAGCAACAAAACCAAGATCAGCATCTTTCGAAGTGATGGCATCAGGTTCATGAGTCACCGAACATGTGAAGACACATTACCTGAGTGCACCACTGCCACTATGAAGCATCCTGTCAGCATCATGATGTGGGGAAGCGTGGCAAGGCATGGTGTTGGGTGCATAGCAGAATTAGAGGTCAACATTTATGTCCAAAAATACCAAGAAGAAGCCTTAGAGTTAAAACTACTGCTTACTATTCATGATTTATTTGGGTGTGATGTTAAGCAGTGCATTCTTTCAGCAGGACAGCGCTAAGTGTCATACTCTTGAATCAATCAGAAATGATTAAGGGATCATTGTGTTACTGTCCTTCCTTGACCAGGGAGCAGTCCTAATCTCAACTCAATTAAAAACCTGTGGTTAAGGCTGAAAGTTTTGGTGTCACATCAGAATCCCAGTAACAAGGCACAGACTCATGAATGAGAGGTCTACAGTTCAAATCCTTCCAGGACCATCCCCCCTAACTTGAGGCTTTTTTCAGATTTTCCTCAGTCCTCATAACTGGTAAATGCCAGGGAGATTCTAAACTTAGGCCCAGAACATTACCTTCCCAAATTTTCTTTTCCAATTTTCATTTCATGCATCACCAATGTCCACCATTGTCGTGCACATGCAGTAAGGTGGGTGTTAAAACGCTATTAAAAAAAAAAAGCAAAATTAATATTCTGAATCTATCATACCCCTACCTCCAGGAAGCAATAAGCTTAAAGTCAAGATAATTTATGGATTCATCCTCCTAAAATGTCCTTACATCAAAATATGCAAACTTAAAGCCATCAACCAGTAAATTGAGAAGCAGAAGTTTGAAATGTTGTTTCATTGTAGTCATTGTAGAACTATTTAAACACTTGATTACAGAATTGACTTTGTTCTTTTCACAAGCATTAATATAGCAAAGATGTATATAAAATGTTTTAACTTGAATAATATTTAGCTCCAAATACAAATATATCTGAATTGGCTATCAACTAGTCCTGTCTTTTCATGTCCCATTTCCCCTGTGTAAATAAAATTATTACATTCTGACTGTGTCAATTCATTTCACTTGTGTTTTTCTCCAAATGTTATTATCCAAGCTTGATTAGTAATACTACATTGAAATGTAATTGCTGAAGCCAATGTTGTTTTCCATACCAGAATGCTGAGCCATGTGTTTTAATACAATTTTCTATGTTCATTTGATGGTGTAGTACAATATGCAGATATCATTTTGTACATTGAAATGTCCTCAAATATCTTGTCTTTTTCTGAAATGGTTTTTAAATTAAAGTGTTCAAGGTTGCTCAATATATATTTGGAACAAGAATTGTAAATTTAATATTGATACTTGAACATTAGTTTTAGAAACTTTGACTTTAGATAAGCAAAATGGTTACTTCTAATTTGTGATTTGTAGTAATATTTAAACATATATTGTGATCTATAAGGGCATAAAATTAAACTCTTACGTCCAAGCAGTGATAGGTGATTAAAAAGCATATATATTTTTAAGTAGTGAGACTTCTCAGTGTATGAAAAGTGTTTGCACCTTTGTGTATCTTCAGATAATGAACAGTTTTGTTATAAGTCTGTTTGCATCCTTCGGCATAAATATTGGTATATTTTGAACCATCAATCACTATTGTAGAAAATGTAAGAGTAGATCTGTGGGAAAAAAAGTCTTAGAAAATGTAATACTGTATTTCCTAACTTTACTAAGTAAAAGATACTTCTATTGATATAAAGCATTATCATCATTTTTTACTTTCTCTACTACTTGCCTGTAGTAGGTAGAGGAAGTATTGTATTTCACCTAAAAATGTTATATGAATGCCCCCCCCCCAAAAAAAAGTATTTTGTGTGTGTGAGAGAGAGAGGGAGAACAGCATAATCAAAAGCGATAAATCGGATAAACACCAAAGCTGGTATTTAAGTCCAGCATCAAAGATGTAACAGAAAGATTTTCAAGAAAAAAATTTTAATTATATTTTATATTCTTAAAAATTGCTCTAATGTTTTTGACTAAAATATTGTATGTTTGAGATATTTGCACGAAGAAGAAAATGTACCTCTTGAATTCTCAGTGAATACTCTGTGAAAACCTCTTCATTTGGAATGAATTTTTTTTATAATTTTACATTACTGGTAAACCATAAGAGATTGACAGACAAAAACTTAATACACAACAGATAGTCCTTGTTAAAACACACAATTTATGTCAAATTTTTGTTGGTATTAGCTATTTTTGAGCTATTCATATCAGTTAATTGAATCTTCCAATACCTTTACATTTTTTGAAGTGCTAAGTTTCCATTCACTTCTTTCTGGTGATATGCAAAGAGCACGGAATTTCAAAGCCAACATAGAGTGACATGTTTTTTAAAGATTTGATTATTGGTTCAGCCTTGTGTATCCCATTGAACCTGTGTACCTATAACAAAATGTACAGTGGAACCATTTCTGCAAATGTTTATCTCAGTTAGCATGAAGTAGGCTGAAAAGTAACTTTTATTTGTTTTATTTATTTAGTATAGTTGCTCCAACAATAAAGCCATATCGTAACTAAACACTGAGATGTACATTGAAGTAAAAATTGTAAGATGTCACATTAAAGGTTGCAGCAAATGATAATAAGAAACTTAACAGTGATTTAAATATGATTAACAGTTCTGCACATTTTGATGAAGTTCATGACTTTCCTGCAACATTGTTGGTCGCCCAAGGCCAGCTGTAAGTGTTAAGAAACTCCACAATTTAGTCGCTGAGCAGTATATCTCGACCAAGCTGTGATCACATAGAGTACATGTAGAAGCAGGTTCATGAGAGAGGAGGTAGGAATGGATTAGTGCAGTGTGACCAAGTGTTACTAGTATCAATCTCAGCAGCTTAGTGTTGCAATGGATGTAGATAGGTCTGGGCAGGCATCGTGTAATTTACTGGTGGATGAAGTATTACAGTCTGTCTTCCACTGGTGTAAGACATTACATCTTAGGTGTGGTAAACAGTCTTCAAGGGGAAGCTTGTGGTTTGGTAAAGTGCAAGGATGCTTTGTAGCTTCCTTAGCAGTAGTATCAGCAAGATCGTTTACTGCTATATTACGGTGAGATGGGATCCATGCAAAGATGATTTGTTTGCCAGTTGGTATTAAAGTCATTGCATAGTTGATGAATCTCCCATACCAAAGTATGGTGAGGGAGTCATTATTGTAGAGCCAATAGGGCACTCAGCGAATCAGTGAAGATAATGTAGGAGTTAAGGTCTTGTTCTTTCATATATAAAGACAAAGACACGAAGTCCTACATTATCTTTACTGATTCGTGGGTGCCCTAAACTTTTGTGGATTAGTGTGTGGAAGAGATATAAACATAAATGTTAGCAAGCAGAGAAAGTCATGTGAATATGACACTTCAAGTTCTTTAAATTGTGAAGTAACTACTATTAGATAAATGTTGAAAAGTATTATGTAGTGGTTACCAGATTCCAGGAATCAAAAACTGGACAGATAATTGCTTATTTAATAAAGCCAGCAACTGCCAATAACATATCAGTATCGTTGATGAGCTGGAATTTTGCCAACGAAGCTAGAATTACGCATTTTAATATTTCAGAACAATGCAGCATTTTTTAACCATGAGAACACCTGAACCCCAAAAAAAGGCACTTTATAGAAAACGAGGTATCAGGGTGTAATGCATGCAAGTGCATGAGAGAGAGATGAAAAGTCAAGGATGCGACAAAAGATTTTCAAGAAAATTCCACACTCCAGATTACCTTTTTCATTGAACTTATTATTATTATTATTGTTGTTGTTGTTATTATTATTATTATTATTATTATTATTATTATTATTATTATTATTATTATTATTATTATTATTATTATTATTATTATTATTATTATTGGTGGTGGTGGTGGTGGTGGCAGTGGCGGTGGCGGCAGTGGTATTTTTTATTAAAATATCCATTGTGTCAAATTACTTAATTTTAAGCTTAGCTTAACTTAACTTAAATTGATTGCAAGATATTTTCTATTGTTAGTCAGAATTCTCCAGTATTTCAGGCTATACAGTTTTTAAAAGTTATGTCCATTATTTTGTTTCGCATCAGGCCATGCAAAGAATTTTCAAAATATCAAGTTCAGCATCATGCAGCAAGTTTCATTTAAACATTTGATTGCTGTACTAGTGTCCTGTATGTTTCTAAATAGCTACAACAAACTGAGTATTGAAACCATTTTGGAGTACATTTATCATGATTAACAAGAAGCAGAACAACAAACCTTTTATGAATAATTTACAGAATAACATGAAAGTAAATTATAGTGAGTGGGAAAGTCATGTGATAGTAATACATGCAACTTTATACTTCCTCTACCATACAGGTAGAGAAGGTATTGCATTCTACCCAAAAATTTCATACCAAGATTTCACCAGAAATACACATTTTAAGGCCCCCTGAATAAAAAAAAGGATTTTTAGCAAAAGTGCTACCTCCAAAATACACATTCTAAGCATTATTAAAATCTGCGTATAGGCTGCAAATACAGTCCCTGACTATCAATCAATTCTGTGAAAACCACACATCATTAACACTTTCCATTTATGGAATATTTGCAATGCAAGTTTTAGGTGATGCACGCTATATAATAGTTTTCATATAAAAACTGATCACTTATCCACATTACGTTATGATAAATTTTTGGTTAGAAATAATCCCAAATCAGGCTGTATAGAACTTGGCTGCATGCACAATACAAAAAACAAAACAGCTGTTCATACATCATTTGTAGGCTTGTTTTGTTACTGTAATGATTTATTAACAAAAAATTTCATTTTACTTTTCATGTAGGAAAGGTAACTGTGTAAGATGCTTTATAGGTGCCACATTTCAAAACTTAAACATGTAACAACAAATATTTTGAGATGCTTAATGCTTGAGAAAAATATATAAATTATACATTTTAATGAGCTCTACCTTTTGTTTCTTGTTATCTTTTTGTCTATCTCTTATGGTTTACTAATTATACCAAGTTGTATAAAATGTATTCATAATGAAGAAGACTTCACAGGCTATTCACATAAAATTCAATATACATTTTATTAGTCATGCAAACATCTTAAACATATGTTATTTTATCCAAAACCGTTGTAAGCATTTTTGAGAAAATTAAAAATAATGCAGTTTTTTTCCAAATAGAACATGGAGATACATATAATACCTTTTTAAAGAAATAATTCAAGCAGATCACCTAAAATTGTTATGATTCTTTTTCTTTTTTTTTCTGTTTTATTTTACGTCACTTTAACTCCTTGGTCATATTGCGACAGATCTGTTGGTGGATAACTCTTAGAACGATATGTCTCAACCCTGTAACCCCTGCTTCATGCTGTGCAGATGGCATTAGGCTGCCCTCACACAGAAAGGCGGACAGTAGACCTTCAAGGTCTCATCCCTCTAAACCCTGCCTCATGCCGTGCAGATGGCATTAGTGTGCTTACATTGTCTGTAGATAGATGACATAGCATTCACTATTACCACCAATTTTTCATTTTACTATTGTTTTGGAGTTAAGATGGAACTTTGGGTCGTGGTATTAAATATCCAATTCGGTATTTACCTTGGCAATTGAGGAAAACCACGAAAAAACCTCAGCCAAATTGGTCGGCCCACGAGATTTGAACCCGGGACCTCCCGAATACGGGTCACAGACTTTACTGCCTGAGCCATCCCGCTTGGTGTTATGATCCTTCTTTTATACCAAAGCAATCAATCTTTATTTTTCTGATTATCCAAAGTTTTTGAGAAAAATACAGCAAAGTCAAATTATTTGCAACAATTTAGGCACAAATGCAACAGTAGGTAAAAAGGACATCTCTTTCTGAACTGTTTTGTAAAAGCAGACTATAGTGGCAATCTCTGTCTGTTTTTATAATAAATAGCCAAAACATATTTATGAAAACGATTTAAAGAAAATCTGTGAGTTTTTCACAGATTCATGATGTAGCCCACCTATCACACTTGTGTCAATGGTAGTTGCATATAATAATATGAAAATGGTAGGTATGCTGATTTTCCAACATTTCAGCACTATATTATTTAAAACTGTTGTCCAGGAATAGAGTACTTGAGGTAAAATGCTTATTGAACATAAACAATTGAAGTGTAAGAGATATTAGGTATGAAAATGATTCTTTTATGCATATTCAATTTTTGTGACGGTTTATAATTGTTGATGAGAGACTTATCAATCATTATATAATTGAAATAAGGGAGCAGTTATGAGTTTCTCCTATGAAGTATTTCACCCATTGACGCAGTAATTTGTATCACAAAAATGTAAATGTCAGAGTGATTGTAGTGTGAATATGCATTGTTGTGTGACATTGATTTGAGATGTTTGTTGATTGTAATCATTGTCGAGAAGTGGGTTTATACGGCCTTACTGAAACTGACAATAATAGCGTGCAATAATGTAGCGAGGGGGTGAGCTGTTTATCATTATTAGAGACGAGCAAATGACGTCAGAGTGGCGTGTTTTTCTTAGAATTTGCTGGAACATTTTCCCCAGAGCATATGTTTTCGTAATTTTCATTGGATATAAATATAGACGCTAATGTTGGCGCGTTTTATTAACCAATAGCAGCTCGGTTATAATCTTTAGGCATATTGGGGCGAGGAAGTATAAATTCAGTGTCAGAGTCAAGTTTCACGTAGTCCAACAGAAGCATTCGCGTATAAGACATCGATGAGTTCAACAGAAGCAGTCACGGTAAATACATCGCACAGTTTATCGATTTGCAGGTTACGCGTATCAAATTTATGAAAATTCTCTCGTGTCGTAAAGTTAATTAAACAAAAAGTTGAAGTACGCGAATTAATAATGGGCAGTAAAGAAGTTATTATAACAGTTTCAGTTTGGCGAGTGTCAAGATTAATAGGTGAAAGTGAATAATGTGTTACGACAATAAAAGTGTTATCAGTTTATCAGTGTTATCTTTGGATAAAAACTCCTTTCCGTTTACACACCTGTACAAGATAAGTGCTTGACCGAGAAATCATAGCTAGCCGGAGGACAGTGAACCCAAAATTAAATACAATAACAGGCGCTCAGTAAAAGATAACACGAAGTGACCGTGATAAATTGTCTTTTATACGTGCGGCAAATAAACAGTAGCATTTTCAATTACAAACATTAATACTAACACTGCACCATTCATACTCTTACTGAATTATTCAAAATGAAGTAGTTCATTTGTGAAATATTGATGCCTGACAAAGCTCATGCACATGTTATTTTGCAAAAACTTCATTGTTACCTATAAATTAATTATTATCTGCAAGAAAAATCATACACATTAAAATTTATCAGTATTAATTAACATAACCATAATTATCAGCTTCTTTCTGACCTTCAGTGACAGTGAGTTTCTGTTAGCGGGTTTTATCTGTGGTTTTAATTGTCCAGTTTTCTTGCAAAAATTGTGTTATGTTGCAGATTCCTATAAATCATCATCATCACATCTGCCTGCCTATTTCCATCTCAGATGTCATCTTGCCATCTACGTAAAAATTGTTCAATATTCCAAATTCCTTCTTGGGAGTATTGTAGTGCGTGGTGTATCATAATTGTTGGGACCATCCTCAAAATGTGTTGATGCCAAATTTTATTTTATTTTTTTCAAGTTATCCTTTGGTTTAAGGTAAATATTTTTTGTTCTTGTCTGATGTTTTCATTTCTGATGTGGTCTTTACTCTGGATGACTATAGTGAAAGTGAGCTAGGAGAAGGATACCTGACAGTAGACCCGGTTTTCCAGGTTTGGGGGTTACTTGGTAGGACTTGTAATCCACCAATGTAAAAAGAGTACTCATAAATCTCAGAGTAAGAATCCCATGAAACTTTACATTAATTATGACTCAATTCTGTTATCACAGCCTATATCTCGAAAATATTCTACCAGTCACAAGAGTCTAGTTGTTTGAATCATAAATGTTCCAGTACTCCATTTTGAAAATGCAAATCTGGATATGATAAATAAATAAACTTAACCTGTGAGTATCGCGTAAAGGGCCAAGGCCTCATGTTTTCACAGGAACTAGCTCAGTTGAGCTATTATGGTGAGCTATTCCTAAGGAGCATTTATTGTTTAGCTTTCGTTACTTTCACTTTTACTTTTCCACTTCCACTTGTTGGTACTTTATTGGTCGCCGTATTAGTTTGTAGTTGGTCCTAGTTGCTTTCATCTTTCTTTGTCCCTCACCACTCTTGACCATTGATTGCCCGCTACATTTTTGAAGTGGTCTGCCCATCTGGTTTTCTGTAATCCCAAATATCTCCATCTTGCCCTTGGGTCCCACATAATTGCATTCAAAACCTGGATATGCTGGAAGTGAAATCCCAAACCTCGGATTATTAAAAAACAATAATGACAAACCCCAGTTTGCAAGCATTTAATAGCGGAGGCTCTAGGCTATTAAGTTGATACTGATGCAGTAATTTGTATCACAAATTACTTAAATGTAAATAATGATTGTAATATGAATATGCATTTTTATGTGACATTGATTTGAGATGTTTATTGATTGTAATTATTGTTGGGAAGTAAGTTTATACTGCCTTACTGAAACTGTCAATAATAGCGCGCAATAATGCAGAGAGGGGGGTGAGCTGTTTATCATTATTGGAAACGAGGAAGTTACGTAATGTTGGCGCGTTTTTCCGTTGAGAACCTTCTGGAATATTTTCTCCCTAAAGCATATGTATTCATAATTTTTATTGGATATTAAAATAGACGCTAATGTTGGCGCGTTTTATTAGCCAATAGTAGTTCAGTTATAATCTTTAGGCGTATCTGGATGCAGGAGTATAAATAGGGTAGGTTAGAGGTAGCTTCATGCTCAGTTCATCGAAAATCTCAATACATTACACGTCGCCTTCAGTCGCTCAGTTCATCAAAATTCTTTGTGCACTACACGTCGTCTTCAGTTCGTCAGTTCGTCAAAATATTTGTATGAGATACGTCGGCTATAGATTCACAAGTTACGAAAATCTAAAGTATTATAAAGTTAATTATACACAAAGTTGAAGTATGTGAATTACGAGTGATTAGTAATGAAGTTATTATAACAGTTTCAGTTTGGCGAGTGTTAAGATCAATGTATAAATGTGATAGTTAACGTGTTCGACAATAAATGTGTAAAACAAATTTCTTCATCAGTGTAATTTTTGGATAAAAGATTCCTTTCCGTTTACACAACCCTGATCAAGAGACATGTTCGACTGAAATAATAGCTAGCCGGAGGACAGTAAACAAAACTTAAAATTCTTTCAAACACTAATACTACCACAAATTGCTAACACTAGATGGAGCTACGAACCGAACAAATGAATGACGTCACAAGATGGCTTCAACACGTGATGTAAACCCACATACACAAAAATTTATAAGTAATACACTTACAAATTGGCTACCACAACGTGGGGCTACAATAATGTTAAATAATATAACATTAATACCCCATCAAATTGGCTCCCATACGTGGGGCAGTTAAAGTTATGTAACCAAACAAAACAAAAGCAACACAACATAAGTTCTTCAAGTTCTAATAATTTACGTAAAAACATATTACGTAAGAAAAAATGTTATTGCAAATTGGCGCCCAACGTGGGGCTACAATAAATAAATATAACATTAATACCGTTACAAATTGGCGCCCAACGTGGGACAGAGTAACCAGGAAAGGAACACGATGACCAGGAAAGGGGCAGAGTGACCAGGAAAGTAGCAGAATTAACCAGGAAGAAGTGAGATGACCAGGAAGGGGCGAATGGAGAAGTGAACTGAACTACAAGACGCAGATTCCAGAAACAACAAAAGGAACGACAGACTACGCGGATGATTGGACATCGTAATTCCGAGATTACAAGGCAACAGGTGAATTCAACTACAAAAACATCGAAAAGACGCAGATTCCAGAAACAACTATAGGAACGACAGACTACGCGGATGAGTGGACACAAAAACATCGAGACAACGTAGATTCATCATAACACAACGCAGAAGCGACATACAAATCTAGGAGAGAGGGGCAGGAAGCTGGACATCAAAGTAACAGCAACAGACAGCATCACAAAGGTCAGAGTATCGTAATGTTTTTGTTAGAAAACAAAATTGTAACCTTCAAATGTACTTAAGGAGTGGTAGGATAAAGAAAATAATGGCTACTAATAATATTGAAGAAATAATTATGGATGGAGATAATGTAACAGTTAGCTGTAATTCAATACAGGATACAGAAAATAGCTTAATCAATGTAGTATTTGATGGAGGAAATGTTAGTGCAGAAAGTCAGAATAGAATAGCAGGAAATGTTAATTTTGATGCTGGTATGATGATGGAAATGTTTAGAAATTTTGGTGAAAAATTAGATCAGATTAAGAAGGAATTGAGGGGAGATATGCAAAAGAATAATGAGAAATTGAGGAAAGATATTGGTAAGAGTATTACAGATCAATTAAGGGAAGAAATTGGTAAGAGTAATGAGAAATTAGAGCATAAATTAGATCAAAATAGGGAAGAGATTGAAAAGAAATTCATGGAGCTAGATAGTAGTATGATGAGAATGAGAAATGAAAATCAGGAAGTAATAGCAAGTGAGATAGGAGAAGTTTCAAAGAAAATGTTAGACATGAGCAGGGAAATAGGTAACAAAGAAAGTGAGGTTAATACTAAAAGTGAACATGTTGATGTAGAATGTACAGAGTCAGGTAGTAGATTGAGTAATGTTTCAAGTGAGATGAGAGAGATGAAAGAGGTTATGAATGTAGATGTGAATCAGGCGCAAGTTAATTTCAGTGGGGAGATATCTGAAATTCAGAAAGAATCAGATATGCAAAGAAATAAATTGTACGAAGAAGTTAAAGTTTTGCCTGTAAATAATCAAAAGCTAACTTCTGAAATTAACAAGTACCAAGCTGTTCAAAATGAAAACTCCAATCCAGTACAGATTATTACAGACTTCTCAGAGTATTCTCAGATTAAAAAGATAGCAGATGAATTGAAAATGAAAGTTGTTAAAAGATGTGTTGTTCAGGAAACTTTAGATTGTTTTCAAATGTTATCAGGAGATGAAATTTCATATGAATACAAGAGGTTATTCATGAATAAAAATTTTTAAGGTTAGGATACGGCTACGAGTAATGTTTAGCCACACACAATTTGATCCAGGAGGGTAAATAGCAATGAGATGTAAAGTAAATGCTGGAAAGTTAAAGATGACTTGCAGAGAAATGTATTGGAACGTAAGCGGGTTAATTATTTATATATGTCATTTGAAAAGAGAAATAAATTACAAAAAAAAAAGAGAAATGTTTAAAAAAAAATTAAATTTTTAGTAACTGTAACAACATTTGAAAATTAAGAATGTAAAGATTGAAACTTAATATGATATTAAAGTAAAAGTACGTAAATACAATTCCAAAAGTATTGTTAAAATAAAGTACAAAATAACAAAAATGGGTAAAAATAATTAAAAACAAATACTTATGTAGCAAACAGAAAATGTGAAACAGTGACTAGATTTAAGAGATGAAAATATATTTGTATAAAGGTTGAATATTTTGGTAAATATGTGTAATAATTACAAAATTCTTAAATGCACAAATTTTTGTTAACAACTTAAGAAAGTAAGCAGTTTTTTGTAACAGTAATTAAATACTTCAGGGTACAGTATTTGCTATAAAAAAATTGTAATGTCAGATTAATGTCTAAAAACATTAAACCAGAGCCAGTAAGTAGTGGCGAGATAAAAAAAAACATATGTCGTGTGTTAAATGCGTGTGATGTGTTAAGTGAAAGTGATAGCGTGTGTTCCAAGATTTAGGAGACTAAATACCCAATTATAAAATTTCCAAACAAGTTGTAAATATTTATAATTATGTTTCTAGTGGGGCATATGATGCAGTAATTTGTATCACAAATTACTTAAATGTAAATAATGATTGTAATATGAATATGCATTTTTATGTGACATTGATTTGAGATGTTTATTGATTGTAATTATTGTTGGGAAGTAAGTTTATACTGCCTTACTGAAACTGTCAATAATAGCGCGCAATAATGCAGAGAGGGGGGTGAGCTGTTTATCATTATTGGAAACGAGGAAGTTACGTAATGTTGGCGCGTTTTTCCGTTGAGAACCATCTGGAATATTTTCTCCCTAAAGCATATGTATTCATAATTTTTATTGGATATTAAAATAGACGCTAATGTTGGCGCGTTTTATTAGCCAATAGTAGTTCAGTTATAATCTTTAGGCGTATCTGGATGCAGGAGTATAAATAGGGTAGGTTAGAGGTAGCTTCATGCTCAGTTCATCGAAAATCTCAATACATTACACGTCGCCTTCAGTCGCTCAGTTCATCAAAATTCTCAATACATTACACGTCGCCTTCAGTCGGCCAGTTCATCAAAAATCTGTGTACACTACACGTCGTCTTCAGTCAGTCAATTCGTCGAAAGTATTTGTACGGCAAACGTCGGGTATCGATTCACAAGTTACGCGCAGCAGAATTATGAAAGATCTAAAGTATGGTAAAGTTAATTATACAAAAGATTGAAGTACGTGGATTAAAAGTGATCAGTAAGAAGTTATTATAACAGTTTCAGTTTGGCGAGTGTTAAGATCAATGTATAAATGTGATAGTTAACGTGTTCGACAATAAATGTGTAAAACAAATTTCTTCATCAGTGTAATTTTTGGATAAAAGATTCCTTTCCGTTTACACAACCCTGATCAAGAGATATGTTCGACTGAAATAATAGCTAGCCGGAGGACAGTAAACAAAACTTAAAATTCTTTCAAACACTGATACTACCACAAATTGCTAACACTAGATGGAGCTACAAACCTAACAAAGAATGACGTCACAAGATGGCTTCAACACTGATGTAAACAAACATTATAAGTAATACCGTCGCAAATTGGCTACCACAACGTGGGGCTACAATAAATAAATAAATATAACATTAATACCGTTACAATACCCTTGCCTTGTTTTGAGTTTTTGCATCCAGCTAGTGCCACCATTAGCTTTGGATCATTTTCATACAATGGATCTAAAAAGATTCACTTAGAATGTCTTTAAAACTGCAGCACGAGTATAGAAATATTGATTTTCTGCAGTTCGTTGTTAGCATTCTCAAGAATTAAGGCAACAAAAATCTTTCAAGTCTCAAACTAATCACTTAACAGTATCACACTGAACATATCGATTAACAGCCTTCTTGCGTTATGCAGCCTACTCTATAGGCACTTTTTTTAACTGCCCGTGTAGCTTAATGCTTAACACCAAAAGCTGATGTCCTATAGTTACGGGTTCATTTCCTGTCATGCACTTTTTTGTTTGTTTGTTTTTTTAATTTTCACGCGAAGAAGTGCTGTGTTACATATACTCAGGACACGATTCTGACTGATACTATCATTTCCTTGATTCAGCTCGCTGAGGATTGTCTGCGAGAAAACATGTACACTTCTGATTTGCAGATATGCACCTTATTTACGGTGAATACAGAAATAATGGTTTAGCTGTTGCAGCAATGTACAGGAATGGTATCCTAATAGACCCAACCACAACACTCCACTTTCCTGTCCATCGACAGGCATTTGCGAAAGTGTGGAACCTTCAAGCTAAGCAAAGGCGATACAGGTTGTTACACGAGTTCGATGCACAGTGCAATTTGAGGAGAATGTTTTGCAAAGAATCAGCACAGTGCACTGGGCACTAACCATGTTAGCATAAGGCAAGCCATACACGAACAACTTCACCCATTTCGCCGTCAATAAGTGCAAGCACTAAGCCCGGAAGACTTTGGCGCTCGGGTACAATTTTGGGAATGTTGTAACTGGGCTTTGCTCCAGCAGCCTGAATTCTTTTCGTTAGTATTGTTTACCGATGAGGCCTTGTTCACCAGGGATGATCTAGTTTTCAACTCGAGGAACAGCCATGTGTGGAATCACCTATGTCAATCCACGTGCTGTTGTGGAAAGGAGTCCCAACAGACGTTTTTGGTGAACATATGGGTCGGAATTATTTCAGACTATGCCAATGGACCAAAACTGCTTCCCCCTCGGTTAAATAGACATTTTATCTTTATTTGTTGCAGAATAGTGTACCTATATTTTTATAGATAGGTACACATATGTATATTCGTCGTCGTCGAATGTGGCTACAGCATGGTGGAGCTGCGCTCCATTTCTCCCTGCCTGTGGAAGAGCATTTGAAGCAAGTTTTTCCTGCCCGATGGGTTGGAAGAAGAGTCCAGCAGTAGCTTGGACACCACGCCCTCCGGACCTCAATCTAATTGATTTCTTTTTCTGGAGTCACCTTAAGTCTATGGTGTCTGAAACACCTATCCCTCAAAAGAGGATTTAACTGCCCGAAAATTAGCACCATGTGACATTCGACACACACCAGAAATCTTGGATAGAGTATGACAATCGTTCTTTAGCCGTTGTCAACTTTGTCTTGAAAATGCAGGTCGCATTTTCGAGCAGTTCCTATAAAACTGACGTAAGGACTTCGATGTTTTTATCTTTTAATTCTTTCTTTCACCCTTTAAACCACTTCCTATTTTGAAGTAGGTAGGGCTTATGGATGTATAAGCATGATCAACCTTTTGAGCAAGGTTTGTGACTAATTTTACTGATATCTTGAAACTAAAATGCATAAATTGAAACATGAATTTAAGACTTAGGCTAAAACTGCATTTCTATGCTCTACTCGGAAGCAGAAGAAGAATCAGTGAACGAGACTCGAACTTAATGACTGCCTTTTTACTCGAAAGCTAATGTCATAACCAATGCGCCAGAGACGTACGTTCTGAAACGTCCCTTGTTTTCGTGTCTTGTGCTCTTGAAAGGCATCATCATTAGCCAGTGGCGTACTGGCACTTTAGAAACTTATAGCCATAACTTCGAAATTTGAACAGAAAAAGCATATGTCTCCTTTCTCAAATTACTTGTTTAAGACACCTCCACATTTTCTGAACATATTTCGGTGTACTTCATTGACATTCTGTATATTTGTGAGATAGGCTCTAAAATTGACTATCCTTTTACATGCTGTATCCTACAATGAAATGCGTAATTTGTAATGGAGATTTAACTGGATTAGCAAGAAGTAGATAGAATAATAAGCTTCTATAAGAATAATTCGTAGAAGATGGAGTAGAGAAAGTCATGTGAATGCAACATAGAAATTTTTCGTACCTATATGAAGTAAAGCTAAGCCGTTTGGTGCATAAAATGGTCGTCGAATTTGCAAAATAACCTAGTCCATTAATTTATGTAGGACTTTTTATAAACATGTTTTTCAATCATATTCGTAGATAGCTGTTAAAATGCATTTATCTCCAGAATAGGAAAAATTACACTTGAGGAAATTATCGATATTCTACCGGAATCCTTTGATTTATTGTATCGTATTTTGATGAAATAGAACTTAAATTTTATTCGAAGTTTATAAAATGGAAATCAAACAAAATAATGAAAAATCTATCCATTATTCTAACCAAGAAGTATCATTAGAAGAAAACAATGTAAATGATTCGTATGATGTCCAAATGCAGATAAAGATGGGGAATTTCCTTACAAATCATTCCTCACGTTATAAGACAGGTATTAGCAAATGTCAAAGTTGAAGGTAAGATATTCTGAGCATGTCACTCAGCAATGAGAATAACAATGGAGGGATTACCCATTGCTACCCCGTGAAGAAAAGTAGTTGACCTTTAATTATCCTAAAAATAAATCTTCTTTCATTGCTTTGAACTTATTGCACTTTCTCCCAAAATGAAACTAGAAGACGAACAATGACTTTTTGGATTCAAATTTATAAAATAGTAATGGACTACAAAGTACTCTGAGCATCTTCTGATGTCAATGAATATGCGCCTGCTTATGGGGATAGGCTGGTCAAATTTTGATGAATTTTCATAAAAAAATACAATTAACCTTTTTGTGTTTTATCTGAATACCCCAACTCTTGCTGTAAATTTTGATATAACACACAATGGTGTGCAATGTCTTTTTACCCGTCAAATCAACTACTATTTAAATGTCTGCATAGTGGGCATAGCCTTATTTGGTGTGTGACAGCGTTTCGTTGTTGAGAACTCTGGAAAATATTGTGATTGTAAACCTATACCACTCGATACTCCTCTCTATAGTAGACTTCTTGAAAGATGTGTGTCGTTACACAACACAATTTGATCAAAATATCCTAACACTCATTTCTTCGTAGACTTGCATACCTAATCGGTACCCTCCTCGTATGTAAGACTTACACTCCCTCGGACTTACAACCGTGCCCAGGGCCAGAGTCCTGCAGAGGAGCAGACGAAAATTGAATCGGAGAATAAAGAAGGTGTTAGGTGTTACGACAAGTGACGTAAGAACTCACTTTTACATGATTCACACCACTGAAAAATATAAGTGTAGACGGATTGTCAAATCAGCTAAACTGAGGGCTGAGTAAAAGAAAATAGAAAAAGTAGGTACCACATCAGTACTGGAGAATTTTAGAACCATAGACCAATAGCAGATCTGTAACTATTTTAAAACATCAGCTACTTTAGAAAAAAAAAAACACTTGCAACTTTGACTTCAATTTTCTCAATAATCAAAATGTACTATGTTTATGAAGTTCACTACTGAATAACTGAAACTAATTGAGATAAAGGGCTGGAATTTTCATTATATATTTATTACTATATTATCTGCATTTGGAGGTTAACGAATGTGATCTGAATGATATCAGGATGTGAACAAATTGTGTATCTATAACTGTGCAACATTTTTTGAGGTTATAATTCATTTAGATAGCATTTTAAAATAGCAAAATGTGTCTTAGGAAAATAGAAATACCCACATATGTATGCCATGATACTAGCTTCGCTAAAATAAAAGAAAAGATTCATGAATGTATCTCTAATAAGTATGTCCAAAGTTATTAAATATATATATATATATATATATATATATATCCTAATACTATTTTTCTTTGTTAGCAACACTTATTAAAGTCCAATGACAATAGATTAGTATATTGTGTGAACATGAAGTACATGCTATGAAAGTTTCACGATTATAAATGTAAAAATGCGAAAATTAAAAAGCTGACCACCCTATCCCCTTAAGGGCTAAATCATAAATGACGAAAACTTCATTTTATTACTACCAAAACTACTTTTGAACAAGTTTGCCCTCCACAACATAGTATCACCCTTTGTGAAGATTTTTTTTATGTTATGCATTTCAATAATTATTGTTGCGGCTGTGTGATCTATATGGCACAGTTTGGAAGTACAAAAGAAACAGCGAGTTACCTCACTCTTATCCGCAGGAACGGCATGCGTTATCTTTCAATGTTAGGTGTGCCCGGATGTTATCAGAGCTTTGAGAAGATAATAGCATTTCAGTTCAAAGATGTTGCCTCAAGTGCGAGGATTGCTGCAGAAGACTGTTCTAACCGCGGCTCGACAAAGGGCCTCCAGCGTTAGGAGTAACACTACACGACATGTTGGCATAGTTTCCGCACCGGCCAGAATCAAGGTCAGCTTTGGGGTAAGAACTTTACAATCATTATTAAGTGCTGTTCAGACTATATGGTTTGGAAGAACAAATTCATCAGGAATGCCTGGTCATTAATATCGAGAAGCCTGTCCTTAATTCGTATAATTCTATATCAGACTCAGGGTAATTAAATCTGACACTTTCAGCCTAAATCTCTTTGAATAGAGCCAAGGATTTTCTCATGCTAAGGTTTTGTAACGTAAGTTTAGAAAAGACCACATAACTTCTGAGGCAGTATTTTATATCACAACATTGTAAATGCCAGAGTGATTGTAGTGTAAATTAGCATTGTTGTATGACAATGATTTGAGATGTTTGTTAATTATAAGCATTGTTAGGAAATAAGTTTACACGGCCTCACTGAAACTGACAATAGGAGCGGGTAACAATGAGCGAGGGGGTGAGTTGTTTATCAATTATAAGAGACTAACAAATGACGTCAGAGTAGCGTGCTTTTCTTTAGAAGTGGAGGGAATATCTTCCCTAGAGCATATGTGTTCGTAATTTTGATTGGATAAAAAAATAGACGTTAATTTTGGCGCGGTTTATTAACCAATAGCAGCTCGATTATAATCTTTAGGCATATCGGGGTGAGGGAGTATAAATTCTAAAGCCAGAGACAGGTATCGCCCAGTTTAAGAGAACCATTCACGGGTTACACGTCGCTCATTTCAACAGAATCATTCACGGGTTACACGTTGCGCAGTTCAACAGAATCATTCACGAAGTACACGTTACGCAATTCTACAGAATCTCTCGCGTCGTAAAGTTAGTTACAAAATGTGAAATACTCGAATTAATAATGTGCGGCAAATAAGTGATTATTGTTACATTCGAAAATATAACAGTTTCAGTCGGGCGTGTATCAAGAGTAAATATGTGTAGTTAATAACGTGTGACGGCAATAAAAGTGTAAAAACAAATTCTTTTATCGGTGTTATCTTTTAGTAACAACTCCTTTCCGTTTACACACCCTGTTCAAGAGATTTGCTCTACTGAGTAATAATAGCTAGCCGGAGGACAAAGAACTCAAAATTAAAAATAGTAAAAATAGTAAAAATAACAGGCGCTCAGCAAATAAGATAACACAAAGTTACCGCGACACTTCTTACAATGCAATAATATACCTAACTGTATTACAACGGATCGCCATGTAAAAGAGGATATATGGTCACTATTTATTGGAATGAAGAGCTAAACGTTTGAAAATCGTTTTAAGAAATTGGATTGCAATGACCTGGACAGAAAAGTGTTAAGTAATGGGAAAGTACTGAAAAAAATTGCGATAATTTGCAGTTAGGTAAGAAGCATTTTACTCAGCTATGATTTACATATACTTACATTTTTTTTAAAAAAGTAACCAGTCAATTGACAATTACTTCAAAAAGTCTTTCCTAATGGAAATCACTTTTTGTTTAATGGTTTGATCAAATTCCTTAACCTCTTCGCCAACACAATATGTTTCTTCCGGTGTTGACTATGTACAAGCTCAAGAAAGTTATAGGTGCTCGACTATTTAAATCAACCACAGAGAGAGCCAAAAAACTATGAACCGGCTGCGCGGTGTTTTTCCTGTTCGCGTCCTCGGCGCTCGTTGCCGTCTGCCGTTATCATAGAAAGGCGCGGATGAAACCATACAACATTTTAAAAACTACTTTTAAAGGTTTTACTTACCAACTTTATAAAAGGAGATGCTGAAACTGGTCACCGTCGTTGTCCATACATTTTTGGCAGCTCTTTAGGAAACTATCCATCACTCGCCGTAGTTCACGTTGAGAAATGCTGGCAATTTACTGGCGGATATTTTGTTCTAATTCTTCCAGGGTGTGTGGGTTTGTCTTGTACACTTTGTTTTAAGTTACCCCAGAGATAGAAATAGCAAGGGGTTAAGTCGGGGGACCGAGGGGGCCACAAGTCTCTACTAATAATTCTGTCCTCAAACACACTTTTATAAAGTGGACGAGGACAGGAAAAACCGCGCAGCCGGTTCGTAATCTTTTGGCTCTCTCTGTAGTATTCGCAACAACCAAAGCAATAAACCAGTACGCATCATGTAGTGGTTACCTTGGTTCCCGGGTTCAAACCTGGCGGAAGGCGATGGATCTTAGCCCGGTCACTTGTAATCTTTATTTTCGCGTAAAATAACATCATACCTTGAAAGAGAGGGTACTTGAGCAAAATTGTGGACCTGCAGCCTTCTGCCGCCCCCCCCCCCCCGGTGGCACTATCTTGCGCGTTTAGTGGCGGAATCAGTGACTGCAATGGTGTCACCATATGCCAACTGCGTGATAGAAAACTACAAACCAACTAAATTGTATCCAGAACTTCAGTAATTGTGATTAATGGTCGTACATAACCTTAGAAGGGTATTATGAGATATGAGATCGATTGACCTACAGTCAAAGAATTGTGACTTGTGGCATTAGTACGTATCACAATATAGCAATATGAGTGTACTATAGCAATACCCGCTGTGGTCGTACTATACGTGCATGCACCTTGCGAGCGCTGAGCTCAAAACGTGAGAAATTTCTTGAGTACTAAAATACGATTAGAATTTTAATCCAAGAAGTAAATTGTAGTGAAAATAAATAAAAATCACTAAAGCAGTAATCGTTTCACTAATTCGATTCGTGTTATTCATTTAATTCCCATCTTTGAACATTTTGATGGTTAAAACTGACAGCGAGCATGTGTGTGTGTGTGTGTGTGTGTGTGTGTGTGTGTGTGTGTGTGTGTGTGTGTGTGTGTGTGTGTGTTTTACGTAGCTAATAGCACCTTTATTATTTGCAGGAGAAGATTGCGCATTGCGCTGTAATGTTTGGCTGTCTTATATTTTACCCGAGCTATGTTCTGATCAGCCTGAAGGAGATATCTGGATCCCAGTAACGTCACAAAAGGTACGTATGTTTATTTGCTGTAAATAGCATTATTAAAATGTTCATTTTTGCCAGTGGGAGAGGAGTAACCTGTACAAATAGAAGGTTTATAGATTGATAGCATAAATGAGTGGGCATCATTGTTACAAAAATGCTCAAAAGGATTGATACAGCACGGTCTTTTATTAAGTGCATAAAATACACCGGTTGCTATCAGTTTGAGAGCATTGTCAGAATATTACACAAATAATCCTTGGTTGTAGTTGGTTGCAGTTTTCTCCCATCCTTGAGCCATAGTGAAGGCGCAACTGCGTTCCCTTCTTACTTACCACCTCATTTATTTAACAGTGTCATATATCTGATTTTTTAAATTAAACTGCATATTTACTTCCCTGATATGTAGGTATATGCATTTTGTTACAGGGATTATTAATGCGCAAAGAGGTGAAGACAAAGTATGTGATGTTAGTGTACTATAGTTTCGCACCCTGCCAATGATGTCCTTTCTCTCCTTTCCGATACTCATTCTAAATCCAAAAGCATACCTATTGTTAGAGACATCAATTTTCCCGAAATATTGGGATAAAGCAGCGTAAGTAATCGACGCCTTATGTTATAGCCCAGGCCTTGACTAATTTCTTCATATACATATATAAGGCCAGCTGAGGCGTAAATGTCTTCGTTCTCCGAGTCAGAGAAATGTACAACGTGCATAAAATCACCTAGCAGTAGGTAAAATTGTGGCAGTATTTTATATCACAACAATGTAAATGCCAGAGTGATTGTATTGTAAATAAGCATTATTGTATGACATTGATTTGAGATGTTTGTTAATTATAAGTATTGTTAGGAAATAAGTTTATACGGCCTCACTGAAACTGACAATAAGAGCGGGCAACAATGAGCGAGGGGGTGAGTTGATTATTAATTAGAAGAGACAAACAAATGACGTCAGAGTAGCGTGCCTTTCTTAAAAATGGAGGGAATATTTTCCCTAGAGCATATGTGTTTGTAATTTTGATTGGATATAAAAATAGACGCTAATGTTGGCGCGTTTTATTAACCAATAGCAACTCGTTTATAATGTTTAGGCATATCGGGGTGAGGGAGTATAAATTCCGTGCCAGAGACGGGTAACGCGCAGTTTGACAGAATAATTCACGAGGTAAACGTCGCTCAGTCCAATAGAATCATACAAAGGTTATACGTCGCGCAATTCTACAAAATCTCTCGTGTTGTAAAGTTAGTTATAAATGTGAAATACGCGAATTAATAATGTGCAGTAAATAAGTGATTATAGTGATATTAGAAAATATAACAGTTTCAGTCGGGCGTGTATTAAGAGTCAATATGTGAAATTAATTAATTGTGACGGTAATAAAAGTGTAAAAACAAATTCTTTTATAAGTGTTATCTTTCAGTAACAAATCCTTTCCGTTTACACACCCTGTCCAAGAGATATGCTCGACTGAGTAGTAATAATAGCTAGCCGGAGGACAAAGAACCCAACATTCAAAGTAGTAAAACAATATCAGGCGCCCAGCAATAGATAACACGAAGTGACCACGACAAATTGGGTCCCATACGTAGTGCAGATAAACATGAAGCATCTTCCAACTACCAACAAATATTCTACTTCAAAATATAAATTGAAATCAAGCCGACTCCCTTCAGGTGGAGCAGTGGAGGGAGCCTAAATGTAAATAGCAGTTAATGATTTCGCCGCACCTGCATAAGATTATCGGTACAAGAACATCATAATAACGGAGAAAAAAAAAGTCGTGGGCGTGCATCGTGCTGATAATATTGATATTTAGTTGACACAACTTCGCACTCCTCTATACTCTCCTATCCCTATCGTTTCTCAGAGTTAGGAAAGCCTAAACTTTGTGAGGTATGTGAAGTTGATTGCTTGTAATTTTTTAATCCAGAAAGACTTTGCAACCCGGACTCAAATGGACCAAGCCGACAATTCAAGAAGACTGTCGATCTCACACGCAGAAGCATATGTCATTGTATGGTTGGCATGATTTCCATTTCACCGTAGCGAAGTGCGGAATAAAATGTAGCCAGAATATCGCCAAATTGCAAATGCTATAAATACCTATATATCTGAATGTCTTAGTATGCCTTAGTGTCGCCTTCTGTGGTCTAGTAGTACCATACTAGTCTCTAGCACCTGAGGTCGCGAGTTCAAACCCGGCGGAGGGCAAAGGATTTTTTCGGGCATAAAAATCTTTAGCATGGCTTCCTTCGGAAGGGAAGTAAAACCGGTGGTCCCGTGTCGTAGATTTACGGCACATAGAAGAACCTCAAGCCTGGTAAAGAGACCTCTGAACAAAATGTCCGGTCTTTCACGCCCAATATAGAATGAGACGCTAAAAACCGTAGCAGTTAAAGAGCATCCATAAATAAAGCTCAATTTAATTTTGAATTTTCTCAGTATCGAATTAGCATATATTCAAAATTTAATATCATCCTGTATGATTTTGAGCTAATAATATAAACCAGTATTTATAATGCTAAGCACATATCTTCAGTTTTAAGCAATTATATCTACTAAACGCTCTGGGAATAATTCAACGGCTTTACTATAATGAAAAGAAAGTTAGAAGCAAGAGTCACAGTGTTTAATAGCTGCAGTGCTGATTTATCTACACAAGGTGCTCAGAACACCAAATTATGAGGTGAATCTTTCTCTTTCGTGGTTCCTTATTTTCATGAGTCATGACCTTCCGGAAGGGTGAAGGGGGAGCTCCCCCTCTTTATCAGCACGCATGCGCACACCCCCAGTGGTCAAAGGAACGCTCTCCCTCTATTGACAAGCATGTGCAGAATAACTATTTTTACCGAATCTTTAACAGCTTAAAAAGGGGATCTCGTGATTACTCTCAACTTTACATACTACAGTATCATTTTAATTTTCCTCGATGTTACTGTGGGCAGTTTTTGAAGAAAGCTATTTGTCGAATCTTTTAAACATTTAATTTTTAATCATGAAATTAATTACAACACTTATTTAGAGAGTTGAGAGAGTTGAAATGGAGCACGATTTTTAGTAATACAGCAAACATTTTTTTCTTCATTCAACATTATCAAGTTTAGGTAATTTTTGTTTGAAAGGCCCCCCTCACCCAAAAAAGGACAAGGGATTAGAATGTGCGCGACCTGCAACACTGGCGGACATGCGAGTTGGTGATTATCCAGTCATGATTTACTCCAAGTTTGTAGATTTATGTTTATTTTTATGTCATCGCTTGCATACATTTAAAATAAATTTATGCTCGACCATGCCAAAATGTAGTATTTATACGACTGGTAGCAGTACTTTAATGGGCCTCATTAAAGTACACCTGTTCATTAAAGTATTGGCATTCGACCAATCAGAAGGTGCCACGTAACGTGAAAGCGCAAGTATTCTCGTTTCGATCGATAACGGTACTAGCGCGAGTTTAGAAAAAAGTCAAAATGTCTGACACTAGTAACAGTGACATTAAACTTCATCCCCAGAAATTACAAGCACTCAATCTTACCAATAACTTGTTGCCACAAAAGTCAAGAAAGATGTACGAGAAATTCTATTCACAATTCATGGATTGGAAAATATCAAAAGGTATAAATTAGTTCTCAGAAAATGTCAGGTGCTACAAGGCCATTGTATTGTAACCATAGATATAGGAATAACGATTGTAACACATCACTCAAACAGAAACGAAACTTATGAAACCTTTAATTTAGATACATGGTCGAGCATAAACAGTCGTATGAAACTTGACTATAATGGTGATTAAAACGCTCGTATGACAATTATTAACCGAGCGAAGCGAAGCTCGGTTAATAATAATACTTGCGTTTTAATTACTACCATTATAGTCTTGTTGCATAATACACTATTAAAGAACAACTTTAAAACAACCAAAGAACACCAAAAAAACAACTGCCGATATAAACGAACGGCATGCTCAACTATTATTTCTTGTTTCTCAATATAGAGAAGTGCCGTATTCAAAAAAAGTTAACTAATTTATTTTAATTTTTAAGTCCTATACAACCAATTTTCTGCGAGTTTGATATAACTATTGGTCAGCGAATGCACAAGTATACCGACTCTTTTGATAGAGGAGTTTGCAGTAGTCTCGTATGTTTCCGGAATTTTCGTTTCTGCTTCAGAAATACCGCATTGTTTAAACAGTTAGATAATTAATTTTATTTTATTTATTAAGTTCTATACAACTAATTTTCTGTTTAATATAGCTATTGGTCAGCGAATGCACAAATATAAGGATTCTTTTGATGGAAGAGTTTTAGGTAGTCTCATTTCCGTTTCCGGAATTTTCGTTTTTTTCGGCTGCTGCACTAGTACGCCATTAACTCGTCAGCTGGGAGAGTAAAACCGAAAAATATCTATTGCTGTTCAGCTGAATTTTTTGAACTAAAAATGATTCCAATCCAGACTTTACTTGCCAGGACAGCTCCTACCATCTACAGAAATGTACAGAGTAGAACTGTTACAAAGTCTTTAGGAATTGTGTCGGCGCCAGCAAGAATTCGCGTATCTTTCCAGGTAGGCGTAATTACCATGGGAATAAGAATCCTACTTTTAATGCAGTGTTAAGTAATTAGCATATGTGAAATTATACCGGAATGTAATTAAACAAGCAACGTGCTTCGACAAATAATTTATAAGTGGTATACGAATGACAAAAAAACAATAATAATAATAATAATAATTCTGTGATACTTTGGCATGACTTTCTCTACCCTCTATCGTTTATTAGTGGCTACACGCACTATTCGTACTAAAACTTAGGCATACTATCTCGGATAAACTGCAGTATCGGATTATGGACGAAATCACATATAACACATGCATACACTGGTTTTGTTTCTTTAGAACCTGCTTTTTCTAAACACTATATCCAAGGTGTTTCATACTTTTCGAGCAACCCAGTTTTTCTTAATTGCCCAACATTTTTAAAAGTACACTTCAATCATACAAATTATACCATGAAAGCAAATCATACCTCCGCCCAGAGAATGTCTTAAGAGTCATGTCAAACTTAATATTATTTTAATGAGCGAGCTCTATACCCAGCGAAATAGGCTGCCTTGCATGTAAGGCTCTCATAATATGGTACACTAAATTAATGAGCATTTAGCATAGTGTAGGAAGAAAATGCCACTTTTGACATATTTAAGTATCAATTTCCAAAGACTACTTAGAGCAGAGAGCTGTGTTTTTCTGTTTCATGCCG